>CM010927.2:283978881-284302090 GCA_002915635.3 Ambystoma mexicanum
CTGCGGGAAGCCATTTCTATTGAGTCCCAGGGCCACAGGGAAGCCCTGAGGTGGAACTCCGTCAGCTCAGGGCAACTCTGGTTGAGCTGAGGCTTCAGCTAAACACGAAGGACAGAACAGCAGCTGGAGCGGCTCACACGTACGCTCTCAGCTGAGATGCAGGCAACTAGGGAGGAGGTCCGGGCATCCCGTGAGTTGTTGCATGGGGACCTCCGCACAATTATCCTCCAGAACCAGACCTTCCACACCCGCATGCTTGCTGCCATGGAGACCAGACTAGGGCTTTGCGTGGGCTGCCTCCCATAGTGCCACCACCTCCTGATGCAGCTGCAGAGGGTGAGGAGAGCGACAGCAGCGATTCTCCCACAATAGGGTAGCCGTGCAGGCCATGAGCCCATGGAGGTGTTTTTTTTTCGCAAGATCCACACAGGTGGGTTTTGGTGTGCACCCTGTCCTCGGACCTCCTGGGTGGCCTCCCCACCCCCCCGGGCCCATATGGCCATTTTTGATTTTTGATTTTTATTTTTATTTTTTTTTTTTTTTTTATTATTTGACAGTGTGTTGCCTTGTGTGGCTCCCGTGGGCATCCACTGTATTGTGGCTGGGCACATGCAGGCTTGTCCTGAATTTGGGTTAGATGCTTGGGTTTGTGTGACACACACCCCTCCTGCTTCCCGTTTCCATGGGCTTGCAAAGGGTGTGCCCAAGTGACATTGACTTACACAGTGACGTTGGACTCCCATTTGATGTGTGGGCAGTCTGTAGTCAATACTGTGTATACATTCCTTGTGTATATTGTTGTTGTATTGTACACTGCATGGTTGTATTATGTATGCTTTTGCTTCCATGTCTCCCTCTGAATTTGCAGGTTCATTCCTCATGTCTTCACAAGGCCGTCTACTTTGGAGATGGAGTTCATGTTGTATGCAGTACACAGACAAGTTTGAAGCCTGCAAGACTACAGTTGGAAGGGGCTGTGGTGGCATATTCAGGTTGTATGACTACGACTACTTTAACTTAGTACTGTCATGTTTTAGAAATGTTTGAACTTGTCTAGATGCATTGTATTAGTTGGTAAGTATTTGGTAATGTGTGTTGTTGGTCCTGCATTACTGTGAGCATTTCATGTGTGGCCAGTTTCCATTAGGGACACTGTAGTTGGTGACACTTGGGGCATGTTGTGGGGATTAATTTGTTTGCTCTCACATTGCATGACATGCCATGGTGTGTTGTGTGGCCGTGCCGGGGAGGGGTGGGTGACATGGCACTGTTCTCATGTAGTATTTTGCAAGTGGGTATTCATTTTGCTGCATGGAAGTGTGTCTTTTGATGACACTGCATTGGTGGTGTTTGTGTAGGTAGGGATGCACACATTGTGACACTTCCAGATGAACAATCTCAGGCTGCTATGGTTCTGACAGTTGACTGTCCTTAATTCATCAGAATTGTCAGATTGAGTCATCATTGATTGTCAGATGGTATGTGCCAGGGCTGTGTGCACTCCACGGGGTGTGCTTTCTATGTGAAGTAATTAGCCACCAGCTGCGTACGGGCTGCCTCACCCCGTGCCTTTCCCCTCCCATGCGCAGCGGGCGTGCATGTGGTTGGGATGTGGGGCACCACCATGTCCACAGCCAGGCCCCGGCGTGTTGCAACATTGTGCAGGACACATGCTGCCACTATGATCCTGCACACTACTGGGAGCGTATAACAGCTGCCCACCAGAACGGTCAAGGGAGCGAAAGCGTGACTTGAGCACTCCGAATGTGCGCTCCACTATGCCCCGTGTTGCAATATGGGGTGTTGTATCTTACCTCGGGAGGCGTGATGGGGTTCCGAATTGGCGTCATCATGTGTGTGCTCAGAGGGTAGGCACTGTCCCCTGGGGAGGTGGTGATGGGGATCATTAGTGGGGTATTGGCATTACTCTGTATCTGTCATGCATGCGTGTGCTGTGGCATTTCTACTCACCAAGCAGCCATGCATCGCCATGCCGCCCAGCTTCCATGTCCCGGTTTAGGGTTGACATCCTGTAAATGAAGCTGTCGTGGGTGGACCCTGGATAGTTGGCATATACTGAGGTGATGATTCCCTTGGCATCACATACTACCTGGACGTTGATGGCATGCCAGTGCTTGCGGTTTCTATAGATGTGCTCAGATGCCCTGGGGGGAGGTAGAGCCACATAGGTGCAATCAATGGCACCTAGCACTTTGGGGAATTGTGTCACCCTGTAGAAATCCTGGCTGACAGCCTGCCTTTCTGCAGGTGTTCTGGGCAGGTATATGTGTCTGCGGACTGATGGGCGTGCAGTGATGATGGCCAACACCTGGTGTAGGCACCATGACTGCGTGGCCTGCGACACCCCCCCCCCCACTATGGCACTTGTCCGCTGAAATGATCCGGTAGCCCAGAAGTGCAGTACATTGAGGACCTTCTCCAGGAGTGCTTGGGAGCACAGGGTGGGTGATGTGAGGTCATCCTCCCACTCACTGACCAGGTCGAGTATTATGTGTGGTGGAAACCTGTACCTCCCATACACCTGGTCATCAGGCATACCAAATAGGCTGGTTCTGGGTGTGAAGATTCTGGCCCTGACTATCCTTCTCCTTCTCCTGCGGTATCCCACGGCCACTGCTGCTAGGAACGGTATATTCATCCTGGCTTCTGAGCTTGTTTGTTGTTTGCGCACTCTTTTATGCTGCGCGGGACGTGCGCCTGCTTCATGCTGGCGTACGTGTTTCAGGATTGGACCTTTTATTTTTTGGCGCGTTGTAGGCGACCGTGTAAATCTTCCCGCCCACCCCAGGAATACACGTAACACGCTCTCCCAGGCCCAGTCGCAAGTAAATATTCCCGCCCACCCCTGGAATACACGTACCCCACTCTCACAGGCCCAGTCGCGTGTGGAACTTCACGCGCACACCGAAATACACGTACCCTGCAAATTCGCGTGTGAAACTTCCCGCGCACCCCGAAATACACGTACCCAGGGCAATCGCGTGTGGAACTTCCTGCGAACCCCGTAATACACGTACCCTGCTGGTATCGCGTGTGGAAGTTCACGCGGACCCATAATACACGTACCCTGATGGAATCGCGTGTGAGACTACCCGCGCACCCCTGGAATACACGTACCCAGGCAAATCGCACGGCTGGGGGTGGGGGTGCAGGGGGACATGAGTGGGGGCCTGGTGGAGGGTGCCCCTGCACTGCTGGGGGGTGGGGGTGCAGGGAGACATGAGTGGGGGCCTGGTGGAGGGTGCCCCTGGATGCAGGGGGTGGGGGTGCAGGAGGATGTGGGGCCTGGTGGAGGGTGCCCCTGGATGCAGGGGGGTGGGGGTGCAGGGGACAGGAGTGGGGGCCTGGTGGAGGGTGCCCCTGGATGCAGGGGGGTGGGGGTGCTGGAGACATGAGTGGGGGCCTGGTGGAGGGTGCCCCTGCATGCTGGGGGGTGGGGTGAGGGGGACAGGAGTGGGGGCCTGGTGGAGGGTGCCCTGGATGCAGGGGGGTGGGGTGCAGGGGACAGGAGTGGGGGCCTGGTGGAGGGTGCCCCTGGAGTGCTGGGGGGTGGGGGTGCAGGGAGACAGGAGTGGGGGCCTGGTGGAGGGTGCCCTACAGTGCTGGGGGTGGGGGTGCAGGGAGACAGGAGTGGGGGCCTGGTGGAGGGTGCCCCTGGATGCAGGGGGGTGGGGGTGCAGGGGAACATGAGTGGGGGCCTGGTGGAGGGTGCCCCACAGTGCTGGGGGTGGGGGTGCAGGGGGACAGGAGTGGGGGCCTGGTGGAGGTGCCCCTGGATGCAGGGGGTGGGGGTGCAGGGAGACATGAGTGGGGGCCTGGTGGAGGGTGCCCTCAGTGCTGGGGGGTGGGGTGCTGGGAGACATGGTGGGGCCTGGTGGAGGGTGCCCCTGGATGCAGGGGGGGGGTGCAGGGGACAGGAGTCGGGCCTGGTGGAGGTGCCCTACAGTGCTGGGGGTGGGGGTGCAGGGGGACATGAGTGGGGGCCTGGTGGGGGTGCAGGGAGACAGGAGTGGGGGCCTGGTGGAGGGTGCCCCTGGATGCAGGGGGATGGGGGTGCTGGGAGACATGAGTGGGGGCCTGGTGGAGGGTGCCCCTGGATGCTGGGGGGTGGGGGTGCTGGGAGACATGTGTTGGTGGGCAGTAGTGCAAGGTGACATGTGGGTTGGGTGGGGGGCATGGCTATGGTGGATGGGCTGCCTGCGGGACATGTGCAGGGGTGCAGGGTAGTCTGTGGAGGGTGTAGAGGGAACAGCTGGGAGGACCCACACGGCCAATTCACGTGTGGGACTCCCCGGCACCCCTAAAATACACGTAGGCTGCTGGATTCGCGTGTGGAATTTGCCGCACACCCGGAGTACACGTACCCTGCTGAAATTGCGTGTGGAACTTCACGCGCACACCGAAATACACGTACCCTGCAAATTCGCGTGTGAAACTTCCCGCGCACCCCGGAATACACGTGCCCAGTCCAATCGCGTGTGGAACTTCCCGCGAACCCCGTAATACACGCACACGCTATTTTTCACACAGCGGGTGTCCGTGTTTGTCGGTACCCCTTTGCACCTCATTTGTCCTAGAGGGCCACTGTAAGGATCATTCATCATAGCTGTATATGGGTGCTTTTTGTTAGCGCACATTTTGGCGCACATTTATTTCAGGCGCAGGGACGCTACCGCCTGCTTTCTTGTGGCGTACTTGTTTGGCCCTGTGCGCGTCTTTGACCGTGCGCTGGTTTGCCCTATTCGATTCCATGAATACGAGTTGTAGGCGAGCGTGGGGCGATCCGCGCACTTGCCTCCTGTACTTCCCCCATGACGCCCATATTTTCACTCGTTGTTCCCCATTCCGAGTGTTACGCCCCGTGTTCCGCCTACTTTTGTAATGTGCGCCGCGCTATGTGCGATTTTGCAGCGGCCATGGCACATGCCGTTGGATGACCTGTGCGTCAGCGTGCGCCGCGCACTTTTTCAGCGCACATCCAATATTTTTCTCACGCACGGACTTACATGAATCGATGTGCGCTGGTATCCCAGCGATTTTCGCAGTTGCACTGCGATTTTCGCACTTTTACTGCGAATCGCACGTTTTGGCACCTCTGCGCGGGAATTTTCTGCACACATTAATTCCATGAATCGGCTCGTTAATGTGTGCTCGTTGTGTGGTTCAGGGAGACGAGGGTTAGTGTAACGGTTAGATGTCATCTAAGCCTCCTCCAAGCCTCCTCCTGGAAGTCTGTAAAATAAACTTGCTTTATGGACAAAAGGTGCACTTACTAATTCTAGAGATGGGCCTAATTCGGGTAAAGGGGCGGAGCTAAAGGTCCACGCCTACAGGGCCATCGGAGAAGGACAAGGGAGACTGTTATCTATTTGTAGGTTACCAATCAAATGATCTATTTCTCACTCTTGATGTTGGCCGATGGGTAACACAATCAAAGTACAGCCTACCTTGTCTTCGGAGCTGCTGGAAGTGATGAAAGTTCACCTGCCGCACTCTCCTCGGGCTTGTAATTAAAGCTCTTGGAGACCACAGCAGGGAAACCCTCGAAAGGGAAAAAACCCTGGGCTGCTTGAGAGCGCTGGTCAATGGAAATTGGGGTGCGTGGCTAGAGAGCGTAGTTTGATCCCCAATGTCTAGCAGGTGTATTCTACTTCGCGTGGAGGTAACTATAATACAAGGAGAGAATTACTAAGATGATTTTGACAGAAAGGTATGTCAAAGGATATAGGAAATGAGGATACCTTTCCGGACTGTATTTCTGTTAGAACGGGAAAATAGACGGATGGGAAGTCCTGCTGTTTGAAACACGCTTGACTCCTTTGGGTAAAAGAGTAAGGAAAAAGAGAGGTTTGAAAGAAGGGAGTAGGAAGTCTTACTCAGAATACCTATTGAGGAGTTTAATTTACCTAAGTTGACGAGGACAAGGTTCGTGACTTGGGGAGAAGGGGTAATGGGAAATGTAGTCTGATACCACGAATCCTCGTTAGCAGAAAGGAACGCAACCTGAAAGGGTCGAGAATTACTAACAGCAAAAAGTAGCCTGATGGGAGTCAAGTATCTGACGAGGTACGCGACCTACTTGAAAAGAATCTTCCTTAACAACGGGAATGCTGCTTGAAAGGTTCCTGCGATAAGCTCGGGCCGTGGGAGTACTGTCTGCGTTCGGGGGGCGCGAGGAAGAGAAAACCTGGAAATATAAAGGAGTTGAAAGGTAAGAAGCAGAGGAGTTGCGGAAAGGTAGGGAAGCGGGAGGAAAAGTTCGGAACTATTCGATTACTCACGTAACGTAGCTACAGTAAGCAGTAGCAACGCACCCTCCTCCTGGCTTCTGCTTCAGATGTACCGTCTCCAGGAAAGAGGGAGGAGCCTCTTGTCCGTCATTCTGCAGGACTAGACTGTTACTCTCAGTTTGATGCGCCATTTTGGAAGAACTATACGTCAACTTGGGTTTAGAGCGATATGTTGATGAGATGTGACGCCAACGGTGCCAAATCGACCAAGTCCGCCGTCGATGCATAACAGTATGCCCCCTTCCAAGGGAAGAACCCCCCGGTTTGCCCGGATGATTCCTGTAAAACAAGCGAACCAGGCGCGGGGCATGAACCGCTGAAGCGGGTTCCCAAGAGCGCTCAGCCACGGACTATCCCTTCCAGTCCACCAGGAACTGAAGAACCCCACGATAGTAGCGGGCGTCACAAATTCCCGACACCTCGTATTCAGGGGCAGAGTCTAGCAAAACAGGGGGAGGCATACCAGAGTGTTTAGGATGAAATTGACTCCTCACATCCAGTTTCAACTGAGACACATGAAAGGTAGGGTGAATGCGACTCCATGACAGTGGTAACTGTAAACGATAAGCCGCTGCTCCCTTCTTTTCCAATACAGTGAATGGGCCATAAAATGTAGGTGACAATTTGGAAGGGACCAGTCTTCTGGGCAGGAACTTGCTTGCCAACCATACTCTGTCTCCGATGTTTATAAGCGGTGCTGGAGTCCGGTGTCTGTCCGCTTGCCTCTTGCTTGCTTCTTGGGCAGCTTGTAGGGCCGTAACCGCTTTGGCGTGTCCCTGTCGGATTCCGTCAGCGAGTTTCTCCAAATTCAGAATAGGCAGGGATTGAGGTAGAGAAGCAGAAATACTGACGGATGAAATCCATATGTACAATAGAAGGGCTGGAACGGGTTGCGGAATGTTGTGCGTTGTTATACGCAAATTCTGCTAACGGTAGAAGTTCCTTTCCAATTGTCTTGGGCCGACGATATGTAACATCTGAGGTAACCCTCTAGGGTCTGATTGAGACGCTCGGTTTTCCCATTGGTTTGTGGGTGGTAGCCCGAACTCAGAGCTCGTGAGATCCCTAAGGCGTTACACAGGTGGCGCCAATAGTTGGAGGTATATTGCGGACCACGGTCTGATATGATAGTATCAGGGAGTCCATGCAATGAAAAAATACGGTGCTTGAAAATTCGAGCCATCGTACTTGCTGAAGGTACGGAAGAGAGAGGAATAAAATGAGCCATCTTGGTCAGTGAGTCCACCGTGACCATACTCGTGTTACAACCCTCTGACAAAGGGAGATCCACTATAAAGTCAGTGGAGATTATTTGCCATGGCTTATTGGGGAGTGGAATTTGAGTCAATTCACCAATGGGAGGTTGACGCGATGACTTGGTTTGAAGACAGACCGGGCAGGAACTGATGTATAGTCGTACGTCCTGTTGCAGAGAAGGCCACCAGAAATGTCTCTGGATCAATTCCGTAGTGTTTACAAAACCCTGATGTCCAGCAACACGAGAATCATGACAGAGTCGTAAGACTTCTTTTTGCAGGATTTCCTCCGGAACAAACATCTTTTCATCCTTGAACAGCAATCCCTTGCTAAGTGTAAGACCATGTTGTGCGATAATCTCGGGGTTAGAAGGGACCCAAATCTTGCTTCGGTCTTTCATCCTTTGCAAGAAGTTATGGAGGACTGAAATGAAAAGTGCCTTGGGAAACAAAGGTTCAGGTTGAAAAGCTTTCTTCTCCCAGGGATCCAGTCGAGATAGTGCGTCCGCCCTTTGGTTGTTTCTTCCTGGAATGAAGGTGAAAACGATGCGAAAAGGAGAAAAGAAATGTGCCCATCTCGCTTGTCTGCTGTGCAGGTTTGCGCGTATTGTAAGGTGCGGAGGTTTTGATGGTCCGTTCTCACATCAACAGGATGTTGTGCTCCTAATAGGAGATGGCGCCATTCCTCAAATGCACGTTTGATGCCAAGAGTCTTTCTCGAGGACTGTATAGTTCAGTTCCGCAGGGGTCAGAGTCTTGAAAGATAGGCGATGGGTTTCTCGTTGTTTCTATGACCAGTTGTAAAAGAAATAGCGCCGATGGCGTGATGAGAAAGCATCGGATTCCACAATGAAACGTCTCCTTTGATCAGGGACCGATAAGATAGGTGCAGCAGTAAACAATCCTTTCAGGTCTTGAAAAGACCTTTGTGTTTCAGAAGACCAATTGAAGGCAACTCCTTTTTTCAACAAATGAGTTAAAGGCATGGTAAGCTTAGAAAAATGGGGTATAAAGCGTCTGTAAAAATTTGCGAAACCTAGGAATCTCTGGATATCTTTTACCGATCTTGGTGAAGGCCATTCAATGATGGCTGACACTTTTGTTGGATCCATAGCGATACCCTGAGGGGATAGAATATAACCCAAGTAGGCGACAGTTGTTTGATGGAACTCACATTTCTCCAGTTTACATAATAGGTGATTCTGTTGTAATCGATGTAGGACTTCACGCACATGTCGTATATGTTCGGACAAGGAAGGAGAAAACACCAGTATATCGTCTAAGTAGACGATAACATAATGAGAGAAATGTCTGAAAAACATGATCCATAAACCTTTGGAAGACTGCGGGGCATTTGTTAAGCCAAAGGGCATTACACGATATTGAAATGTCCAAAGGGCGTTCGAAACGCTGTCTTCCATTCGTCTCCAGTACGTATGCGAATCAGATGATACGCACCCCGTAGATCGAGTTTAGTGTAGATTTGGGCTCCTCTGATCGCCTCCAAGATGTCTGGTATAAGCGGCATGGGGTACTTATCAGGTACTGTGATTTTGTTTAGTCCTCTATAATCGATACACGGACGAAGTTCCGTTGTGTTTTTCTTTGGAATAAAAAACAAAGACGCGGCCGCTGGGGAGGTTGATTCCGTGATCAAACCGTTTTGTAGATGGGTATGAAGGTACTCTTTTAAGGCTTCCTTCTCTTTGGCTGATAGGATATACATGCGACCGAAGGGCAAGGGACAGTCGGGAAGCAATTTGATAGCACAGTCGTCCCTTCGATGTGGAGGGAGAGATGAATATTCTGACTGAGAAAATACTGACTGGTACATCTGGTATTCTGGGGGTATTGAAGCAACCTGATTAAGTATCTTGCTGGAGATGCTGTCATCTGGAGATCTTTTAGTTTCTTGACAGTGATGAACACAATGTTCTGAACCCAAAAAAAGCGTACCCGCTGACCAATTGATGTATGGGTTGTGTCTCCTCAACCAAGGTAATCCGAGTATGATCGGATAATGTGCAGTGCGAATTATATCAAGGACCACTATCTCCTGGTGGGCAGATATGTTAAGACCAAGGGAACAAGTCTGTTCCTTAATAGGGCCAGATATTAATGGACTACCATCTACACTTTCGACTGGGATTTCCACGTGTTTGGTTGCTCTGGGTATCCCATGATTTCTGGACCAAGAGTCATCTATAAAGTTACCTGCAGCGCCACTGTCTATCAATGCGGATACTCTCTCTAATCTAAAGTTCTTCCAAGACAAGGATACTTCAAGAACCACCATGGAATTATTGATGAAATTGGGAGGATAAGACTCCTTCTTAAGTAGGGAACCGGTAACTGAAAGAAAGCCCTGCCCCGTCGTTCCCTTTACGGTCGGGCTTTGGCGTTTCCCGGCTTCCTTTGTGGAGCCACAGTACATTCTTTCACAGTATGGGTGTTGGAACCACAGTACATGCAAAGTCCCTGTGTCTTTCGCCTAAATCGTTCTTCTGCCGAAAGGGGGCCTCTGGTAGTCCCCAACTGCATAGGTTCTTCAGATGAAGGGCCTTTGTTTGAGGAAGTACCCCCTTCTGTCAGCTGTCTAAAAGTACGTCCCTTCCTTCTTTCCTTATTCCGTTCTTGTAGACAATAATCCAGTTGCATTACTAAGGAAATGAATTCAGCCATGTTGTGTGGTCTCGCTACTCTGGATACCTCGTCTTTAAGTTCCTCAGAGAGACCTCGCCTAAATATGGTGATCTGCGCATCGTCTGCCCAAGAGGTGTCTGCAGCCATTTGTTTAAATTTGGTTATGTATGTTAGGATATCTTGATTTCCCTGTTTTAAATCCAATAGCTTCTCTTGGGATACAATGGTAACTTCTTGTCTCCCGAACATACTTTTAACACTATTACAAAAGGCGGGATAAGAGTCGAGAATGGGATTGTTGTTGGTCACAAGAGGAGTGGCCCATGCCAAAACGGCTCCCGTCATCTGGGCGATCATGTGACCTACCTTATCCCTGTCGGTAGGAAAAAACGCTGCTTTGAAAGTAAATTGGACTGTGCAGGATTCTAAGAATTCTCTCACCATATGAGGGTTTCCATCAAATCTGCCACAAGGCAAGGGACCCGGGGGAACCCCTGAACTCTGTCCTGACTGCCCTATAGTCTGACGTAAACTGAGATTTTCTTGTTTAAGTTGTTGCATTTCCGCCGATAGTGCTTGCATGGCAGAAACCAACTGTTGCACTTGTTGCTCCATAGTAGGGCTACACTTGGTTGCGTTCTCCAACCGCCAACACTAGGTGATATTCAGGCGTTGCTATCTGTTATCTATTTGTAGGTTACCAATCAAATGATCTATTTCTCACTCTTGATGTTGGCCGATGGGTAACACAATCAAAGTACAGCCTACCTTGTCTTCGGAGCTGCTGGAAGTGATGAAAGTTCACCTGCCGCACTCTCCTCGGGCTTGTAATTAAAGCTCTTGGAGACCACAGCAGGGAAACCCTCGAAAGGGAAAAAACCCTGGGCTGCTTGAGAGCGCTGGTCAATGGAAATTGGGGTGCGTGGCTAGAGAGCGTAGTTTGATCCCCAATGTCTAGCAGGTGTATTCTACTTCGCGTGGAGGTAACTATAATACAAGGAGAGAATTACTAAGATGATTTTGACGGAAAGGTATGTCAAAGGATATAGGAAATGAGGATACCTTTCCGGACTGTATTTCTGTTAGAACGGGAAAATAGACGGATGGGAAGTCCTGCTGTTTGAAACACGCTTGACTCCTTTGGGTAAAAGAGTAAGGAAAAAGAGAGGTTTGAAAGAAGGGAGTAGGAAGTCTTACTCAGAATACCTATTGAGGAGTTTAGTTTACCTAAGTTGACGAGGACAAGGTTCGTGACTTGGGGAGAAGGGGTAATGGGAAATGTAGTCTGATACCACGAATCCTCGTTAGCAGAAAGGAACGCAACCTGAAAGGGTCGAGAATTACTAACAGCAAAAAGTAGCCTGATGGGAGTCAAGTATCTGACGAGGTACGCGACCTACTTGAAAAGAATCTTCCTTAACAACGGGGAATGCTGCTTGAAAGGGTTCCTGCGATAAGCTCGGGGCCGTGGGAGTACTCTCTGCGTTCGGTGGGCGCGGAGGAAGAGAAAACCTGGAAATATAAAGGAGTTGAAAGGTAAGAAGCAGAGGAGTTGCGGAAAGGTAGGGAAGCAGGAGGAAAGTTCGGAACTATTCGATTACTCGCGTAACGTAGCTACAGTAAGCAGTAGCAACGCACCCTCCTCCTGGCTTCTGCTTCAGATGTACCGTTTCCAGGAAAGAGGGAGGAGCCTCTTGTCCGTCATTCTGCAGGACTAGACTGTTACTCTCAGTTCGATGCGCCATTTTGGAAGAACTATATGTCAACTTGGGTTTAGAGCGATATGTTGACGAGATGTGACGCCAACGGTGCCAAATCGACCAAGTCCGCCGTCGATGCATAACAGAGACAGCACCGCAATGTATCTGGTGCTTGTAGGTGTTCTTGGTGCTCGACCGTGTAGAGTCTGTTCAGGGCGATTTGCAGCTTCTGCGACAGAGTTCAAGATGGGAGACAGCTGCAGGTATCAAGTGGCAGGCAGTTTGGCAAGCGAGGCTCGACGGATGGCTGCAGGCTGGCCTACATGGTGACTTGGGGTCAATAATCATTATTTCTGTGCTGGTTGGCAGTTCTGAAGCACTGGTCGAGTTGTCTCTGACAGCTTTACCGACTGCGGTGTAAGAACAGTCAGCAGTGCAATCGGTTGCAGCTCAAGGGGCTCAACTGGCTCAAAAACGTCCTTTAAAACGGATGTCAGTAGATGCTTGTCGATGCACTCATCCTAGCTTCTTCATTGGGCTCGTGTCATCTTAAGTCAGATGGCCCAAAGCTGAGGAGACTGTTGCAGGCAGTTGCCTAATCCTTGGTTTGGTTCAGAAACTCTCTGACATGTCCCACCTAGGAAGCTTGCTTCAGCGCCTAGAAGGGCACGCTGTGTGCTGGTTGGGTAACGGTACTCGAGCTGGGGTGGGTCCTCTGCATTATATATCTCCCGCTGTTCCCTCTGAGATTTTTAGGGGCGGGATCTTGCTTCCCTCTTTGGAGGTCCTGGCCTTCCTTCACTGGCAGAAGATGTAAGGCAGACAGGGTTCCTTCAGCCAGGGTTCAATGCTGAGTTCTTCCTTCTGCTTCTGGTGAAGCCTTCAGATGATTTTCCCAAAAGCCAAATGGACCACAGGGATTGATGTAGGCTAAGCCTACCTTAATGAACCAATCCTGGGTCCCCACCAACAATATCTTGTATGCATGAGGTCATAACCAGAGTGCTTTGCAGCAGAAACGGTAAAGTGGTGAACCTATGTAATACTAAGTCACACCCAACCACCTGTCTTTTGCGGATCAAAAAGTCTCTCTGGTCAATGGAGCTCTCTGTGGTTCCTGGTTAAAGCGGCAGGTCTTCCTTAAAGCTGTGGAGAGACCAGACTTTCTGGCTCCTGCAAATCACATACTTGTACCTTAGGAATGGGATCCCCCTGTGGGGTGAACATGCAGTCCCAGACATGACAGTTCACTGTCAATCGATACTGAGAGAAAGAAGCTGGCTTCAGGTTCACACAGTGCATATGAGGGCCTGTTTGAAGTACACTCTATTAGTATGTTAATTATGTTAATCACTGCCACCAGCTGCAGGGTTCAACAAAAGGACAGAGTGGATCCATGGGCATTTGTCAGTTAATCAGGCTGGCCATGGCAAGGGGAAGGTTTGGCCCTACCCCTTCTGGAGATGCCTTGTGTACTCCACCTGGCAGATCCCAACTAAATAAGACAGGGGAACTGCGCCTGTAGGCTGTGTCCACCCAGATTACATGGGTCTATGCATATGCTCAGCGATGAGCATCAGAAAATGTGTCTGGATTATCCCTACATATTTTCTGGAAGTTGATCTACCATCATTCAATTTCATTTAAAATTTCCAAAAAAGCCCAGGTGAGTGCACACCCAGTGTGCAGATGGTCGAATCCTCACTCCAACCATTGTTTTGGACAAGATTTTCATAACGCTTTGGTGACCATATTTGCAACAGGAGAACATTTATTCTGAAAGCACACACAAAGCATTGTTTAACTGCCTACATCTATATCTTCTTCAAATAAAATTAAAATATGTCAAACAAAAAGTTTTAAACAATCTCCCTTATTTTCATGTGTTCTAATTTCACACAATAAAAAGTGTTGATTTTTCTTGGTGAATGCTTCATTTTTCTCACGTCATACATGAACAAAGCCTTTGTCGAACAGTGAAAAACAAACAGGTTACCTTTTTGCACATTCTCAATATTCTGCACACACACCCTCCAACTCCAAACTAAACACAACCCTACCTCTAACAACACACAAAGCGCACACACTTCACAACACCCAACATGAAAACAAACAAGGCACCCATGCACAATCATACCCCAACACCACATGGTGGCTACCAACCAAAAACGCACAAACGCTCAGTGACCGTTTTTGTCCGAATTGAAGCTGCCAACAGCACAGCAAAGCTCTCTTGCTCTTTTCCCGCTCAACGTAACAAACCACCCCCAGTCCTCCTTCCATTGCAGATCCACCAGAGCGCCAGTTGACCATGCAAGTGACAGCCATGAGCGGTATATGACAACAACATAACATAACACATTATCTGTTGTTAGGAGTCTTTGGGCCTCATTATGAGTATGGCTGCCTCCATACCGGGTTCCAGGTCCGGGTACCTTCAATGAGGAATTACCGGGTCATTCCAACCTTAGAGGACCTGGTAATTCCTCCTTGCAGGAACCCATCCCCATTCCCATTTCAGCCCCCATAGGGCTCAATGGAAATGGGGAGGGAGCTAATAACGGGCCCGTTAATAACGGGCCTGTTTTAGCTCTCTGGTGCCCTCGCGGGACCCGCAAGGGGACCTCGTAATAGGGCATCCCGTAATGAATGGTGCCGGTCCCGTACCGGCACCCCTCATTACGGGAGCATCAGGGTCATAATGAGGCCCTTTGGCCATCATTACGAGTTTGGCTGTAGCCATGGAGCAATTAGCTCCATGGCTGCCACCAAAGCGGGCTCATTTACCGGGTTCATGCAATGGGGAATTACCGGGTCATTCCGACATAGGAGGACCCGGTAAGTCCTACTTGCAGGAACCATTCCCCATCCCATTTGAGCCCCCATAGGGCTCAATGGGAATGGGGATGGAGATAACAACGGGCACATTATGAGTGTCCCGATGTTACCTCCCTCTTCCCCTCGCGGGACCCGGAAAGGACGCCTGGTTTTACCAGGCGTCCGATCCGGGTCCCGCAAAGGGAAGCTCGTAATCGGCCCTGACGGAATGAAGGGGGCTGGTCCCATACCCGCCCCCTTCATTCCGTCAGCGCCAGCCTCGTAATTTGTCTCTAAAGTACACTTAGAAAACAGACAGGCCATTTTTTGTTTAGCCTTTTGCTGAATTGCATTGTGGGATTTGTAATCTGCCTTTCACACGGGGAAAATAATGTCACTCATACTCTTTTTGCTTAACATATCTCTGTTAGGATGTATATATTTGCTTAAGTACTTTATTACGATGTGTGCTTGTCGAGTGGTCTTTCTAATACAGTATTGCTGAAAGCCAACATAGGGGCGAGGAGAGGCAAGGAGGACAGGGAAAGCGAGCAATGGTTATTTGACAGGAATGATGGAAGAGAGGTTGCTGTCCTTTAGACTGGAGAAGTTGGTCCTGGCCCTGTGCGGATTTTCAAAGCACAATCGAGGGCACCTGTGGTGGACTGGGTCCATCCTTTTTCTTCAGAGGGCAGACACTGTACCCCTTGGCGGTTTTTGAGGACGGTATTTAAAACATGTTTATTTGCTTATAGATTTGGCCTCCTAGTTTCTAGGGCAGACACCCTGAAGACCACATGAGAGTGTTAGCAAAGCATATGTATCGAATTGGGATTTTGCTTTGCAGGGAATATTTCAGTATAGATTGTTGGGTTTAAGGAGTGTGCACCTGTTATAATGTACATGCAGCATTATAGGGAAATCTCCTTGCCCTGGTTATTTGTCGGGTGTTGATGATTAATTTGTCTTCTGCACTTTCTCTTATTAGACAAGGCCAAGTGAATTAAATGTTTTCACTTAAAGATATATTCACTTCTTGTGCGTATGTTAATAAGCACCCACTTTTTTTTTAGGGCTTGAGCTCTGTTGATTTGTTGCACCTTGAAACACTTGTGTATAGGCGCGTTATAAATGCCATATCCTATCATATCATTTTGTTAACATGTGAAGACCTGCACAATTGCATACTCTCTCTGCGCCAGGACCTTCCGCGTAAATAGGTTATGCTTCAATCACACTATGCAACAATCCTGCAGTAGATGCAATTTCCATGTCTGCACCAGGCCCAACTCCTGATGTGACACCTGTGAAACCTGCGGACATAGAACAAAGCATTCTTTAGGGATGTAACTCACCATGGGTCTCATTACGAGTTTGGCAGTATTCTGGTGGTAAATCGTCTGAAATACCACCAAATGGAATTACTGTTACTGCCACTCGGTCCCATGGGTTTACCGTGGGATTACAAGTGGTAGTAGGCGGTGTAAATTCCCATTTTCTGGAGTCCGTAGGACTACATTGTGGATTTTTGAGCATCAGCTAGAGGTAAATCATCCACTTGTCCTCCAAAAACCTGCAGAATTACCACTCAGTAATTCCACCAGTGGTAATTCTACCAAACCTGTAGTTTTGCAGTGCAGGAAAAGTGGCAATGACATAATTACTGCCACTTTTTTCAGACACCTCCAACCATGTAACGATGCCCCATATGCTTTAAAGCTAATAAAAGCATTGCTTTGAGATTTGTTTCTTTTGACAGTCAAAATAATCCACATCTGTAGCTCCTACATTAAAAGCATGTTGCTAGTTTGGCCAATATGGCCAAAAACGCACACCACAAAGGTAAAATCACTCTTGAAACAGATGCCAAGCAACATTTTATTTCAGTTAGCAAAACACACTCAAATCCACAGTCAAATAGTAGTTTCCTGACCATCCAGCTCATAGCGATTTAGCGATCCCGCAGAATCGGCCGTTTTTAAAAAAGCACGAAAATAGCATTTTTTGCAAAAGCACCCGAAAGAACAGCAGTTTTTGCAAAAACAGTTGCTTTAAAAAAACGAGACAAGGAGCCATGTTCTCAGAACTTTTTTTGATGCAAGTAATCGAACGAAAAAGCATATCTCATCTTCTGTCGCTGACTCAAAAAATGTAGCGCAATCCACAAAGGACATCAGAATGGCTGCATCTTATATGCACCCATTTAGATGGTCTTTTTTCCACCTCTTTGCGGATTTGTGCAAATCAGGGGGCGTTTCTGTGCACTTAAAAGCACATCCCGAATTTTTCAAGTAGGATGACAACCCCATGCACCTGCAGCTACGGGGGCGGGGGGTGCACTCTAAGCCAGGGACATCTGGGACTCTTCCTATTAAATTGATACAAAAGGTACAAATAATAACAATCTGGCTCTCTTGTAGTGCCGAACACTGCCGCTTTCCTGCAATGTGGCAATCTTACACTCTCCGATCAATACAAATATGTGCTGCAAAAAGGCCTTAATAAATAAAGGGTGTGTCACAGAATTTGCTTATGCTGATGACAAATTTACCATTTCATGTCACAATATCTTGGAGGGTCTGATTTTCAAAACAAAGTTGCAAAGAGGCCTCCCACAAACAACTACAGCTGGACAGATATGTTTTAGTACCAAAGATGCAGACTGATCTCAAATCTTGGCTTCACCATTTAAACAAAGTGTGTGTTTCTGGGCAAATCATTTTGGGCCTCATTACGACCCTGGCGGTAAGGGGTTTACGCCAGCGTTAGCTGCGCCGACCCCTTACCGCCAATTCCGAGGTCCCTTAGCGCCATGGCGGTTTTTACACCTGCTTTTAGCAGGTGTAAAAAACCATGGCGCTAAGGGACCTTGGTGTTAATTACGCCACCGTAATTTACGGTGGCGTAATTAACGCCTTCCCCACTCCCATTATGCCCTATGGGGCAAAAATGGGAATGGGGAAGGGTAAATGGGGATTGGGGACTTACCGCCCCGCCAAGGTCGGAATGGGGCGGTAAGTCCGCCAACCACCATGGCGTAAACGTAGTTTACGCCATGGTGGTAAAGTCACGGCCCTGGCGGTAACTTACCGCCAGGGTCGTAATGAGGCCCTTTGTCTCACTGTGTCTTATCTGCCAATATTAGAAGTTTCTACAAGTGATCCAGCCACCTTGCCCACTACTCCAAAAAAAGCCTTACTCCTGGTTTTGCCACAAATGTAATATTAACAATTAACAGTGAGCATGCATGCATTGGACATCACACACTTTATTCTTCTCTTGGCTTACTCCTGTCAGCTTCTTTTAATGCAAATTCCCAGGATCCCCACAAGTATTACAGACACACCCAGTGACATCATTGACTGTGATGCCCCTGCGTATGCAAATTAGGGGGTCCCACACACCTTTTGCCGCCAAGGACTCTGTGACTCCTAGGGCCGGCCCTTTGCAGCACGTGAACATCCATGCAGTCGCGCGGCTTGGTCCCGGCTCCAATCATATACATTATGGGCGATGACGTGTCCTATTTGAGGAAAGCTGTGCTCCAAAGGGGGAGGGAGATGTACAGCGTGCCAAGCATATGCGGCGTAAAAGCACTAACTGGACATGAACACCCACTTAGGACAGACATACACAGTCACGCCTCGACACACAGGCGCATAGACAGCATGACACGCCAGGCACACCTACATGCAGACAGTCACACCTGCGCACGTGGGAGCAAGTAGGCACAGAGCAATTATCAGGTAGTAACATAAATGTCCAACCACCTCGCGCCCCCTTTCTACGAGCAAAGAGAGCTTGATTGCCAGCTGCCAGGCAAAGACAGGGGCGCACGGTTGGAGACACACAAGCGCGCGCGCACGGCTGGAGACACAAAAAAGCGCGCGCGCACGGCGGGTAAACAGGCCACGTTAGGCACAGATGAATGGAGAGTGCGCATTCATGTATCCGCTGTTTCCTTTTTAAGCACTCTGCCCTGATTTCTCTCTCTCGCCGGCGCCGGCTTTCCCCCTCCATCCGTTACCGTTTCACGGTGTGCTGGTTTCCCACGAGAGTCTACTTCAGGTGGGAGTTATGGAGCATTGTTATAATTGGGCCTGCACGCGCATCCCACAATTCTCAGCTGGAAAGGGGAATCTCCTTGGCTGGGCACCAGGAATCTAAAGCACGCACCTGTCGCCGCTCCTGTTCGCAGGGAGCTTCAATTATCCCATCCCCAGTCTGGGGAATCCTCCCGTTTTATCAATAGCCTTCTGGGGAAGTGAGTGGGGGTAGTGCTTTAAGTGGGAAACTAAATTGAGGGGGTCGGGGGTGCTCTCGTTAGCCCCACCACAAGAAGGTGGGGCTGGGCACACCGAATGTGTGACACCAGTGCACCCCAGCTCTCAGACGCAGCAGGCAGCCCTTTCATTCAAGGAGCCACGTGGTTCAAAAAAAGGTCTGTCTGCTGCTGCTGACTCTTTACTCAGAAACAAGAGGGCTGGAGGGCCTGGCTCTCCTATTGTTTATGAGTGAAGAGTCATCACGCAGCTTGAAAGCCCATTAACCACTCACACTCTGACTCATGCTCTGACACAGCCATCTCTAACCTGCATCTTTCTATCTCCAACACTTTGGACATCCTTGCCCCTGTCATGAGAATCCACCAGAAGCCTGCGTCCAAGTGCAACTCTTGGTATGATTCTGACCTCGCCACCCTGAAACGCAAGTGAAGTGTGGTTTAGAGGAAGTGGTGGGCTTTGGGAACATCCTCTGACAAACTGGCCTCTCACCTGCTCCAAAGGCAATACAGGCTCTCTGTCCACTCCAAGAAGAGGGCCCATATCCAAGGCTGCGTCTCGGAGGCATCTAGCAACACGGCCAAGCTGTTTAAAATCTGGAAGGAGCTGGCCAATCCTACTGCAGTCTCGACCTCTCCTGTTCCCTCCCAGACCCTCTGCATGGCACTGGCTTCTCATTTCACCACAAAAATTCAGGATATCCTGTCCTCCCTTTCCTCTTTCGTCTTTCTCTACCTCTCGCAGGCCCCCTCTGGCTACCTCTCTTTTCCTCCTTCTCTGAAAACAACCAACGATGTTTCTAGACAAGTCCAATCTATGGGAGTGCCGTCCAAACAGGTGCTTCTCTGCTCTTCCATAACTATCAAGGACCACATTTATACCCTTGCTCCAGCCTTGGCCGACTTCTGCAATCACTCTTTCACCACTGGGTCTTTCCCCTCTCTCAAGCACTCCCTTGTGTAGCCTTTGTGTAGCCCCTCCTTAAAAAGCGATCTGCCGGTCCTACCTGTCCGACAAACTATCGCCTGATATCTATCACCCCTTTCCTGGGCAAACCTCTGGAAAAGCTGGCCATCTCCCAGCTGTTAGCAACAGTGCCGGTGCTTCAGTGAAAAACCTACCAATAGGGGCTAGAATCTGCCGGATGTTCACTGCCCCAACCGGCAGACTTGTAGTTTGCCAGTCCGGAAAAGGTGCTGGTAACTTATAATGAGGGCCATAGTCCTTCAAACTTACCATCTCATGCACACCTTTTTAAAGAGCGGTGTCACTCCGTGGATGACCACAAGCATTGCAGTCCCACTTTCCCACGACTACTGACTGGTCTGGAAATAAGGTGCCAGTAACAACGTATACCGGCACCGTTCTGGACCAGCCAACTCCAAGTCTGCCGGTAGGGGCTCTGATCTACACCTTTCAAAGTAGGGGCTATCCCTTCTGTTATAAACTGATCTACCGGCAGGCCTGGCCTGCCAGTAGATCAAGCCCCTACTGGCAAAGAAATGCCTGAATCACTGGCACTGTTACTAACGGTGACAGTGATTCAGGCAACCCCATCCCATGGAATGGAAGTTACCGGAATGGGACTCCATGTAATGTGAGTTACCGGCGTCTCTGCCACCCATAATATCCCGGTAATACTGGGATATCGGGTAGCAGAGATGGTATGGTAGTTCCTCCGTATCCTGCCGGAATTACCGGCGGGATACCGGGGATCTCATAATGAGCCCCATAGTCTTTTAAACTCACCAACTCATGAACACCTTTTTTAAAGAGTGGTGTCGCTTTACTACTTCACAGAATACCGAATAGCGCGAACAAGTCTATCCATCAGCATGAGGACCTGAATGACCCTCAGTCATAAGTGGAGAACTACATAACCCACAGAATTGACCATGGTTCACATGTAAGTTTGTGCACAGTCCAGAATGATAAATGCAATCCTTTAATTTGCATTGAACTCACAAATAATTTTGACACTACGAATGTGCCTCTTTCTTTAGAGCCAATACACCTTATGACTTACCAAACGTCTGGTTTATTTCTCTATGCCCCCTCAGGTCATTATTGGCACAGCGGAATAAGACCCCTAGTGCTCTTCTGACAGAGTTAAATCAGATACTCTGGTAAGTGTTAGAGCTGTATCTATTAGCTATAAATTAGCAATTTTTTGACTTGACAACTGGTGAAGAAAAATTAGTAGCCACGTCACAACTAAAGTGTTGTGTTAATTTTTCCCTCTCCTTTTCTGCAGAGCTCCACAGAGGAAGGAATACATATTGGTAAATTGTGATTCATTATGGAGTAGGAACCCAGTGAGGTCCCGGGAGGATAGCTCAGCGGCAATGTGCTCGCCTTGGAAGCAAGACGACACGGAGCACCACAGGTTCGATCCCCGGGTCCGTGCTTAGAAACCTCTGGGTATTAAACGCGTTATAAATAACCTATCATATAATATCATAGCTACCCTGAAAATAACCCCCTGAAGAATTTCCCCCGAACAAGCAATATTTTGTTGCGTATTATGGGAAAGAAACATGTTGGGAGTGATTAGAGTATTAGTATATGGCTCATTTTTGAACTACTGTTCTTAACTTTCACATTGCACCAGTCATATGCTTACGGTTTGCGAGTACAGTGTCATAATTTAAATGTTATGTTATATTTTATATATTGTACTGTGTTTTTATGTTGCAGTTACTAGGTAGCAGCCTCTTGCATTAAACATATGCTATTGTTGTTGTCTTGGGTTTAACAAAGACTGTTAACCTCATTGTTGAAGATTTACCAACAAGGTTTGATAATCATACATTCATTGTTTGATATGATTTTTAAAATGTACCTAATGTTTTAAATAAAATGCTAGAAATAGTGTATTGGAGTTTAGAGTGATTATTGAATCGTTAGTCACTCCTATAATATCTGCCCTCCGTATGTGAAAGCTCGGCAGAAAGGAAGGGTCATACATCTACCGGTCCCATTGTTTGTTTTCTAGTCCAGAGGTCCAGGGAAGACCTGTTAGCTTTCCTCACCCTGGAGTTCCCTTTTAGTTTGCCAGTCGCTCTGTGGACTCCACTCTTATAGCAGTTCCACCTATCCATGACTGTCTCACACACAAGAAAACAGTCCCATGCTTTTATCCCACTTTGCACACCCCTTTCCATGAGTGCACACACTATGCAGAAATGGCATTTCCTAACCCATCCCTGGATAGAGCCGATATATTTAATTTGCTTGTCAGCTTATCTAACTTACATGACAACAATGAAAACCCAGAAAATTCAAAATATCACACACATAGCTTTAAGGCTGGTACTGTGCTGAAGAAGGTGGCTGCGAGTTTAAAGATCACTTGTAAGAAGCAAAACAAGCAGTCTAGTTTTCATAGCACATGATTGGCCCAAAGTAACACATCAATCCCAAGCGGGAATTTGCGGGTAGTTTATGCCTAAGCACAGGAGAGATGCGAGTGGGAGAGAGCCGTCCCCCAGAGAGGAATAGTGAGAGATGTGCAGGATCCAGCGAGGCACGGAAGAGACAGAACACGCAGCCAGCGAAAGGCAGCAGACCTAAGAGGTGCTGCAGACCCTGCTGGACGTCCGATGGCTACCAGAACCTCCTAAAGTGACACAGCTGCCTGGGAATTGCTGGTACCTCCGAGAAGGAAGCAAACAGGTATGCAGGTTACCCGGGAGCTGTTAGAGGTCTGGGGAAGCAACAGGGTGAGCACAGAAACTCGAAAGTAAGAGGGTCTGGCGCCCTGATGAAAGAGAGGGTGTGGGACCATGAAGCAAATGACAGACAGTTGTATACTTGGTATCAGAGTGAACCAATCAGATACAACGCAACAGTGCGAGTCTGGACCAGGAGAGAGAGAGAGAGAGAGAGAGAGAGAGAGAGAGAGAGAGAGAGAGAGAGAGAGAGAGAGAGAGAGAGAGAGAGAGAGAGAGAGAGAGAGAGAGAGAGAGAGAGAGAGAGAGAGAGAGAGAGAGAGAGAGAGAGAGAGAGAGAGAGAGAGAGAGAGAGAGAGAGAGAGAGAGAGAGAGAGAGAGAGAGAGAGAGAGAGAGAGAGAGAGAGAGAGAGAGAGAGAGAGAGAGAGAGAGAGAGAGAGAGAGAGAGAGAGAGAGAGAGAGAGAGAAGAGAGAGAGAGAGAGAGAGAGAGAGAAGAGAGAGAGAGAGAGAGAGAGAGAGAGAAAGAAAACAGTCGATGGAAGAACACTTGCTTGGCAGGAGAGTGTGAACCAAGCATTGTAAAGTATTTGCGAGCCTGGACTTGCATCCACATGAGAGGTTGAGATGAGGGACAATAGCAAAATATGGGAGCGGGAGTGCACTGCCGTGTGGTTTGAAGTTCGGAGAGAGATACATTTTTAGAAATCCAGAATTGGATTTAGTGGGGGTATTTTAGTGTTGTTTAAGGTGCATGCAGGCTATTGTCACAAGACCACTTGGGACACAAATTAAGACCAAAACCAGACTGCATATTACTAAGCAGTAAGCCCAGATGCACTCTCGGAGAACCTAAGTTCAATAATTCATTTCACACGACAATAGTAATAATACTAATAATGATGATAATTTGGATTCACTGTGTAACATCAGGCTTATATTGATGTGTTTGGCTTCATAAAAATCATTCAATTCAATGGTACTTCTTCAGTCAATGTAATAGCAATTATTTCCACTGAAATTTTAGATACAATAGACCAGAATTGTCAAAGAAAAACATTTCTCGCACTCATCAGTGATAAGGTTCATTTTAAATCACCAATCATCCTTTTTAAAAAAGAAAAAATTTAAATTTCCCAACAAGGATATTGACAAACAATGTGTTATATACATTTGTTCCGCATGACATGAACCAACATCAAGTCATGCCATCATTACTGTATGTCGTAACAAACGATCAATACAAGCAAAATCAAGTGAATAAGTTAGAAACACCTTTTCATGTGTGCATCGGTTCCTGTCTGGGAAAGTTTGTGGGAGTTCTTATAGGCTAACAGCTCCCTGCAGGGGAGCCCTTTTTGTAGATATTGCTAAAATAACCAACGCGTTTTGGTACCTATAGATCCATCTTCAGGATGGGGCTTCACTGTTCTTGTGTTCATAAAGGCAAATAGTGGTTTGTATTTTCTTTAAATCTTCCTCTGTGGGGAATCTAGAAAATAACAAGTATTTTAATCTATGTATACATGGAGGTTGACTTCCAAAGCTAAACTATCAAAATAAGGGCTTAAAATATTACTGACCTCTCCCGGGAAGTTGCTGTGGTCCGGGATCAAGACCTATTCAAAGGAAAGTACAACGGTAGCTAAAGGCAAAAATCTCGTTTCTAACATGCAAGGTTGCCGGCACAGAGCGAAGAGCCTCTGTAAACAGGTGAGCCTCAGTAAATTTCCGTACAGCTTCCGAGAGCGGTCTTCCCCCTGAAGTCGCCTTGGGAGCCATAAAACATCGGAGTGCACTATGCGCGCCTTTCGTTTTATCATTGAATCTGGCCACAGAGGGCCATTACACCTTCCCTGGAGCGGCTTCTATTAAACACACTGTATTACTAGGACGCATATAAGCCCATGAATAATCAACACCAACTCTGTTTTTAGGGTTTCTCGTGCCACTACCTGCCGCTTCCCAGTCTCCTGAGAGTTTCATTCTGAAGACTGGGTGAGTGATTCAATTTAGTTAACTATGTACCCTCCAACCCTGTGTGACTAGCATGTTAGAAACGAGATTTTTGCCTTTAGTTACCGTTGTACTTTCCTTTGAATAGGTCTTGATCCCGGACCACACCAACTTCCCGGGAGAGGTCAGTGATATTTTAACCCCTTATTTTGATAGTTTAGCTTCGGAAGTCAACCTCCATGTATACATAGATTAAAATACTTGTAATTTTCTAAATTCCCCACAGAGGAAGATTTAAAGAAAATACAAACCACTATTTGCCTTTATGAACACAAGAACAGTGAAGCCCCACCCTGAAGATTGATCTATAGGATCCGAAACGCGTTGGTTATTTTAGCAATATCTACAAAAAGGGCTTCCCTGGAGGGAGCTGTTAGCCTATAAGAACTCCCACAAACTTTCCCAGACGGGAACCGATGCACACATGAAAAGTTGTTTCTAACTTATACACTTGATTTTGCTTGTTTTGGTCGTTTGTTACCACATACAGTAATGATGGCATGACTTGATGTTGGTTCATGTCATGCGGAACAAATATATATAACACATTGTTTGTCAATATCCTTGTTGGGGAAATTTCATTTTTTTTTTTTTAAAAAGGATGATCGGTGAATTAAAACGAACCTTATCACTGATGAGTGCGATAAATGTTTTTCTTTGACAATTCTGGTCTATTGTATCAAAAATTTAATTGGAAATAATTTCTATTACATTGACTGAAGAAGTACCATTGAATTGAATGATTTTTATGAAGCCAAACACATCAATATAAGCCTGATGTTACACAGTGAATCCAAATTACCATCATTATTAGTATTATTACTATTGTGGTGTTAAATGAATTATTGAACTTAGGTTCTCCAAGAGTGCATCTAGATTGAGAAGAGGGTCAAGAACCCTAGGACTGATCAAATGAATCCTATGCTTGGTAGTGGAGCCTGCCAAGCTGATAGGATACAAGAACTGTGAAGCTAAGAAACAGTTCCTCCTGAGATATTCAGTGACTAAAGGTCAGAAGTTGTCTAGGGCAAAGGAGCAAAGCCCTAGCTTTGGAATCTTGTATTATGAACATTATTTTGCATCACTTTTATTACCAGTGCAACTGAGAACTTTTATGTTGGTTAAAAACACAACAAACACTGTTTACCTTGAGAAGAGACCACCCTTGCACAGTTATCTTAGATTATTAGTGTTAGGGGCAGAAGTATGTTTTTAGGACATGACAGTGACAGATTTTTCAGTTGTGAACTTCCTGACAATTTCACTCGTTTCTTTTGAGGTAGGGAAACCCCTCTTAGCTTTAGGGATAGTGAGGCATTTTTCCAACCCTCTTGTTATAAATAGAAATATATTTCTAAAAACATGCCCCATTGTGCATAAGCCTTACTTCTACACCATTACATATGTAAAGTAATGTGATGTAATGTAACAAAAATGTGTAGAACGCTGACTAAGGCTCGCAGGCATCCAGGCACTAGGAGAAAAACAGATAAAATAGAACAGCACTGAACAATAAAAAAGGACACATTTCATTAAAAGAGATGCATTTTTAAAGCTTCCCTGAAGCTCAGATGATCACTTATTTCCTGTAGCTGCCCGGGAAGAGAATTTCATGTAGCCGATGCAAGAGTCAGAATAGCTCAATCCCCTGCCCTTGATAGACTTCATTCTGGTACTACCAGCAGATTCTGAGAGGCTGGCCTAAGGTTTCCTGTTGGGGCATAAAGGATCTGTTTATCCTGAAAAAATTCTGCACCGGCACGGTGAACAATGCAGAAAGTCTTAAATGTAACGCAACTGCTAACTGGAAGCCAGTGCAGCTGCCGAAGAAAGTCCTGTGAGTGAGCCAAGCGATTAGCTCCCAAAGCCAGACTGGTTGCAGCATTTTCCAACAGCTGCAACCATTGGATTAGAAAGGCTGGTTGACCAAGAAAGATTCCATTGCAATAATCTATTGACCCTAATATGGAAGCTGCTTCAAATTTAGCCTGAGAATCTGGCGGAAGAAAAGGCAGTGATTTTTTCAGGATTTTTAACTTTAAAAAGCCCAAATTACATACCGCTGAGATTTGAAGGTCCTGGGAGCCAGAAGGTAAGATTTTGACATTTAAGCTTTTAACTGATTTGCTAGGTTGGGGGCAAGGTCTGAAAGATTCAGGCCAGCAATCCTTATTCCAGGCAGCCTGCGCTGTGACAGAGACTGTGACCATGGTCTCTGTTTTTTTACATTACGTTTTAACCAATTTCTGGCCATCCACTCCCCTACTGCCTACAAATGGCTGCAAAATTTGCAGGGGAAATCAGGTACTGGGGAGTCCAGACGAAAGAGCAGCTGCATATCATCAGCATATGTGTAAAACTGTATCCCGTGTTCCTGAATAAGATCTACGAGTGGGAAGAAATACAGATTTAAAAGGAGGGGGTGACAGTGAAGAACCTTTGGGGACACCACAAGTGAGACCAATCGGTAAGGATTGGAAAGGAGGCAGAGAAACAGTCTGAGTTTGTTCTGATAAAAAAGAAGTGAATCAGGCCATAGATTCCTGCCTGTTCCAGCCGCCGAAGCAGGATGTTATGGTCGATTATGTGAGAAACCTGAAGGTGTCTCCCTGTCTAGTCCCTGTGGATCTGTCATCAAGGTGGCCACGACACAGCCATCGCTTTTGGACACAGTTCCTGGGGGTGGACCAGTGCGGGAATATCACATGGATGAAGGGTCCTTGGGGAGGGGCAGTGGGAGACTGGTGGGTGAGATGCTGTATGCCCCCTTTTACACCTTTTCCCCATCCAACTAGGTAGGATATTCCAAAACACTGCCCCCCTTCTTCGCACTGAGACTTTCGCACAACACAAAAGACAATAGACTAATGCCAGAGCCGTTTACCTGACATGTCCCAATATGAGGGTCAGGCAAAGTCAGGCAATTGACCAGAATCATACACACCAGATGGCCCTTTCTCTTCCCCACAGGGATAAAAGGTGGAGAACAGCACAGGAGGAGCAAAGCAGGCTGCACAATGCGAGGTCTAACTCAGCAAGGCAGTTTAAGAAGAGGAGAAAGACGGCGCAAAGTGAGAGGGTGACAAGGAGAGAATCTACCTTGCCCTTTCCGACTAATGCCCGGGGAACCTCTGCTGAAAGAAACCTAAATCTGCAAACAACAGCCAGCGTGTATTGCAACAGATGTCAACTGTACGAGAGACCATCTCCCGCTGATAACCAAGCCGGCGAGATACACTGGTCTCCGTGGTACCAACCTTGACTTGAAGGATAAAGAAAGCAAAGCAAGTCATCACAGTCAGTGAGTCGAGAGGAGTATCGATAAAGAATCTGAACTGTGTTTAATGAAGAGTAGCAAGTGGCTCTTATGAACCTTGAACAAACAAGAACTATTGTTATTTAAAGGGGTAAAACCAGCCGCAGAGGAGTCTGACACCACATTGGTGTTCATTCGAGAAACTCTGGGCGATTACCCAAAAGTAGAAAAACTACGATAACCAGCAGTCTTTAGAAGAAGGCGAAAGGAGGGTCAAAGTGGTCATAGACGTGTCTTGCAAAATCCTCTGTACCGTTGAAAGTCTTTGACCGACAAATGATTGTGAAACAAAAGGACAGGCGTTCTGCCTGGTGAAATGAGTGCATGAACAGTGTATTGGTTTAAAAAGACATTAAGATTCACGAAGCAAGGAGTTGTGTGAGACAAACAGAAGTGAACTGTCCCGCTTGTCATTTGGGATCAGAGCCTGGCTGAGAGAGATCCAGGGGTGAAAAGCAACCACCTGTATTTCCTGGGGAAAGGAACTGTTTGAATAGTCGAGTAAGACTTTGAAAGGTCTGCGCCCGGAAATGGGGGACCGAGGGGTGAAACCATCACCCAAAGCATTTGTAGAACAGACTTGTGTGTTTGTTTTATCGAACTATCAGGCCCTCCAGGGCAAGAGACTTTTTATTGGAAAGAGACTTTAAGTCATCCGAGAACCTGATAACTGGAGCGGAACTGTCTGCTCATGCTGGGGAAAGCTCGAGTGTGTGCTGTGCTCTGGAGACCCATCTTGTCCCATGCTGAAAACGTGGGGAAGGGAGACCCCTGACAATAACATCCAGACTTTTTATTTGACAACACTTCTTTCTGTATTGAAACCCTATCCCACACTTCTTTTGTATTTAGTGTAAGGATTGGCAATAGGTTATTCTTAGTAATTTCTTAGATTTAGGTTTAGGTTAGGCATTTTTCCACGCTGCAGTCATTGTTCAATAAACAACCTTGAACTGTGATCACTTGTGTCTGTCTTTACTGTTGCCACCATGAGTTCGTTACAATTCTATCAAATGCTGCAGAGAGGTCAAGAAGAAATAAGACTCTGACCTCTCTGCGGTCCTGGAGAAGGGTAATATCATCCAGGACAGAGATCAACACTGCCTCAGTACACCTAGCAGGGTGGAAGCCAGATTGAAATGGATGAAGAAGAGCCTGGGATTCAAGGAAACGGGACAATTGAGGGGTGGCAATGGCTTCCATGAACTTCATAATGCAAGGCAGCAGTTAGATGGTTCTAAAGTTAACTGTAAGAGTATAATCGAGCTGTGGTTTCATCAATAAAGGAGAAACAAGCGCATGGTTCGAGGTAGCAGGAATAGAGCTCATTGTAAAAGACGCATGAACTACAGCTGTTAGGAGTGGAATAATTACCGTAGGCGGGGACTGAATAAACCAGAGAGGAATTGAGTCTGCCGGTGAGGAAGATTTCATCTTTCTAAGAGACTTCAAAATAATATCATCTGTAATGGACTCCAAGGAAGCCATCTGGTGTCAGGAGTGTGATCTAACCTGGTTGACACAAACTGATGGACCCTTACTGTTACCAAACCTAGTGGGTGTGCTAGTAACCCCACAGTAGATACTAAGGAGTCCATAGGATTTGATCTCTCCAGTAGCAGGTAAGCAGTCCTAGAACATGGTGAAAGACAATTAATACCAACAGATTTAGTACTGATTTCCCCTCCTGGGACTTACATCAAGTTGACCTCAAAATCGGGTCTGGCATGGAAGTTTGGCCTAGATGTAAAGGCAGGTGTAACTGACACAGAATTTAGAGGGGATGTCAAAATATTACTATAAAACAATGGCAAGCACACCTATCATGTTAAACCTCCACCCTCCCTTCCCTATCTCCTGAACTCTCTTCATTGCACTTGCACATCGGAATGCCACAGGGCCTAGTAGGACCTGATTGTAAATGTACTGTATTTTTCCACTGTTATTTACTCCCCTTGTTCCCTCCCCACTCTGCCTTGTGGTGCCTGTAAACACATTTTATTTGTATGGGCGCCTACCAAATGCTCAATAAATAAAAATAAAATGAACCTGGGACAACGCAGCTCAAGGTTTCTTATAAAAGGCCCTGTTCACCAGAATAGTAGAGACAACTGAACTAGGAGATACTGAGAGAGGAACAAAAAGGTTCAGATAGGCAGACATAGAACCAATAGTTGGTCCTCAGGTGAAAAATACTCCCCCTCCCCCAGTGAGGATGACACCAACATCATTCCTGATTTAGCCTTTGCCCAGCAGAAGGACCAAATATTTGCGGAGGCCCTCCTCAAGGTTATTCCCGAGGAAGAGGGAAGGCCCAAAGAGGGTTTCTTTTTTTAAAACGTATTCATGGGTTACTCTATAGGGGGGATGTCGGACAGGACTGAACCACTTGCTCCCAAATTGTACTACTACACAGCCATAAGAGAATTGTTCCAGAAATTGCTCAAGCCCAATTTACAGCTGGACATTTAGGGGCAGCCAAGACAGAGGCCCAAATATTGAATTGCTTCTTTTAGCCAGGGGTATATGCAGAGGTCAAAACATTATTCTCGCTTGTCCACTCTGTCAGAAATCCAGCATGCACACTCCCCCACCAGTTCCTTTACAACCACTCCCCATTATTGATGTCCCTTTTTCAAGAATAGGAATTGACATTGTTGGCCCTCTGGAACCTTCCAAATTAGGGAACTGATATGTCTTACTGATAGTAGATTATGCCACCGGATACCCAGGGGCGTTCCCTATGAGATCGAACGCTACACAATAAATCCCCACACATCTCCTCCTCTTCTTGTCCAAGTAGGTTTTCCTAAAGAAATCCTGATTGACCCAGGAACCACTTTTATGAGTCGGTTTATGGCGGAGGTAAAAGAAGTTCTACAGATCAAGAACCTTAGGACTTCGGTCTAACACCCACAAACGGATCAGCTAGTTGAGCGACTTAACAAAACCTTGAAAACTGTTCCTAACATGTTGGTTGAAGCAGAAGGGAGAAATTAGAACACTATGGTACCCTGTGCCTTCTTTGCTGTTCGAAAGACCCCACAACTCTCCCTAGGTTTTCCCCATTCGAGTTTCTATATGGATGGAACCCCAGGGATGTGCTTGATATGCTTAGTTGTCAATCTAATGTCTTATCGAATCCTAAAGATGAGTAGAGAAATTGTCAGACAGGAAGTGGAGAAAATGCTAACTTCCAATATAATAGAACCATCACAAAGTCCCTGGTGCTTGCCAATAGTCTTGATAGCTAATCCGGATCAGTCGTGGAGATTTTGTATTAACTTTAGAAAGTTTCATGCATTATCCCAGTTCGACAACTATCCTATGCCTAAGATAGACAAACGTATTGATTGAGTGGGATCTGAAAAATGTCTCTCCATGACTGATCTAACTAAAGTCTATTGGCAAGTACCAGTGAATCCATTTGACAGTGAAAAGACAGCCTTCTCCACACCCGTGGGACTGTTCCAGTTTAAAGTTCTGCCATTTGGTCTCCACGCAGCACCTGCAATCAGAGATTAATGGACCAGGTATTATGACCATTCTCTGGGTTTTGCGGGTCCTACTTAGATGACATAGTTATTCATAGTACACCAGAGGTGGTCCAGTCTCACAAGAACAGAGAAATAAGTGATCCATAGAAAGGTTATGGGGATGACTGACCTAGAGCATACGGCAAAGGTTTCATCGTGGTTGTGTTCACAGCTCTAAAATGGGCAGGATGTGCTAATGAGGGTCGGGGAGTGTAGATGCAGGTAGATAAGGTCTGTACATTTTTGTGGGCATTAGGGGATATAGGAGGGCCACCCCCAAAGCGTGGCAGCGTTAAGGGGCGGTCCTAGCCGGGGAGGAGTATGACGCTGCGGATTTGGTTGTGGGCAGTTCCTGCTGGCCGCACTTGAACCAAATTCGGATGACGGGCACTGAGTCCTGTATGCACAGTTGAGACTCCTTGTCAACGAGATTCACTGGACCCGGGAAATTACTGCTTGGCAGTTGATTCTAGAGGTAGACGTCCGCTACTCTGCAAAACCGGAAGTGACAAGTGTCACCCGGAACAATAAAACTATTGCAATCCCGGGTAAAACCCTAAAGGGCCACCTTAGAAGTCTAAGGAGATTGCTTCACTTAGTGGCTGGGACCGCCCCCAAATTGTATATGACTCCAATAAATGTGATCTTGTGTTTCCAAATTCTATACAAATTGTCAGTGTGATTATTATGAATAATGTAACCATTGCATCTATGTCTTGGATCCTGGGGGAGAGGAGGGCCATAGTGGGGGATGGCCCACTATGATTTTGTTAATGTTGCCATCACAGTTTCCGGTTGCACATCATGATGCCGAAAAACAATTGGCTTGTTGTCAAAATAGTTCTGATAAAGGGGCCTTCTCTAGAAGTAAGTCATGTTCGGGCTAAAAAAGAGTCAGGGTGACAGACAAGAGCGCTACGGTACCCCACCTCTGACGGTGGAGGTAGAGGATTCACAGCCACCAACTGCACTCTACATTTCATGTCATTTGAAAAAGACCTGAGTCAATTGTGTTCCATCATCAAAACCCCCACCACCTCCTTCACTAGGCCACACTTTCTCCACCACCGACACCTTGCTGAAAACCACACCTCTCCATTCGACAACACGTCATTCACCAGAAACATAATCTAATATGATTAGCCAATATTATACCTTTAGACCAGTTCCCTTCCACTATGCTCAATAACGGCACTAGATCGCACCTCCCCCCTGAGGCTATAATTACTCACTCTTGAGCTTCTGCAAATGTTTATATCTTTACCCTATCATGTCATACAATAATATAAAAGGCCAGATGTATGTTTGTCTGATGCCATCATGCAGTGGTGTCACTGTGGTTGGGAGGTTGCGGTTCGCATGGGTGACACCCTCACAGGGGGTGACACCAGGGGCGCTGAGTATGCCTCTCCCAGGACAGACACAACTACCACCAGGAGAGCACGGCCGGTGTCAACCGCACCGTCAACCAGCAGCTGCAGGCCTCCTACCTCTGTCTGTCCTTGGTGAGTCCCGCCATGCCCCGGGAAGTGGGTTGGGTGCCCTGGGGTCTCTGCCGCAGCTAACCTTCGTGGAGTGGTGTGGGTACACCATGGGTTCTAAAGAAATTAAGCATTAATTCCATAAGCAAGCTGTAAAATGCACGTACGGAGCAGGGGCACATTTAACAGCCTCGTGTGTATGAGCTAATGTAGGCAGGGCTCTCCCGGAGAAGTCCACTGTAATGGTAGACTGCTGGCTGCACTTTGTATCTTGGTGGGAAGGTATGTTTACAAGCACTGCACTATTGTAGACAGAACTGTAACGCAGAAGTATAGAGGCTGCCTGAATGCACAGAATGATCCACTAGAGGGATCTGTTGCCTTCAGAAGTACAGTGGTCCAATTCGCAGATTTGTGTCTGTTGTCACTGCTAGAGGGAGCTGTAGGCTTAGGATACATAGTGGTCCTACTGTGTCAATTAAAACCTGCAATTAGCCTGTGTACACGGGCTTGTACACTGGTCACTTTATAATTTGCTAGTTTCTGGAAGTTTTGTCTATTTCACCACCTTATGTTACACTCTCCCAAACACCATTTTCACTTGTTCTGTGTTTGATGAATGAGATATAATATCAGCACTGTCTTACCATTTCGCTGTATGTCTCTCTGTGTGGTAGGTGTCCCTCAGATGACGCTCTCCATCTCCCTGCTCCTTCAAAGTGATCAGTCGTCTCATCTCCCTTTGCATGTCTGTTTCATTTAGAGGCACAGCTTGGACTCATCCATTTTGAAGTATAAACCCCTCCACATTAGCCTCATCATCATCAGGCAGCAGCACTAGACTCTCATCGCTTGACTTCAGTGGCTTCTCAATCTTCCCCTCCGTGATCAATCTAGAAAAAATATTCCTTGGACAATTTGGCTGAAATTCTGTATTCTGTTTGGTCACCAAATATCCCACAAATCTTTATTTTTCCTTTCAATTTACAACACCTTTGATTCTGTGCCGGCAAAAACGTGTCAAAGACCCTCTGCTGAGAACAAACAATGCCAAATAACTGTCGAGGTGTGCCCCCCCGTGATTCCCGTTTACCTGATTTCTGGCACTGTTGACGATCCAGGTTACTATTGGGTAAGCGGTGTCTGGCCGGTCCTGTTGGATGTGTAGTGTGGAAGCCCACCTCCTGAACCAAGCCAGGTGGTGTGAACCAGCAAGGGACAGGAAGCGGTTCCCCAGCACCATGTAAGAAGGTCCTCCACACTTAACGTGATGCCAGGCAGTGCAAGTATTGACTGTGGGAGGCCAGAAACAGAGGATGGAAATGCCATAAAAGCCAACAAAAGGTAAATAGAAAAAGATCCCTGCCCCAAATTGGTGGTTACAGGAAAGCAGAGCGAGAGCAACTTCCAGGCTGGCCAGTCAGGAGATAAAAGGACAAGGTGAGAACCCAAGCAGGGTTGCAACCAAGAAGCAAAAGAAAACTGAGCAGAGCTTCAGCAGTGGTTCCCCTCAAGTAAAAGAGGTTGCGACATGCTGGAAACTGTGCTTGCACTGCTTAAATGCTCAGCTGTGGCCAATGGCAGGCAGCTACCGGCGTACTGGTTGTCCCTGGCAACAGACAACACTAGCTGAACCGCGCATGCGTGGAAGTCGACGACGACGGCGCATGCGCATTGCGCCCAACATGGCAGCCCCCAGAGGAGGAGGACAGCCGAGGGATAGATGATGGGGTGGGAGATCCCAAAGACACCAACAGGCCCACCACAGTAAGGAAATATGGCAGGCTTTTCGGGTGAGCGCTGTGACAATAACCTGCTATATGCGATGATGACACTGCAGTTTTAACTCTCATTGCCTCACCACAAGGAAAGTAGCCACATGAATACCAACAGCTGCCCCATGCACGTGTTTCTGCCTTGCTAGCAATGGAAAAGTCTGGCATCATTTTGGGGGTGTTGAATCCTCCCAAATTGAGGAAGCTACAAGGAGAAGGCAGTACCCTGCAATGACGCTCAGGGTTAATGGGAAGGGAGAGGTACAGCAAAAGCCTGTCAAATACATAGGAGCTCCTTATAAGAAGAGAGCTCGGGAATAGGAGTGGTTGTTGTTTTAGTTTGTTATTTTAGTTTGTTTTGTTAGTGTATTTTATAGTGTAAGGAGGAGGCCCAGGAGGGGCGTGCATGGGTTGTGTGTGGAGGTGTGAGGGGAGCGTGAGGTGTTTGTGTTTATACAAAAAGCTCCAACTGAGAAAGGAGGGGTGGGGGATTGAACGGACTACTTTCTCTTTTTTGATGTTTGCATTGTTGATGATACCGAACTGACTACTGTATAACTGTGGCACAACATCATAGGCCTAGCCCCACTACCAAACACATAGGAGATGCAACTATGGGGCGAGCACATGCTCAAGGCTCTGCCTTTGTATTGTGAGAAGATTAAGAAGTATCACAGCCAGTGGGTTACCAAGACTAGTGTAGGAGGGATGCCCTGCTCCTGGCCAGATGAGGGCTCTTTTGACAGACATTTGGACATGTCTACCTCCTTGACATCAAAATATAAGAGGAGACCATAGCAGAATAGAAGGGAAGTATTGAATCTCCGGAAAATGTTTGAGAATATAGAGGGTCACAATGGGGAAAGAGTGACGCATGACGGTAGTAAAGATACAGGCCCGACAGAAGATGGGAAGAACTTGATGGAGAGAAAGGGAACATATCCACTAGCAACCCGCCCTGCGGAGGGGTACACGAACCCAACATATGTATCGGCTGGTATGACTGTGGTGACCCCAGACACAGCCCCACCTCCACCTTATATCTCTCCTCGGGAGGTAACTACGCACACTGGAGTGAGCGCAAGAGACCTAGAAGTATCACTGGCATCAACACAAATGCCATGCTATGGTCGGCATGTGACATAACCAAGACAGATACACTAGTGCAACCAGCAGAGGATGAGTGGAAATCAGGAGACTTCTTATTTAGAATAGACAACGCGCCCATATGAACCGGCCACGTAGAATGGCGTGGAGAAACAGACAGCTTGGGGAACGAAAATGTAGGGTCACAGAGAGGGGAAGCGAAGAGTGGAGCGAATTCGATGAGGTCAAAGACGATGAGGAAGGAGACGCAGAGCAAGCTCCTCAATGCACCCCGAGGGTGGAAAGTTTGTGGGACGGATGATTGAGGGAGAGGTTCGGCAAAAGAGCATTAGCAAGGAAAAAGGGAAGTGTTACTTAGAGCGGAAAAAGCAAGATGAGAATGCAAATGCCACTGATACACAAGGGAGCAGGGAGGCCACAATATGCAGCATAAGCGCAGATGGACAAAACTAAACTACTTAAGGTGCTCCCGGCACTCAAGGCAGGTGTGGGGAACTGGATATATGCTTTTGAAAAAAACACAGATGGGGTGCCCTTGGCAATAGCAAACATTAAAAGTGTATTGGTGGCCGCAGTTCGGGACCAAGCTGCATATGTGTAGGTGAATGCGAGGTACCCAGGAGTAACACTGAGTGGCAACGCCCATGATGGAGCCTCATTCAATAAGATTAGAGTGAGGGTCTTGGATGCACTGCGGTGAGCGTTCCCAGATACTCCAGATCTCCAGTCAATTATTCAATGTACCATGAGGGTTGATGAGGACGCAGCGCAGTTCATCCTCAGGGTCCAAGAGATGTGGAGGGTGGAAATGGGGAATGCCTGGGATCAGTCAACCCCCTTTTTCTATTTTATAGTGAAGTACAGCATTCTCAGTCCCGCCCCAACACGCTGCAAGCGGGGGACATGAATGCCTTCAGCGGCGTGCCTAATGGCACAGTGGCCCCGTTTCAAGGCGCTACAGTGGTAGGGGGAAACCCTTTCTCGTTACCTGGGACCGACACATACCCTGACTAGGACAGCCCACAGAGAACACTCACATGTCCAGTCCTGTCTATGACCCTAAACCCAGAAGAGGAACCATTGGTGGACGCAGACATAGGGAGCAAACAATTCACCTTTATAGTGGACTCAGGAGCCGAGAAGCCATGCATCAGTGAATGTAACTTCCCGTTATCAGGCAAAACTCTCGACATGCAGGGATTCTTTGGGGATGTTTTAACGGTTCGATACACAAAAGATTTAGATGCAATGGTAGGAGGGAAGGTCGTAAGGGCCCCCCTCTTATATTCTGAGAGCTCTCATGTCAACTTGCTTGGTAGATATATGCTAAGCAAGCTGAACATGACGATCTCATTCACAGACAGCTGTATTATCTGCGCAATACCTGGCAGGTGCTTAATGAGGGCAATGCTTGTGATACATGCCATGGCACATTACGTGGTGGTACGAGGCAACCCTGTCAACCCTGACATGTTCATCTACGGCATCACAGTGCTCGCACAAGCGGTAACCTAGATTACCAGAACTTGCTGGAGAGTACTCACTGATTTCATTTTTCAGCCCGTGGTGTCCCCAGAACTAGTTGAAGGCACAATACTCTCCCTGGACCTACAGGGTCTACTGGTGTCGGCCAAACAAATTGTGGTGCTAGGTACAGATGCTCAGGGAGGGCAGTGGTGCACAGTTTTATGAATTTATCCCACTGTACCTCTCAGGGAATTGACATATGCCAAACCTTTTGAGGACAACAACGATGACTGGGAAATAATACTCGAAATATACATCCCCTGTGAGATCATTGTTTTTTAATTTTTTTATTTTTAATGAATATCGTTTTAGATACAAAACTTTTTTCATTTGATGAATCCAAATCTTACGATTTAACAATCAGACAGGGAAGGGTGAAAAAAAAAGCTGGTAAAAAAGCAGAACAATACAATTATGAAATGATGCATTTGTAGAGTCCAGGTTGAGTTGGAGGTGTGTCCAAAAAAGTTCCGTTTATAGAAATGTTCAGAATTTCCTATTTTACGTGGGGAAGGGTCTTCTTTAAATCTAAAGAGGGTCCAGAGAGGGCTGGCAGTCTTTCCCAAACGTGGGACCAAAATTGTACCATTCTGAATGTCAACTTCTTATTTGTGCCCGTCATCAATGTTGTCCCTCGTTCTTGGAGTGTCAGTTCTGCCAGTGCAGTTGGAAGCATGGTCGCATATAGTCGTCTTGCCTCATTCAGAGCTTTGCAGTCCATGATAATGTGTTGCAATGATTCCATTTTGTCTTTAATTTGGCAAAAGCGGCAGTCAGAGGAAGTCAGCCCATTTAGTTTCCTAAGTAATAATAATTTGTTGGTCGGTAGTATGCTTAGCCTTATTCTTAGGAAGAGATCTCTTGTTTGCATACAAGGAAACTGGGCAAGATACGTAAGTAGCTGATTTATTGCTCGGGTTTCGATTACTCCACACTTTTTCTCCATTGTTTCGATACAATCTGCTGTTTGGATTTTCTTTTTGACTTACATAGGTCGCTGAATTAGCGCGTCCTTTGAGCAGTCCAAACCGTCCAGAATTTGACTGCAGCCTTCTTTCCATAATTTCAATAGGGAGTTGTGAGAGGAAATTGTTCTGTCTCTTAGGATCGCTATAGGTGGAATTGATTGTACAGTACCAAAGAGCACAGAGACCCCTCATGGCTGTTGTCACACTACACCCATTCAGCCAAGCAGACTCACAACAAGTCCACATACAATTATGGACAACCAACCAACACGATGTAGAAAAACAGAGCAGTGTTCCCGCGTGTGAATCAATACCCACTATCCAGGGAGGCGGAAGAAAGGATCAGAGACACAATACAAGTCTTACTACATCAAGGAATTATAGTACCCTCTACCTCAACATGCAATATGGCCATATATCCCATTAAAAAGGCCTCAGGGGGCAGTTGGAGGATGATCCAGGATCTCCACCCCCTCAATGACATAGTGCAGAAAGAATTTCCACTTGTTCCAAAACCTAGAATCTATTTTGTGCAGTATCCCCAAGGAGGCTACCCATTTTACAGTGGTTGATTTGACTCACAGTGCCTCACAGCATTCACACGTGGCGTAAAGCGCTATGAACATACTTGTTTGCCCCAAGAGTACTGCGAGAGTCCCAGTATATTTAATAGCATTTGGCACAAAGACGAAGGGAGCATCCAGGTACCCAGCACAATAATTCAGTACGCAGACGATTTATTGGTGTGCAGCAACAGCAAACAGAACCGTCACAGAGACTCCATTGCCCCATTGCAATTGCTGGCCCCAATGGGTACAAATTTCACAAGGCCAACCTCCAGTACTGCCAACATGAAGTGCTATATTTAGGACAGCTCATTTCTGCAGATGGCAAAAGAATTATCCCTGACAGGAGAGCAATAGTGCGCACCACATCTAGAGCAATTCCAGTAACGGACATGCAGAAACTATTGGGGTTATGTAATTATTGCAGGGCTTGGAGTCTGGATTAGGCAGCATACATGAAGTCACTCTTAGAGGGTCTCAAGGAAGCACAAAAATGAAACAGTAAAATAGAGTGGAAGGAAAACATGCTTCAGAGTTTCAATGATCTAAAGGAAGTGATTTTGATAGTCCCTGTTCTTTCCACCCCAGACTACACACAGGAGTTTTACATATTCTCACATACAAATGGTACACTTATGACAGCAGTACTAACGCAAAAGAGCATGATGGGCCACAAGCCACTGGCCTACTACAGTGGTACACTAGACTCAGCAATGCAGGGCAGATTTGCTTGCGTCCAAGCTCTTGCTGCAGCTGCCTTTGCAATTGAGAAGAGTTCCACAATTGTGATAGGGTGCTTAGTGACTCTGTATGTGGAGCACTCAGTATTTCCTATCTTAGAACGATCCAAGTCCACTCTCACCACCCAGCATGCATCAGCGTACAAAATTATCCTCTCAGGCCCACATATCCATGTTTTATGGTGTAAAACAGTGACAGGACCGTGCACAGAGGAAGACTTGCAGCAGCATGGCTGTGCCACTTATGAGGCCGAGGAAGGTGATATCCCCAAAGCCAAAGACAGCCCTTAAGTGGAGTGCGAGGTACTTTTTATTGATGGGTCAGCAACAATTGTCCAGGACACAGGGCAGAGACACGTTGGGGCAGCAGTGGTGCGACTAGAAGCGGGTGACTATGAGACACTAGTAATGAAAAGATTGCCCATGCTTTGCTCAGCAAAAGCGTCAGAGCTCATAACACTTATTGAAGCGCTTCGGGCGTCAAGGGAGTTTTGCCACTATTTATTCAGACTCTGCTTACGTCACCACAATGGTGCATGCAGGTCTTTCATGATGGAGAAGGAGGGGTTTCAGGCGAGCAGACGGTTCCCCAGTGCAACATGCCATGCTACTTACTAACCTGATTACCGCCCTTGCAGAAGCATCTGTAGTGGCGGTCGTCAAATGCACAGCCCACACATCAACACAGACGAAATCTCATTGGGAAATGCAGCTGCCGATGTCGCAGCAAAGGCTGCAGCATATCTCCTGGTGCCCACACCTGCTGAGTATGTCTCCAACTCACCTCATATGGAGGCACCAATGCACTGGGAAGGTAGTAATGCCTGTGGAACTATTACACACAGCTTTTGAGCAGTTGCACTACCCCCTCACTTGTGTACAAAAAGTGGGGATGTCCAGACTGGAAAGGTCTAAGCCGACTGCCGCTTATTGATTGCAGCCTAGGTTTAACGACAATGTGTTATCCTTCGGTATCACCATTTGTGTATTTACCAAGGATAACAGTACATAAGAGAACCATAATAATCCACTTGTGCTAGACCATTAGTCTGTAAAAGAACAGCTTTTATTAAGTGGCTGTCCTTGTTCTTTTACATATTTTTTATAAAGAAATTATAAGTACAAAATATACAGGTGTACATTTTTTCACCAAAGTCACACATACAAAATATAAACAAATATAAAACTAAATAGAGAAAAATGTAGAAAAGAGAGAAAAGACATGTAGCAAAAGATAGGACAAAGTCATACATGTGCATGCTAACAGAAGTATAACGACATTCTGTTGCTGCTACTACATTTCATTTTTCTAGTTGTAGAAAGTTATCCTCGAAGGTAAAAGTCCTTGGATAGGTCTAACTAAGCCAGGCTAAAGGGTGACCAAGAATTATAGTTGATCGACATCCCTGAAGTGAATCTCTACTTGGATCTAGGGGGGACCCCACCACACCACAAGGGTAAGGGAGTCCCAGGACGTTTCGGCCTTAGTGGGTCACAGCCTTCTTCATGGAACCAAGGAATGGAGTCCCCTATGGAAAATTAAGGGAACTGGGGTTACTGGAAACAAGTAACAAGAAATTTGAAGGACACATAATGGTAAAAACGGGGATATGTACATAAACATGTCATTGTCACAAGAAAACAAGACCCTATAATTTAAACTTGAAAAATACATGTCTAGTTATACTCGAAACGGTGTACCAGGGCTGGCCTCACATCGACCTGGGTTCTAAAAAGATGGTCAAAGCTAAATGGAAAATATAGTAAAATACATCAAATCCTCCTCTGAAAATTAAAATCAAAATTAGAAGGGGCATACTGCCCAAGTGCACTAGATGGAGAGGTTGTAATACCGCATTGTTCCAACCACCCCATCCAAAATATGTAAAGAGAGTACAAATAGAAAGGAAGGGAAGTACCTTTAGATGGTGCTGCGGCGCAAACACATGGAATTCTGTGGCTGCTAAGCAGTGCATTGGCCAAAAGAAAAGGAAAATGGCGTGCTGGACGCTGCTCCTGGAGCTGAAAAAAGCAGCAAGCGTCTGCCTAAGCAAAGAAAAAGATTGAAATTTAGACAGAAAGAAAGGGGGGGGGCATGACTAGTGCCTGATATGGAAGATAGAGGGTCAGACAATAGCAGAACATCAGGGCAATGATTTACCTTACAGACGGGAGCCAGTCAACAATACCAAGCTCCGACTGCCTGTATCGATTCGAAAGGAAGCTGTGCAACATTGCAGGGCTGAGCGATGCTAAGCATGCGCCTTATTTCGTTCACTAATCCTGCACGCATGCGCTAAGGGGCTTTGCCAGGTCGGCGTCTCGGTAGCCAGGGCTAAGCAGTGCTGAGCATGCGCCTAATTTCGTTCACTAATCCTGCGTGCATGCGCTATGGGGCTTTGCCAATTCGGCGTCTAAGTAGCCTGGCAACGTGTATGCGGAAATATACCGTCATACTACCATTCACCCGAGTTCTAAAAGTCGGCTGCTTACATTGTAAACAGTTCCACACATGCAGCTCCGAAATTTTGTAGTGAACGGCATGTAACAGTCCTAGTCGAAGGAGTGTTAGCCCAACCTTCGTTTGGTTGTAGCGCCGGGCTAGGCGCCTATAGATCATGGTGGACGGGGCAATGGAGAGTGAGGAGCAGGCGGGGGGGGGAAGGGGAGGGTTTAAAATTCCTCACAAATAGGCTGTGCAGTGAAAATGCCTGTATTTGGATAACTGTCAAGTATCCCCCATATGTACCAGAGGAAATGGAGAATGAATAAACTCCTATGAATGAGCGGGATGGAGACTGAAAAGATGCACACATTGAATACTGGGCGTAGTGGTAGAATGTTTTATAATTGAATCTGGGGCTGTGCTTCATTCAGGCCTTTTGTACTGGCCTGAAGTTTATACATCCACCACGATTCTTTAAAGTTCAGGGAGTTGGTGATGTTGCTGGTGTTGTATACTTTGTCTGCAACCCACCATGTAAAGCTGTCCGGGTTGTGTTGGTATTCAAGGAAGTGTGGTACCAGGGGTGCTGTAATATTTTTGCACCGAATTCGGGACCGGTGTTCGCCAATTCTCTTGTGGACCGGTCTCGATGTCTGTCCCACATATCTGAGCCCGCAAGGGCATTCGATGATGTAAATCACATTGCTAGATTTGCAATTAGAGAAGTGCCTTAATCTCCATTCCTTCGCTCCGATATTGAAAGAGGTCATTTTCTTGGTCTGTTTACATACAGTACAATTGCCGCATGGATGGTGGCCATTGATTTCTCTGAGATTCCATAAGGTAGATCTCGTGCTGTTTTTGCTCATCCTGGCATGGGTAAGCATATCCTTAAGGTTCTTAGATCTTCGCAAGGCCATTCTTGGTGTTGGTTCTTTCGGCAAGCTGAGCTGAATCAGTGGCCAGAATTTTTTTATGAGACTTTTGAGCTTGGTTGTATTTGGACCGAATGTGGTGACACAGGCCATAATGTTGTCTTCTTGGTTACTGTGAATTTTGGGTGTGAGTAAGGCTTCGCGAGGTGTGAACCTGGCTCTCTTCATGGTATCTCTGAGTAGTTTCTTAGGATACCCTCTGGTTTTCAACTTGTCTTCTAATGCAGATGCGTTTGTTTTAAATTCTGCAATGTCTGTGCAGTTTCTACGTACTCGTAGAAACTGTCCATATGGGAGGTTGTTTCTTAAATTGCGTGGATGGTTGCTTTTGTAGTGCAGGATTGTATTCCGATCAGTTTCCTTTTTAAACATAGTACATTCCAATTGATTATTCTTGGGTTTGATGGTCAAGTCGAGGAAGTTGATGCTGGAATTGCTGCTGTTAATGGTACATTTTATTTCTTCCGTACAGTTATTGATCCAGTCAAAAAAATTTGCCAAGTTATCCTCCTCTCCTTTCCAAATGAAAATAATGTCATCAATGTACCTATGCCAAAGTATTATGTTGTCCAGGAATGGGTTGCGTGTATTCAATACATTATTGTATTCATATTCTGCCATAAAGATGATGGCCATACTGGGGGCGAATGCTGCCCCCATGGCCGTCCCTCGGATTTGCAGATAGAATGTGTCCTCAAATTGAAAAAAGTTATTAGTGAGTGCCAATTCCAATAGCTCAGCTAAAAAGTTGGTGGGGACTCTGGTTTGCGACATATGATGCGTGAGATGATGTCTAATGCATTAGAAGACAAGTTGAAAACCAGAGGGTATCCTAAGAAACTACTCAGAGATACCATGAAGAGAGCCAGGTTCACACCTCGCGAAGCCTTACTCACACCCAAAATTCACAGTAACCAAGAAGACAACATTATGGCCTGTGTCACCACATTCGGTCCAAATACAACCAAGCTCAAAAGTCTCATAAAAAAATTCTGGCCACTGATTCAGCTCAGCTTGCCGAAAGAACCAACACCAAGAATGGCCTTGCGAAGATCTAAGAACCTTAAGGATATGCTTACCCATGCCAGGATGAGCAAAAACAGCACGAGATCTACCTTATGGAATCTCAGAGAAATCAATGGCCACCATCCATGCGGCAATTGTACTGTATGTAAACAGACCAAGAAAATGACCTCCTTCAATATCGGAGCGAAGGAATGGAGATTAAGGCACTTCTCTAATTGCAAATCTAGCAATGTGATTTACATCATCGAATGCCCTTGCGGGCTCAGATATGTGGGACAGACATCGAGACCGGTCCACAAGAGAATTGGCGAACACCGGTCCCGAATTCGGTGCAAAAATATCACAGCACCCCTGGTACCACACTTCCTTGAATACCAACACAACCCGGACAGCTTTACATGGTGGGTTGCAGACAAAGTATACAACACCAGCAACATCACCAACTCCCTGAACTTTAAAGAATCGTGGTGGATGTATAAACTTCAGGCCATTACAAAAGGCCTGAATGAAGCACAGCCCCAGATTCAATTATAAAACATTCTACCACTACGCCCAGTATTCAATGTGTGCATCTTTTCAGTCTCCATCCCGCTCATTCATAGGAGTTTATTCATTCTCCATTTCATCTGGTACATATGGGGTATACTTGACAGTTATCCAAATACAGGCATTTTCACTGCACAGCCTATTTGTGAGGAATTTTAAACCGCCCCTTTCTTCTCCCCTCCCCCCCGCCTGCTCCTCACCCTCCATTGCCCCGTCCACCATGATCTATAGGCGCCTAGCCCGGCGCTACAACCAAACGAAGGTTGGGCTAACACTCCTTCGACTAGGACTGTTACATGCCGTTCACTACAAAATTTCGGAGCTGCATGTGTGGAACTGTTTACAATGTAAGCAGCCGACTTTTAGAACTCGGGTGAATGATAGTATGACGGTATATTTCCGCATACACGTTGCCAGGCTACTTAGACGCCGACTTGGCAAAGACCCATAGCGCATGCGCGCAGGATTAGTGAACGAAATTAGGCGCATGCTCAGCACTGCTTAGCCCTGGCTACCGAGACGCCGACCTGGCAAAGCCCCTTAGCGCATGCGCGCAGGATTAGTGAACGAAATAAGGCGCATGCTTAGCATCGCTCAGCCCTGCAATGTTGCACAGCTTCCTTTCGAATCGATACAGGCAGTCGGAGCTTGGTATTGTTGACTGGCTCCCGTCTGTAAGGTAAATCATTGCCCTGATGGTCTGCTATTGTCTGACCCTCTATCTTCCATAACAGGCACTAGTAATGCCCCCCCCCCTTTCTTTCTGTCTAAATTTCGATCTTTTTCTTTGCTTAGGCAGACGCTTGCTGCTTTTTTCAGCTCCAGGAGCAGCGTCCAGCACGCCATTTTCCTTTTCTTTTGGCCAATGCACTGCTTAGCAGCCACAGAATTCCATGTGTTTGCGCCGCAGCACCATCTAAAGGTACTTCCCTTCCTTTCTATTTTGTACTCTCTTTACATATTTTGGATGGGGGTGGTTGGAACAATGCGGTATTACAACCTCTGCATCTAGTGCACTTGGGCAGTATGCCCCTTCTAATTTTGATTTTAATTTTCAGAGGAGGATTTGATGTATTTTACTATATTTTCCATTTAGCTTTGACCATCTTTTTATAACCCAGGTCGATGTGAGGCCAGCCCTGGTACACCGTTTCGAGTATAACTAGACATGTATTTTTCAAGTTTAAATTATAGGGTCTTGTTTTCTTGTGACAATGACATGTTTATGTACATATCCCCGTTTTTACCATTATGTGTCCTTCAAATTTCTTGTTACTTGTTTCAAGTAACCCCAGTTCCCTTAATTTTCCATAGGGGACTCCATTCCTTGGTTCCATGAAGAAGGCTGTGACCCACTAAGGCCGAAACGTCCTGGGACTCCCTTACCCTTGTGGTGTGGTGGGGTCCCCCCTAGATCCAAGTAGAGATTCACTTCAGGGACGTCGATCAACTATAATTCTTGGTCACCCTTTAGCCTGGCTTAGTTAGACCTATCCAAGGACTTTTACCTTCGAGGATAACTTTCTACAACTAGAAAAATGAAATGTAGTAGCAGCAACAGAATGTCGTTATACTTCTGTTAGCATGCACATGTATGACTTTGTCCTATCTTTTGCTACATGTCTTTTCTCTCTTTTCTACATTTTTCTCTATTTAGTTTTATATTTGTTTATATTTTGTATGTGTGACTTTGGTGAAAAAATGTACACCTGTATATTTTGTACTTATAATTTCTTTATAAAAAATATGTAAAAGAACAAGGACAGCCACTTAATAAAAGCTGTTCTTTTACAGACTAATGGTCTAGCACAAGTGGATTATTATGGTTCTCTTATGTACTGTTATCCTTGGTAAATACACAAATGGTGATACCCAAGGATAACACATTGTCGTTAAACCTAGGCTGCAATCAATAAGCGGCAGTCGGCTTAGATCTTTCCAGTCAGGACATCCCCACTTTTTGTACACAATTGTTAATGGCCCATAGTCCTGAGTCTTGGTAGGGCTCTCCCTCCCGTATTTTCTGCACTACCCCCTCACAGCTCCAAACAACATATTGCAGCAGACACACAGGAAGATTGGTTTATACCTAATCTCCAGGAACACCTCTCAACGATGGTGGTGCAATGCACCACCTGCCAAGTGTTTAGCAATTGCCGAAATCTGTGCAATGCTGCTGAACTGAATGAAATGAAAGTAAGCCCAGAGTTCCGCAATTGCGAAGCAGTGAGAGAGTGCATCTGGCACTGGCCATGATATACTTAATTGCTTAGGCTAGCTCTTGAAACTTTCAGCCTCAGATGAAGAGTCGGTGAGGACTCGAAACACGTGTCAGGCTACTTCGTTATTAAACTCATTGGACTCATGAGAAATCCCTCCTTTTTTGAATTACTTGGAACACCTGTCACTATTGCACTGTTCAGCGCAGTGAGACTGAGAACTGTCTGTGTTAATTTAGGTTCTTAACTGTGGGTGGCATCTGGCAGTGCTCCCACACCCCTCAGCCACCTGCAGCTTTAGTGCTTCCCTAATTTCTTCAGTGTACAAGCGCTGTGGACTTTGACTTGTTCTGCCAAACCTGTGTGTTTCCTGTATGCACAAGTAGAATGTTTTAAATATTACTTCCAATTATTAAAAACCTCTTGTGTAGCACAAATGGTAATGACAATACCTTGGTTAGCAGGGGTAGATTGTCAAGAAGATATATATCACGCAATGACAGAATGAAAAGACAAACTTGTAGACTCAAATATGATGCGGCTGAAGATATTTGTCGTCCCGAGCACTCGAACAGTTGGTACTCTGACATGAGTGCAGTGGGTAGGCGAACAACTAATAGCAGTTGCTATGTGTGCTTGTTAATACCGCACACATCAGGGGCACCCAAGGTTCTAGTACCACAGGAAGTACCAATTATAGAGGCACAATGCCTGATTCATCTTGCGCTATGTAGGCTCAAAGGCATTTTCCAGGCACGCAACTTACAACTTGTCGATTCAGATACCCAGATGCCCAGAAATGCAAAACCAGTCTGACCAGCACCAACTGTCTAAACAACCCTATTTGGTGATCGAAGGAGCAAAATATGTCAACAACTGGCAAGTGGGGACCCTCACGTACAGAGCCAAAGAACTTCTAGGGTTGAGCCAAACAACTTCTGTGTCCCTCGTGGAATGAACATGTGCACAAACATGGACAGAGCACGTTATAAAACTGACATGGATTGCAGCCATGGGGAAGTCGGTGAAAATGCACCAAGAGAAGACTTATGAACTGTGCTTTGTCAGTGAAGGAACTGTCTTTGTCGACTCAAATGAACGATGCAACAGAACAGTGTTGATAACAGACCTAAAGAAGGGCACAGCAGAACTGATGGACGACTACTGGGTGTGTGTCCAACAAGCATACTAGTACCTCCCACCCTCATGGAGGGGCTATTTTTCGCTAGCTACGCTACACTTAGCCCTCTTAGGAGTCCCAGAAGAATACATGAAAGGGGAGCCACTGCCGAATAAAACACCCACAGTGTCTCTGGAAATCACAGCACAATCGCTGCCACCACCAGAATTCGTATTCTCCCTGAGAAACAACTGTATGGGCAGCCGCAGAGGTAAAAGAGAGCATCAAACTATCTGTCCTAAGACTCATCATAATTGCTTGAAGAAATACCTGAGGAATACAAGCTGTTATCCTCAGCAGAGACATTTTTTGCATCCTTATTGCTACCCAGTATATAAGCACGAGCTAATGCCAAATGGCTCCAGATTATGGACTTGCAACTGGTCCAGTTGGATAACGACACCGAGCAGGGGTTCAACGTCATAAGGGTTGAGCTGCGCGCCCTGAGACAGATGACAATGCAGATCCGCTATGTCCTCAATATTCTGACATCAATGGAAGGTTGTGTTTGCAAAAGGATTTCGAGTTCATGTTGTACATTTGTACCTTCCGAAGATGCTGAAAATGGGACGTTGTCATACGTTATCGCTGCAGTGCATGATCTAGAAGCCAAGATGAAAAGAAGGCTGGCATCCAGGAAGAAAACTGGATTGCACTCGCTTTTAGTTGGGCCCCATCCTGGCTCGGAACATTGGTGAAAATGCTGGTGCCCATCATCGTGTTTGTCTTGGTAATCTTTTGCATGTGCCAATTGGGTCTCCGGTGTTGTGCCAAAGCAGTGCCTAATAGTGCAATGATGATGGTCTCAATTGGCGTTCCAAAAGTACCTCGTAGCACAAGGGAAATAGAAGTACAAACTGAATACTCCATTCCCCACATGGTCCCTATCCCCTACGGGGATGAAGTTGACCGATTGTACCACACGACCATTGTCCCTCCCCCAGACCCTGAACATTATAAGGAAGTATGGGTAGATTTGGCTGGGGATGGGGGTTGCTTTTACATGACATGTACACCTGAAGAGCATGCAAGAGCAGAAGAAAGTTTACGACATGTGTGTAGGGCATGGATGCCAATAAAAGGAACACCTCCTTATGAAGGTGCAGGAAGAAGGGAGAACAAGAGCAAGTATAGGGGAGAATTTGTTACTGTAGAAGTAACAAAAAGGAGGAATGTTGGGATGGAAATGAGTCTATTCCACCCCCCTGGGTGCTTTAGAGTAAGGTGAATTCCTTATGCTGCCATGTGATGTGCTAGGGGGGAAGAACGGTGTTTAGGAACCTGACACAAAAGCAATATCACGAGAACTAGAGGTGAATAGGTTTAGGTCACGCATAAAGAGACTCGATTTTGTAGTTATGGTAGACACGCTCAGCCCTTCATGGCCGCGCGGTAAAACAAAGGCTCGATGGAAATGCCTGAACAGGCCCAAAATGCTGAGAAGAGATGAACCTGTGCTGCTAATTCCCACAGACACTTCCCCTTGTTCCTTAACTGTTGTAATTACTTAGTATCACAGAAAAGAATGTGCCCTGCAAGGTCATGAGACAGCACCAGGCTCCTTGCACCACCCATTCATAACAGCCAGGCCAACAGCGGGCCCCTAACCCCCATTCAGCCCTCAAAGAGTAATGGCACTCACCACTGACCCAGTCCAAGACCCTCTGCATCCCACGAAAGTGAGTGACCCCAGCTCACCAGCGATAAAATCAACGGTCATAGAAGAACCAAACATACATGACCATTTCACCCCTTCCCATTAAAGCACCCTTGGTAGTACGAGGTACAAGGAGGGATGAGATCAAAATGAGGGTGGAAGCCTTGGGTGCGGGTGGTGTGATGTACACAGAGCACAGAATGTGTGGGTGAGCATGATTGTATTTCTTCCCTTCCCTCTGGTGCCAGTCCCTGAGTCTCCCATCTGCATGCCATAAGGATGTAGTAGTAGCACTAGCTTACAACTGTATCCTTGCAATAGCGACATGTGAAGAACCTGACCTTCACTCCCTGGAGAGATGAGCCCAGCTGACCCACGTAAAACCAGACAGACAGCAGAGTTGGGAACCATTCATAGCCTGGCATCCCCAATGGAGCAGGACCAATGTATATTGTCTCATCAATCAGCTGTGTGGGTTTAGACCCTATGTATGACGCCCTCAGTGATGCTGTGAACTCTTATAATTTACTGATGATGATAATGCAGGCAGCACATTCTCGAGCAGCAGAACCCTCTGCTGACCCATTTACTTGTTGTACAATTAAACCTTGTTATCCTTGCAAGCAATCTCTTGGCCTTTTTCCCTAGACGGTTGTTTTCTTTCTGGCGTGAGCGTAACAGGGACTTGCCTTCACTGGGTACCGGTTCTGGGGCTGCTTGGAGGGCCCTCTGGATTCAGTATCTCCTTCTGTTCCCTGGGAGATTTTTAGGGGAGGGATCTTGTTTCCCTCTTGGAGGTCCTGACCTTCCGTCACTAGTGTAAAATGTAAGGCAGACTGTACCTTCAGGCAGGGTCCAATGCTGAGTTCTTCTTGCTACTCCTTGTGAATTCTTCAGATGATCTGCCCAAAAGAGGGGTTCAGCCCTCTTTTAAAGCCAAATGTGCCACAGTGATTGGTGTAGGATAGGCCTACCTTAATGAACCAATCCTGGGTCCCCACCAACAATATCCTGTATGCTTGAGGTCATGACCAGAGTGCTTGCTTTGCAACAGAAAATGTAAAGGGGTGAAAAAATGTAATTCACATTCACAACAACTAAGTGACACCAATCTTCTAGTCTGTTGTAGATCAAAGGGTCTCTCTAGTTAACAGAGCTACATGTGGTTCCTGAATAAAGCGTCAGGTTTCTGTTGAAGCTGCGGCGGGACCAGACTTTCTGTCTCTGTCAAATCACATACTCCTACTTTCGGAATGGGATCCCCCTGCGGGGATGACTACTGTGACATACAGTCCCAGACATTATATGTCATTGTCCATTGATACTAAGGGCAGGAGGTGGCTTCAGGTTGACACAGTGCATATCAAAGGTTGTTGGTGTTTCCTGTCTCCATTGATAGCCTGTGCAGCCAGGCCCCATGTGAGCCTGTTTGAAATAAACTCTTAATGGTATGCAAAGCTTCCGTCAGCAGAGCTAATAAAAGCACAGGGCGGATCCATGGAGCCTTTGTAAGTTAATTAGGATGGCCATGGCAGGGGGAATGTTCTGCCCTCCCCCTTCTGAGAAGACATGGTGTAATCGTGGCTGTCATATCCCAACTAAATATGACAGGGGGGATGCGCCCGTAGGCTGTTTCCACCTAGAGTACATATGTGTATGTCCAGGAGTGAGCATGGGAAAGTGTGTGTGGATTAGCCCCACTCATTTTCCAGAGGTGGATCTACCATCATTCAATTTCTTTTACAATTTCGAAAAAAAAAGCCCAGGTGAGCACACACCCACAGTGCGAATGGTCGAATTCCTGACACATGCCCTGCACAAATTAAGGGAACAGAGAAGCGGAGGTAGGGGTTGAAGCAACCCAGCATCACATGGTTCTATAGTACCTACAGAGAGAAACTGTGTCCACGGTCTGTGGAACACTCGCGTCCCATGCACACTCTGGGTTTTGTGCAGAGACAAACAATACTTAATATTGACTAGTATCCGTGTATCTAGTGATTTTAGAAAGTGGACTGTCCACTTACATCATTCATACCCACATAATTTCAATATTCCATTCATATTGTCCATGGCACATATATCAATATATCTCATTATTCAACCACATAACAATTAGCTCTACGCGTTTCGGGGTATGGATCCCTTCATCAGGAGCAATATCTCATCCAATTTTCAAATTTCACATTCCTTCTCGTAATTCACTGCAAAATCCTGGTCCTTCACTCGACAAGGAGATTGTTTGTTACAAGAGGTAAGCGTGCCTTCAAAAAGTCACAGAAAACGTACGAATACAATTGATTCTATGAAATGAGTTGGGTATGAATGGTCTGAGTGGACACTCCACTTTCTGAAATCACTAGCTACACGGACACTAGTCCACATTAATTATTGTTTGTCTCAACATAAAACCCAGAGAATGCATGGGACACCGTTTCTCTCTGTTTTGGATAACTACAACCTAGTGTCAGGGTTGCTCCTTAAATATGTGTCATTCATATAAACATCTAGGTGTGCACCTGTATAGTATATAGTACCTACGTCCAGGGACGGCTTGTCTCTGCGACTGACTCTGCCCCAGCCCTACCCGCCTTTCCAAGGTGCCAGCCTGCTCTGGAATCTCCAGATTTGCCTTTAGCCCAGTCCTCCTGTGACCATGAACTAACAAAGCGCGTGGGCTTTCTGCATGCGAGCTGTGCGTTGTGAGCACTGCAGTGCCGAAATGCCATTCTCCATGTGCCCGATGGAAGAGCGGCCCACCTGCCGGGCATTGTTGGCAGCTCTTCGCCAGGGACGTGTGATGCGAAGTGTGAAGGACATGCGCATTTTCATAATGCCATCGCTGCCTGGCAGAGCTGGGCGGCTCGTGGCCTCCTGCGCCTCCAGCGGCAGACTCTTCTCTGGGACAATGGCCGCTTGTCTCTGGCAGAAAAGCCCTTTGCAACAGTCATAGAGAGGTTCCAGACTGGCTGCTGCGTCTGTCAGAGCTGGCAGTGAGTGTGTAGATAACATGGCAGGTACTTAGAGGCAGCATCTGATCTTCATCTTAAGCTCCAGCCTTCAGGGAAGCTGCCCTCGCGGTCATGAGTCACGCCCCGGTTCTGATGGAGCTGCAGTGTGAGGAGAGGGAAGAAGTGCGCGTGCCCCGGCCGATGTCCTTGCGCTGCCATTGTTGGCTTGCCATTAATAAAGGCACAAGCGGTTGGGGCAATGGATGGTGGCTTGTCAGTGGAAACAGCTTCTTTTTCGTGTTTTGGGTGTGCACATTAACGAGGAACATGAATGTCATTATTGTTTTTGACACAACCGTGTACCACCTGAGAAGGGGGTGGTCCAGTGGTAACAATGCTGCTGTTTGGCTCTAACTCACACTACATCAAAACAAACACATTCCTGATATGTAATGGAATGTGGTCTTACACAGTGCAACTTCGGCCATTTTAATGGCATCTTGGCCTGTAACATTTGCAGTCTGCGCCGAGGCTTGGACTGGCCCACCGGGCAATGCCGAACTGCATGCCCAACATACTAGTGTGTGCCCGTTTTTTTTTTTTTGTTAAAATGGGACACGTTTTTGGCAAAAGTGGGCCACTTTCATTAGTTATTTCACTATGCAGCTAGTAGTTTTAAATAGTGTTACTGAACACATAGGGCCTCATTACGGGGTTGGAGGAAGCCTTGCCTGTAAAACTGGCAAGGCTACCTCCAAACTCGCACCCGCGAATGGGCAATGACCGGGCTATTCCAGCCCAGCCGGACCGGTAATTGCCCTTTCGCGGGTGCCGGGCCCGCTACTTCCCCATTCCCACTTGAGGGGAATGGGGAAGGTGGTAGCACCGGTACCGTAAATAACGGTACCCGTGCTACAGTCCTGTTCTGCTCACGGGTGCCAGTACGGCCACCAGGTCAGACCTGGTGGCTGCAACGGCACCCGTGAGCAGAACTCGTAGTATGGCGGTACGGTAGCAACGGTGCCGGTAGCACTACCGGCAATGTTGTTGCCTTACCGCCATACTTGTAATGAGGCCTTTAAAATGCAGAATATTCAACACAACATGCAGATCAAAAAACTGTCCCTTGGGTAGTAATCAAACAGTCTGTTAGAAAAGGAACATATTGCTTTTTGAAACTGTCAGACGCTTTTTCTTTAGTGCCTGGGCCAATTTTATGCCCCAGTCCAGCACTGTCTGCACCTGTGTAGACCATAACATGCTAAACATGTTGATTCTGGTTCCTTATATTCGTTCTTTAATTTTTCTCTTCTGACTTGACCGTGGCACCCACGCACATTGACTTTCGCAGCACATACTTCTGTAGTGGCGCGACGGGCCTGCAGTCCTATTCTGCGTGTCTCATTAATGTTTCAGGCCACAGCGCTGCAGCAATGGGACCTATGACACCTCTGGGCACTGCGCAGGAACTTTCTGTCACATCCTATGCCCACCTATATCCATCAGGGTTCTGGAATGTTTGCATCCGTTTTACATATTCATCGAATATGCAGAAGCTGGAAGCTCCTAAGAATCATTCTCCTCCAGAATTCCACTTTGGCAGTGTGCAGGTGTGGTGTTACATCACAAAATGACATATGCCCAAGTAACTTTGAATGTTCTTATTCTAATCACAAGGATGCCGGACTGTGCCATGATCCAGAATGAGGGCGAAACGCATATCTGGTCGTTTGCATCCTGCGGAGCTGTCTGTCTTGGGATGATAAAGCTATGCATAAAACAGTGCTGACACGACCAAGGACTAATTCCAATGGACGCAAATACCGACGCACAGACCTCACAGTACTGCGCTACTGTTAAAAGATGCCAGCCCAAATGCCGGCTACTCACAATCTGTACAGCGCTCTGCTGCTCTCGAGCTAGGTCTGCGTTTTATACAAAAGAAAAAAGAAAACTAACCTGCTGCCCTATAAGAGACAGACAATTTGCTGGGGCAAATGCGTGCTTTTCTGCTAGTTTGCATACCCACAATGCACTGCTCAGTGGATCTGAACTGGTGGTGAACTTCCACATATGGCTACTAGTCTACTCTCCAATTCCAGGTACAAGGGGGTTTTCATGCATTTACAAACTCACCTTAATATTGAGGGTGTTTACTAAACATAACCCAATCCTCCAGTCACACTATAGGACACTGATGCCCTCTAAGATGGTTGGAATATGTGTATGGTTGTGTGAAACCCTAAACAGTACTGCCCTATAAGACAAAGGCAATTTTGTGGAGAAAATGCATGCTCTCCTGCTAGTTCCATACCCACAATGCACTGCTCAGTGGATCTGAGCTGGTGTTGAACTTCCACATATGGCTACTAGTCTACTCTCCAATTCCAGGTACAAGTGGGTTTTCATGCATTTACAAACTCACCTTAATATTGAGGGTGTTTACTAAACATAACCCAATCCTCCAGTCACACTATAGGACACTGATGCACTTTAAGCTGGTTGTAATATGTGCATGGTTGTCTGCATCCTTGAGAGCTGCCTCTTGGAGTGATAATGCTATGTATAAAACCGTACTGCCCTATAAAACAAAGGCCATTTAGTGGAGAAGAGTCATGCTCTTCAGCTAGTTTGCATATCCACAATGCACTGCTCAGTGCCTCTGAACTGGAGGCGAACTTCCAAGGTTGGCTTACCGGGTGGCTGGTTTGCTGAAGTGGTCAATTCTATTTCATTTCCTCATTGAAACACAAAATACACCTCGATTTGCTCATAGCACACCACAATGACAGATTCACCATCACTACATCCACTGCTTCTTTATCAGAATTGATTCTGTAGGTCTTTCTATAATGCTCACCATGTGGAAATAAACTAAAAAATACAAAAAATACTCCCCCTGCATCTTTAGCCCACAGGGATAGAGATTAGGGAAGAGAATAGGGGAGCACCGAATACGACCTTTTCTACTTCCTCCTCACCCTTATTTATTTCTTACATAATATTGAAAACCTCATCTAAGAGCTCCCAAACCTCTACTGCAGTGAACACAAAAGAGCCTCCCTGCCAAGGCACTGTTCAACATGAAGAAAGTACAACGGTTGTGTTCGCCTGTTGCTGCTTGCCCTGAGTTTATGTGCTGGTATATAGCTTTAAAAAATACTAGTAGTCAAATTCTGAAAATGTGTACGATCAAGAAGATTTCTGATATCCAAAACTAAGCAACATACAAGAAAACACTTTTGAGGAGGATTTAAAAGCTGAATTGAGATCTGCAAATTGCAAATGAGGACAACAGTCTGAGAACTTCGTATTTTTCATAAAGTTACTGTCATAATGAAAATGCATCCCAACATGAAGAGGGAGACCTCAACGTGGCCCTCGTTGCACGTATCCCACTATCATCTTGGCAGCAAAGAAATGAGAGGTGTACATTGTTCCTGATCCCTTCATCTCCATCGCCGATGTACCGCAGGTGTGAGAAGCACTATTTGCTCAGACAGCCCTTTAGACCTTATCCTTATGACGCCACTGAAGATGTAAGTTTGCAGTTCATGGAGCAGGTAGACTGACTGCGACCATGCAGAAGCTGAAGACGTCACAACGGAGACTATGATGTAGAGGCGTTGGACATGAAGCACATCGGCATCCCTATATGAAGCTACGCAGACACTTAGATTACATTGCTTGCAGACACTAAGAACATGCTTATGATCACTTACATAGAGGACAGACTCACTTTTGCTATGCAGTAACCGCAAGTTGCACAAGAATACATATGAACTGCTTGCTGACGCTAAGCGCAACTAATAAGGGCGGCCATGTAAATCAAGATGGAAGCCACGAGCAAATTGAAGTGAATGGCAGGTGCTGAAAGGATTCCAGACTACAGAGGGAGGCTGGCATGTTGATTTCGGAGAGACACGCAGACCAGGCTTCTAGTGCATGTTCCTGCCAAGGACAGCGAGGGAGAAATGTTTCATATTAACAGACGAGATAGGACACCTTTGTGTGTCAAAGCTGAAAATCCTCATGAATGTAGGCAGGGAAAATCAAGTTTGTGGTCCCTGCACACGTGATCTGAACCTGGGGGGAATATTCATTTGAGACAGGCTAAGAAAGTTGTTCCCATCCAATTGAAGGCAGGATGATACAAAAGTAATACCAGGTTCAAAGCCTAGTTTTCTGTTTTAAGGCCTAGAGGATCGGAGATGGTAACTTGTTGAGGACCTGCAGCACCTTCAGGGCCGTTCTCAACACCTTGAATAGTTGCACGTGGGCTGGTAACTTTGCAAAGCCCCAACTCTGAGAAGACCCCCTTTGACCAATCCCTATTCACTTTGTTTGCTAAGCTCACACTTTGTTGCAGCGTCCAATCACAGCACATGTACCTGATATATTTGTAATTGTAACATATGAAAAAAGCTGCAGCCTTTTACAGCGCCGTTTAACCCGTTCCGCCAGGGTCGTAATGAGGCCCTATGTGTTTGTTCTGGCTGGTTGTTATCCAAACCGTTTCTGGCTGCATTAGGCCTGAGGAGAACGCCTAGGCTGGAGGGAGTGTAACCAGCTGTGTTTATTTAGGGTGATGGGTAGTATGAGGCAAGTGATGGTATGAGAACAGCTATGGTGTCATAGTCTCGCTGTTTTCTAGTTGAGTGGTGGTGTAAAGAAGAGAGTAAGCGTGGAGATTTGATATGGTGGTTTACCTTAGGTGCTTGAAATCAACCACACTCCAGTAGTTCCATGCACTCCAACCGTTCCATGTACTCCGGCTGTTCTATGCATTTGGACCGCTTAAAGCACACCAAACCGTTACATGGACTCCCAAATGCTCGATGCGCTCTCAAACCGTTCATGCACCCCAAACCATTCCATGCACCCCCAAACCGTTCCATGCACTCCAAACATTCTATGCACTCCAAACCGTACCATGCCCTCTAAACCGTTCCATGCACGCCAATCTGTTCTATTCACTCTGTTTTATGCACTCCAACCATTTAATGCACTCCGGCCATTTTATGCATTCCAACCATTCTATCCACTCAACCATTCTATGCCCTTTGATCGTTTTATGAACTTCAGATCGTTCCATGTACTCCAATCATTTTTGTACACTGTCCATTCCGTGCCCTCTATCTGTTCCATCCATTGCATATGCTCGGTCTTAGAGTAGTACTCGGTTCTATGCACACTATCAGTTCGATCAGTTCTATGTATTCCTTCTGATCAATGCACTTCGTCAGATCTATGCATGTTATCCCTTCATCATTCGGTCTGCTCATTTCATTCAATCTACCCACGTTATGTATGATGTATGCTCCGGTGTAGAAGCAGGTCAATACATTTTTAAGAGTTGATATTTCCTGTGAGTTAAAAAACAGGATGACGGCCATTGGAGATTTATGCTGTTGTGTCTTAGTGTATTGTGTCGTTTGAGACGGCACTCATAGCATTGTTTTTGCATAAGAGCTTGTGATGTCACAGTCACTAGCACAGTCACAGAAAAAGGGTTGTTAATAGGACATAATGCATTGTAGCGAGTGGGAAGGTCTGCAGTAGGGCACACAGCTGGTGGCAAGAGAAGAAACAAAGCAGGGAAGAATTTGTAGTGCGAGGATCTTTGTACCATTGGGGTTGGGCTCGAGGAGCATATGGAAGAATAGTGAGTTGGCCTTTGAAGGCAGAGAGTAAAGTGTGGGCGATGTGTGGAACACGCCCTTGCTGGTAGTCGGTGAGCAGGAGAGGCTGGTGGAATACATTGGAGACTGTGTTTTGGAGAAGCGGATTAATTGTTGACAATAATTGTGATATTTAATTTGGCATTGTTGAAGTGTTCAAAAACCCGATTTGAGGTCAAGTAAGTATCGGAAGTCCGTAAGTGACGTGCTACCATGGGGGATACACCCCTGAAGCACATGTGCAAGTCCCTTCCACAGTATCAAGACAAAATATGCAAGTATAGTGCAGAAAGGATTTGCGATACTGAGGGAAAATGGCTAGTCATGGCCCAGGGAGGGCTCTCTGTCGAACTCTGTGCTGCAACACATGACCACATATCTACATGCTGCGTATAAAGTAAAGAAATTAAGCAGCAGGTTAGCAATATTGGAGCTATGGAAGATGTTTGAGGACAGGGAAGAGGACCCATCCAAGTAGGAGTGGATGCTCAGTGACGTGGGTCGTCAAAGCCCAAACCCATTGACAGGGGGCCAGGGATTCTACCCCCTGAAGGAGTTAAGGCCAGTGGCAGGATACACTAGCCCAATTCATGCACCTCCTGCTTATTGTAGCGGAGGCACACTTAGTAGTACTAAGCTGGTTAATAAGAAGATAGGTGCTATGATTGATGAGCGTAAAGAGTGCAGCGATTTACAAGCTAAGTTGACTGGGGCGATGGGATAGCTAAGGGATGCAGAGGGACAAGGCGACAGTTTTGCCAAACGAGTGCGTTTGAGGACAGATATTGCTTATACTGGGCAGAAGGAGTGTGATGAAGCCCAGAGACATTGAGGAGGAAGCTAAGAAACAAAGGGAAAAAGATGAAGAGGACAGGGAATGGGCTGAGGTGTGCTCTACCACATTGAAGCGTCTCTTGTGTTAGACGGAATTGCAAAAAAGATCTCAAACCAAATACCAGAACAGAACAGACTCAAGGAGTATGGCAAAGTTCTAATTTATTCTCATTTAATAAAGCAGGGAGAACTGACAAGCATCAGACTGAAACATGCACACTCACACAGTAGTTTGATTACATAGAGGTCTTACACCCCAATATGCGTCATCTATGACATCATCCTACGTGGCAAATCATAAAACCTAGGAAGGAATTGGTTAAGGGAACATATGTACATACAGACTATGTAAGAATTCATATATCATTGGTTGCCCCTTATCTGTAGTAGACGTCTTGAACTACCTCTTAATACGTATAGTACTGATTATAGCTGACAAAATAGCAGCGGATTGGTCTATGCAACATTGTATAGCTGGTTGCCCCTTACACCCAATGATTGATTGGTATATTATCCCAACCTTGGACTTTCGGCTCTTTAGCAGCACGTACGTGAAACGAAACATTGGTTTTTTGAATTGCGTCAGATTATTCTGCATTCTCCCAATTAATCCATTATCCCTCATTAGTCGACCATAAGCCAAAGTCTTCAGTCTGTCCTAAAAAGAAAAAGTGACAGGACTCATTAACATTAGCAATGGGCTGTTATGTCACCAGAAATTAGCATATCAAGGTGAAATATGCCAATTTCATTCAAATGGATTTGCAAAACCATACAAATTGCACAGGATGAATGGCATTTGACTCTCATATCAACACACACAAAATCTTCTAATAGTATTTTGAAACGTTAAAGTGTGTGCATGTTTTAAACTCCAAGAATCAGTAACAATGTTTTCCCTGGAACATGCAGTCCTGAAATGTGACGTTTCACCTTTGGTTGTTTGCTAATTTTGATCAGTTCATCTGGTGCAGTGGTGAAGGGCCCAGACCCTGGTTCGAGTCCCGAGGACGGTGTGATTTCAGAAGTTCAAAAAAAGACAGTCACTGTTTCTCATTTTACACGTGGCATCTAAACTACCCAGCAGGACGGCGTCTGCCCTCTGAAAAAAGTGGGTGATCACCCTGTACCCTCGACTTGAGCCATGTAGGTTTCATAACTCTGTGTGTGCCGTATGGTAACTTGAGTCACCCAAACTAGCATATGTTAAATGATGTCCAGTGGAGTGCTACAGTGACTATCTAGAGGGCTGATGACAATATTACAGAAGGCCATGTGAACTGAAGCACCATCCATAATATGGGCATCCCTAAACGCAGGAGTCACGTGCTCTTACAGTAATAAATTGCTTAGGCATAGTCTTATTACTTTTTTTGGGCACAGTCAGTAAGGAAATGTGTTTTCAAAATGATCTTTTGTACCGTTGGCATCCCCTACAGAACCGATTTTACATGGTACTTTTTAACACAGAAATGTATGCTATAAAATGCACTATTTTGATCCACTATTTAAAAAGACACTATATTCCCTAAATAGGCGATTTCCTATTTAGGGAATCGCCAACTTGAATCTGCTTTTTTGGGAAAATAATTACACCTCTCGACTTGAGAAATTCAGCAGCCCTCACTGGCCATCATGAATGTTATGTGTCGGGTCAGATGGCAGTCATCTTTTCTTCATAATCCTAGGGGAAGGGGAAGTGCAAGTTACATCACGTGACTCTTGCCTGCACAATGACATCACAGGAAGAGCGTTCAGACGAGTTGTCTATGTGATGATGGCCTAGGTGTTTGCAACCTGTAGCTCGCCTGCCGGTTTGTGCTACAACTCCCGCCCTCCCTCTCCTTGTACCGGTTGTTATAGTGTAAAACATCCGGAAAGCCAAAGGTTGCAGGTCGCAGGGCTTTAGGGAATGAGATTGACTATGTTTCCGGTTGAATTGCTCGACCCTCCCCCCCGCAACGATTCCTGAAGTCCCCATCGGATCTAAGCGTTGGACCTTTATAGTGTTTACTCCGCGGGTGGTAAATGCAGATAAAGTGGCTGGTAATGTGATGTTCTCGAAATAACTCTGCTTTAAAACGCTCCTAGGAACTCTTCGGGGACCGGAGAAAGCCTTCTTCGACGCCGAGCGCGCTCAGAAAAGCTAATATTTCCTCAGGGAGACGTCGTTGACGATTTAAGACAGGCGTTCGGCACAGTTTAGGCCATGAAATCCATAGCACAGGGCTCGCTTTATTAGCTCTGAAATGTGGCATCAATAACGCTAGTGCGGAAAATCACCTGGCCTTCCCGGCTATGCTTACAGCGTTGCCATCAGGCGCAGCGGGATGCTGGCAGGTTGTGAATTGGGGGGCAGTGGGGAAATCCCCTGGTACTGGGGCCTCTGAAGACGTGGGTGGCTCTAATAAACCACAAGGCTGTCTGCTTTCTGAGGCCCATCCCTGTTCTGAGACCCACCTGCCTATTCCTGCCCCAAGGTCCATTCCTGTTCTAAGGCCCATGATCTGAGGACCATCCCAACCCAGGGCTAGTCAACCTCCAACCACAGCCCCAAGACCTGAACCCGCCCTCTACCTGACCCATATTGAAGGGCTGTAGAATCAAACGGTAGCATATCACAAATTAACTATTAAAGTCGGACACAGAAAGAAATCGTGTTATGGCAAGTGAGCATAAATGGAGCAATTACAGACCGATTTTCTTGTGTGAACGTTCCAGCTGCTCTTCGATATTTCCCTTAATAGAGGTAGCTTAGGACACAGATGAGCACCCACCAGACTTCCTGACTCACCCAGGCCAGGATTAAGTGTTGATTTAAGGTTTAAAATGGTGCAGATTCCCCAACACCTTGCAGCAGGGATGTTGCTAGGTTTGGAAAAGATCCGGGGCTACTCTAATGTCGGGACTTAGGGCTAGCTAGACTTTTGGCAACACTCTGACCTTGGAAGCAAGATGATGCAGAGCAACACAGGTTCGATCCCCAGGTCAGCGCTCAGAAACCTCTGGGTATTAAGCGCGTTATAAATAACCAATTATAATGTTGTAGCCCCTGAGCATATATCCGGGGGCTACGACCAAAAGATCAAGGGCTATAGTCCCCTCAGCCCCCCTCTACACTTCTGCCTTGCAGCCATCACTGACTGTGACAAATCAACTTCCGGGGCACCAGTGGTCCAGGGATGAATATCAGTTTGTAAACCATCAATCAGCCCCACAAATGTAGTACACCAGAAGGGATCCAAACAGATTGGAAACTAAAGTAAATTATAAACCTCCTTGTCCAATTGTGGTTAAGTGGACAGAACGGCAGGCTTATTTCTGCAAGGTCGTGGATAGTTGGTTAGTTGCAACATAGCAAAATACAAAAAACCCAGACCGTTGAGCAGGATCTCTCCCTCCACCCCGCACTACAGAGGAGCAACATCCCCTCCATATCCAGACCTACTACAGGTCGGAGGTAAGCTCATGGGCTTGTGCCCACCAATAGGGCCAGTTGATACTGAAACCGAATCCTTGCTGACCCCGCTGCCCTAATTTACTTTTACTTTTCACACGCTGTATTGCGCTTTTAAACCTGCATCAAAGCTGCATTATCTGCGAGATCTGCGAACTTCAACCTGATGTGCATGTTTGTATCTCGAGGCTAACCTGCCCAAGATGGCCGCCGCCGTGATCTTCACACCTCCAGGCCCTGTCTCGGCCACCTCGTAGCCCATTGGTTACAGACTATCCTCTTCACCCTATCAGAGGACGCTGGCAGGCGAAGCTGGCCCACACCCAAGGCACACAGTAAAGCTCCTGACTGAGCCTGACCGAGCGACGAGTTCATGCCGCCACAATAGTACTATACGCACATACATGCAAGGTGAGACCTGACATCTGCCACACATTTTGTGAATAGCTATCTGCTCCTCAACTGGCCCCGAACCGTTTCTTGACTAACTGTACTGTCCTGCCCCCATCAACACTGTCTCCCCTCACCTCACACTGCACCGCAGTGCTGCCAACTCGTACTGTAATAGCTCCCTGGCACGTCGTTCTCTGTTCTGACTAACGTGCTCACAAACCAAAGCTGACCCATTTGCACAGTGATGCCTTGTATCCACACTGAATTTGCTCACTAACCTGCTGTACTGTGCCTATTTAACTTACAATGCGTTGTGCCTTTGTCTACATCTACAGTTAACATTTATGAATATGTTCCCTAGCACGCCACATGCTGGTCTGACCAACTTTCTCCATTTGCGATCATAGGGGGTAATTCCGAGTTTGGAGGTAAGTAACTGTCCTTACCGGCATGGAGCAAATACAGTGTCTGTGTAGGTAAGAGGCCGCTAATATTTCTTTTGTTTTTTTATTGATCAAATTGTTTCAGTTGAATTAACAACTTTTTCAATTATTAACAATCATTTGACATTTCTACTTAGTTTATACACATAGTATTTAGACAACAAGTCATTTGCAACCAGACCTTTATTAGTGATTCAATATGTAAAGTCATTTGTGACTCAATGCAATAGCTTAGAGAAACTAAGAATGTTATATAAAGCGTTTACAATTGAATCTACATTGGCATGAATAGACTATGTTATGAGTTGATTCATCATACAACAGTTTTATGACTCATCGTGGTACATCATATAGTTCTTAGAGTAATCATGATATTGTAACTATTTGTTTACATTCTATTGTAAACTATTCGTTTACATAGAACAAAATCTATAGATTCTCCATAAACAGACTGAGTTTATCCGGCTAAGATCAAGTTAAGTTCTTTTAGAAATTGTACAATGTCTATGATTAATGAGGTATTAGATGCGTTAAAAATTGCGTACCACAGTTCTTCTTTGGTCAACAATGTCCTATGTTTAAAATGTCTATGCAAATAGCGAGTCCTGGTATCCAGCAGAGATGGACACTCTACCAGCAGATGCCCAGCAGATGCTTCGTTCTATCAACGGAGTCAGGATCCTTGCAATAGGTACATGTTCTAGTCAGATTCAGAGAATTGTTGTACGAAGCTATTTTATCCTTAGTAGGGAGTAGATTTAGTCGAAAACACAGGAACGCATCCGCATATTTCCTGTCGGGGAATTTTATAAGATATTGTGGGAGGACATTAAAGGTGTGCAATTGGAAGGCACCTTTTTTTACTGCTTGGCATACTTGGATTTGGTCAATGGTATGAATCCAGTCGCATCGCCACAATTTGAGTTTTGCCTTATCTGGAAACTCGACAAGTTCCTCAAATGAAATATCAGCATTTTGTAATATTAAAAGACAAGCATTTTTCCATTCTAAAAACGGTTTAAAAGTAGGTTTATCTAAAACTTTTTTAAGTGTCGGGAACAAATTCATGGATGTGTCAGTGCTGGTTAAACATTTCCTATATAAGGATAGCATAAACCAAGAGACTACAGCATTCAATGATATAAGACCCAGTTCAAATCTAATAAGGGAGATAGGAGTGCAAGTGGGGACGGTAAGATGTGCTTTCAATATAGCCCTTCAATGATATCCCACTTGACCACCTTTGGGTTGCTTTTAGTTTGGCTTCCATATGTTATGATCGGGACTACCTTTTGTAGGTAATACATCCTGGATGGAACAATAGAGAATTTACCATAGTTTCTTTGTAAGGCTTTACCTTGTATGGCAAGCAGTCTCATTTTGGTTGAGAGTTCGACCCGATATGGTAGATCTAAAGGGTGTGTGTTCAGGTTAATACCTAAGTATTTGTATTCTTGTGTTTGGTTTAGGATATCATTTCCTATTCTCCAATTGAAGTTATAATTGCCTGCAGACCGATGATGATTAAAAATGAGTGTGTTTGATTTCAGCGTGTTAATTAGTAATTCATTATTCTGCGGGCTATTACGACTTCGCGGGTACGAGCTTTGCGCCATGCCGTAAAAGTCCCAAAAAATACCCTTAGCGGCATCATGTAAAGCGCAGATTGCACTACCGGCATGAATCAAGACAGCATTAGCAGCCACCGCTATTACAGACAAAAAGTAATTCCAACAGTAACTTATGGAAGCGAAGCAATGCCATACGTACAAACCACCTACTGAACGAGACTGGAAGCTATATTCTGGCGTAAGATCCTGAGACTACCACCTTCTTATCCAATGGCCAGGATACGCCATGAAATAGCCACACAGTCAATAACTTCAATAGTCACGTGGAAACAACTGGACATGCTGCGCAAATTGCTGTCTGTTGAAAAAATACCAGCAATAGAAATATTGAGAGATCAGTTGACCACCATGAGCAACTCTGTATTGCAAGCATGGAAGGAAGATCTACTTCGGCTACTAAAAACTGAAGACACATCAGTCGAAATGCTTATACAAAGACCACAACATGCCAAGAATAAAGTGATGGAGAACGACTGGATAAAGACCTGTACCATCAAAACAACATACTCAAGAAATGTACAATGTCCGAATGACATGCGGGCCATAAATGAGACACCAAAATACCCAATAACTTTCCCTGATCCAATCATCCGTGCAACATACATGAAGATGAGACTAAAAATCCTGCCTACTAGAGACTACTTAGCCATGTCTCAGAAAATAGCGGCCTCGGACATTGCTGCTTCTGCAAAAACCAGGAGACATTGGAAACAATATTCCACCTACTAATGATATGTCCCAAACTCACAGAAAAGAGATTGACGTTTGGCTCATACTTCAACATCTTATTGATGCAAATGGACGCTGAAACACGATGGACACTCATTATGAATGGAAAAGAAAACAAACTTATTTTTACAGTGGTCCAATTTTTGCAGAATGTTTTAGAACTAGCTAATAGACCTGTTGGATATGGTATAACGAAAAATAGACATACTAACACAAGATAAGCAAAAAACGTAGCCAGAAAGAGACAGAGAGTTGAATAATGCAATCCTCTAGTTCCGATAAATGAAGTTTATAATAAACCATTTAAATAAAAAAAATAAAAATGAATGGGAAGCTAGCTGTGCTCCTGCTCCTAGATCTCTCTGCTGCCTTCGATCTGATGGACCACAACATCCTGTGTAAACACCTTACATCTGCAGCCAACCTCTCCACAAACTCCATGCACTGGATAAAATCCTTCCTCAGCGATAGAACCATGAAAGTTTTCTCCCCTAAAGCTGAAGCACCCCCCTCCTTAGTCGCTTGCGGAGTACCAAAAGGCTCGTGTGTGGCCCCCACCTTGTACAATATTTTCACTAAGCCACTCTTTGACCGTCTGCATAACCTGGGTGTCACCTACACCAATTATGCAGATGACACCCAGATCCTAATCCCTATATCAGGTGACTACGCTTCTGACACAGCCACCCTCACCACCATATACCTCACCATCCAAGCATGGATGGCATAGCACAGGCTTTGCCTCAACGACAACAAGACTGAGATACTCATTGGCTCCCAAATCAGAATCTTCAAATGAAATGACCTCTTCAATTCATTTATCATTGACGGCATCTCCATTAAAACCACTAACGATGTAAAAACACTTGGCTTCTACTTAGACTACTCACTCAATCTACATAAACAAGTCAATGCTACCACATCATCTACTTCACACACGTGCATACTCATCAGTGCCTGTAGCAAATTCCTCACACCAGACAGCTGCTTAACTCTAGCCAGAGCCCTAGTCCTTACACACCTTGACTACTGTAACGCCTTATATGCCGGCACTTAGATCTAGAATATCAGGAAGGTACAGGTCCTCCAAAACAACGCTCTTAGAGCTGCGCTCAACCTCCCCAGATCAGCACACATATCAGCCATCAGATAACAGCATCACTGGCTCCCAGTACGCGAACGCATCATGTTCAAATCACTCACATTAACACACAAATGTCTTCGTCAGATGGCCCCCACCTACCTAGCTGATAACTTCACTTTGACACAACGCACCAGACCCAGCAGAGCATCCTACCAGCACCGCCTCAACTCACCTAGGTTCAAGTTGCAAAACGCAGGTGGTGGCAGCTTCCACATCTGGAACTCACTGGCACTCACACTCAGAGATCAAGAATCCTTCTGGAATTTCAGGAAACAACTCAAAACGCATCTCTTCTCGCAAAGCTTGTGCAACTAACTTACCCACTACAGACCATCCTGCCCTCACCTGCTCTTGCTTATCTCCTAATTCTGTACATTTCTGTTTTTCTTTGTGCATACTCTTGTTTTCTGTAAGGCCACCTCCAGGCTCCATGTCCTTGTTTTCATGTTCTGTGTAACAAATGTAATGTAACTTGTGCACTCTGTAAGAAAGCGCTCAGGTGCCTTTGGGCTAGGTGCGCTATATAAGCTTCAAGATAAATAAAATAAATAAATTACCCAATGATAAAAGGGACTGTCCAGTCAAGGTTGTATAAAAATATCTACTTTATTATTATTATAACAGACAATTCTAGCACACTACAAAATACAGCCCACGCTGTAAAGGAACACAGAGGACAGACAGTTTCACAAAGGAAAGGGATGCACTCTGGGCACTGACAGGAGGGTAGTCGGTAAAGCAATCAGTCTGAATTATTCCAGGTTATTTGGTTGCAGCACCAAGGGAGCAAGGGTCGTAAATGTCACAAGGGACCTTCGGAGAAGGACCAGCGGGACAGAACCACAATGTACCTGGCTCTTGAGATGAACTTGATGCTCGACAGCGTCGAGTCAGTTCCAAGACACTTTGCAGCACCTGTGACAGAGTTCAAGATGGGAGACAGCTGTGGGTATTAGGCAGTTCGGCAAGCGCGGCTGGACGGACGGCTGCAGGCTGGCCCACACGGCGGCTCGGAGTCAAGAATCGTTGTCTCTGTGCAGGTTGGTGGATCTGGAATGCTGGTAGAGTCGTGTCAGACAGCATTTGTAACTGCAGCGTGACAACAGTCAGTAGAGCAGCCGATCGCGGTTCAAAGGCTCGACTGTCTCATAAATGTCCTTAAAAGATTGGCGCTGGTTGATGCTTGTCATGGCACTCTTCCTAGCATCTTCGCAGGGCTTGTGTCCCTTCAAGGCAGATGGCCCAAAGTTCAGGAGGGTATTATCAGGCAACAGCCTTGTCCTTTGTCCAGAGACTCTCTGGCACTTCCCAGCTAGGAAGCTTGCTGTCAGAACCTTGCAGGGCATGCTGTGTGCTGGCTGGGTATCAGTTCTGGAGCCGCTGGACGGGTCCTCTGAGTCCAGTATCAACCTCTATTCCCTGGGAGATGTTTAGCGGAGGGATCTTGCTACCCTCTTGGAACTCCTGGTCTTCCTTCAATGGCAGAAGATGTAAGCTAACCTGTACCTTCAGCTTCAGTCCAAATAAGTCCTTCTTCCTACTCCTTTCAAAGTCTTCAGATGATCTAATTAGTGAGGGGCTCAGCCCTCTTTTAAAACAAACAGGGCCCAGTGATTGGTGGTGGCCAAGCCTAACTTAAGTGAGCCAGTCCTGGCTTTCCACCAACAATCTTCAGCGATGCTTCAGGTCAGAATCAGAGTGCTTGGCAACATACAGGGGAAGGATGACAACATATACTTTTAAGTCCCACCCATCCTACTGTCTGTTGTACATCAAAGTGTCACCATAATTAACTGAGCCCTATGCAGCGCTTGATCACAACAAGGGCCTCCTTTGAAGTAGGGGGTTGCAGGCGGACTTTCATCTCCTACAATTCACATACTTCCCTGCTCTGAAAGGAGTGGTTCCAGACAGGACATTCACTGCCCTTTCATACCAAGGAGGGGTGTTAGTACCAAGTTGACACATTGCATTACAAAGGTGTGTTTGCGTCTGGTCTCCATTGTCACTTCCTGCACCCAGGCCTTCCCTAAAGGCCTGCTAATTAACATCCTTCAGTATTCGATGCTACCAGCAAGGTTTGACAATGGAGATGCAAATCCATGGGGCCTTGAAATTCTAATCAGGCTGCCCACAGCCAACCGCTTTTGATGTACCCGCGGCTGTCAGGTGTCAACTACACATGACAGGGGAGGGCGGTGCTGCGAAGTTGTGTCATCCCAGAGTATATAACAATTTTTCTGCTGTGCGGTGAGCGTGGAAAATATGTGCGGAAATGGCCAACGGAATGGTTGATCTCCCATCATTTATTCTTTTAAACAAACAATAAAAGCCCAGTCAAGCACACTCTTCCCGTGCAGAAAGTTGAATCCCTCACAGGGAACTTGCTTCCCTCTTGGAAATCCTGGCCTTCCTTTACTGGCGGAAGATGTAAGGTAGACTGTACCTTCAGCCAGGGTCCAAATGAGTCCTTCTTACTCCTTTCAAAGTCATCAGATGATCTCTAAGGGAATCGGAAGAAATGCCCGAATAAAAAGTTACGACCTATCAAAAAGGTCGTAAATGCATGCCATCAAAGTTTCGAACACCAAAAGTTCGAACCTTTGGTGGCATGCATTTTAGATAGGTAAAAATAAAATAAAGAATGCAGGGTGTCCCCCGCAACACCCTGCCTGCTCACCATGATATACCTATATATATATATATATATATATATATATATATATATATATATATATATAACAACACACATTATAGTGAGTAGGGGTTGCGGGGACACCCCGCAGCACCCCTGAGCAAAAAGAAAAAATACATGTAACGGGGGCTCCGGGGTGTCCCCTGCAACACCCATAGTGAGCGGGTAAACCCCTGTAGCTGCCCAAAAAAAAAAAGCGAAAGACCCTGCAGCGCCGGTTCCCGATCACGGAAGTGAAAGGGAACCGGCTGCGCAGGGACAAAGTGAATCTTAAATGGTAAGTAGGGTGTGCGTGGGGGTGTGTTGTAGGTGTGGGTGGGGGTGTGGGTTTGTAGGAGTTTTAAATGTATGTTCGCATGGGAAATGTACAAACCTTTTGTGGTGCGTACATTTCTCATGCAAACTTTTCCATCGTAGACTTGTCCACGATGGAAAAATCACGTAGATCCTCTCTAAGTGAGTATCTCAGCCCTCTTTTAAAGCGAAATGGGCCCCAGTAATTGATGCAGGCTAAACCTACCTTAATAAACCAATACTGGGTCTGTACCAACAATCTTCTGTCATGCGTGGGATCAGGACCAGAGTGCTTTGCAACAGGAAAGGTAAGAGGTGACAAAATGTAAGTCCCACCCATCTTCCTGTCTGTTGTAGATATAAGCATCTCTCTGGTTAACTGAGCCCTCTTTGGCTCTTGATCAAAGCCAGGTCTCCCTTGAAGTTTGTGGTGAGAACAGACTTCTGTCTCCCTGAAATCACATACTTTGTCCCTCTGAATGGGGTCCGCTATGCATGGGTTGCCGATAGTAAATCGTGGACCCAAACATGCCATTCACTGTCCTTCATACAGAGGGGTGGGAACTACCTTCAAGTTGACACATTGCATATCTAATAGGTGTTAGTCCTGCCTTCCTCTTGTCCATTCTGCAATCAAGCCTGACGCAGGCTTGTTCCAAATCACTCCAACTAGTATGCACTGCAACCAGTAGTTTAGGCAATAGGAAGGCAGATCCATGGAGCCTTTGATATTTTAATTAGGCTGCACGTGGCCAGAGCAAGGTGTCGCCTTCCACCTTCTTGAGATGCTTTGATGTACCTGTGGCTGTCCCATTCCAGCTGAACATGACGGGGGAGGATGGGGCTTGTAGGCTGTGTCCTCCCACAATACATGCGACTATGCGTGCAGTGAGCAGGAAAATTGTGTGCGGAATGGCCTCACACATTTTCGGTGGTTGATCTCGCATAGTTTATTTTCATTTCCAAAAATTAAAAAAAGCCCAAGCGAGTGCACCCTCCCTGTGCAGATGGTTGAATTCCTCACATGTCCCCCCAGCCTCAACATGTGAACCACCACCCTACTGAGGGCCTGGTGCATCATGAAGGCGAAAGTACCGGCTGAGGCTACCTGCATTTCCATGCTGGGAGCCTGGCTTGTGCTGGATGTCTATATCTAATCCCTGTAGGGATATGGCCCGACGCAAAGCTTAGGGGTTTCCCTTTGCATGGCCATTAACCATTGCAGAGGCCGGTTCGCAAAGTGAGACCCAAAGATGTAGAGTTTCAGTTTCTTTATGGCCCACACAACTGCATATGCCTCTTTTTTTTAATGACACCCTGTTCCTTTGCCTTTTTGTCACCTACCTGCTAATGTGCGTGACAGGCTGCTCTACCCCTTCAGAGTTCAGCTGCGCTTACACTGCTCCAAACACAAAAACACAGTTGTCATTCTGGATAATAACTTCTGACCATAGTCTGGCACTTTCAGAACTGGGGCCCTGCACAATCCATCCATTAAATCCTAAAAGGAGGTTTGACAGGCAGGGGTCCAAGTTACCTTCTTCGGCATCTTCTTTGTAAAATACATCATTCAGTGGCATGGAAATATTTCCATACCATCTGATAAATGATCGGTAGTACCTGGTGAGACCTAGTTCTTCTAGATCTGCCCCCTCTTTTGTCTCTTTGCGACAGACCCCATTTCTGCTTCTCCCACTTATGTTAAATGTTGTTTGTCTTGTGAGCTCCCTGAGGCCTTTGGGCGCATGCACAATATAAAAAAACATAGATGGATAGATAGATAGATAGATAGATAGATAGATAGATAGATAAAAAGGCTCTCACCTGCGTCTGTGTGGTGGGGAAGTCCCAATCCTTCACAGCCTGTACCTTTGCTTTGAGAGGTTGTTTCTTACTCCACCGACCAGGTGGCCTAGATAGGTCACTGTGTCCTGCGCTATCTGGCACTTCGTGGCCTTGTTTCAGGTGGGAAAAGTGATCCTCCCAGGTGTGGCTGACGACAGCAATTCTGTCTAAATAGGCGGCACTGAAGTTTTCCAGACCAGACAAAACCTGGTTAATCATCTGCTGAAAATTGGCAGGGGCATTCTTCAATCCTAAGGGCATCACAGTGAACTGATAATGTCCTTGCGGGGTTTAAAATGCTGACCTCTCTCTCGATCCATCTGTCAAGCTGATCTGCCAATAACCTGCTGTGATGTCAAAGGTACTCATGTACTTGACAGCGCTGAGCTTGTGAATGAACTCATCTGCCCAAGAAATGGGGTGAGCATCTATCTTTGTGACAGAATTGAGACCCCTGTAGTCCACACAAAAGCAAACTTCAGTATTCCCACCACTGGTCTTTTAAGGGACCAGTAGCACTGGGATAGCCGAGGGGCTGTGGGATGGCTATATCACTCCTAGGGACAACGTCTTTGAAACTTCCCCCTTGATGGTGTCCCCGACCTTATCAGACATCCAGTGAATCCTACTCTTCACCGGCTTACTGTCTCCAGTGTCCACATCATGGGTGCACCAATCTGCGTGATCGGGAGTCATCGAAAACAGACTGGCAAACTGTCCCAACAAATGGCGACAGTCTGTCAGTTGCTGTTCTGACAGGTCTGTTGTAAGGTTGACACCTTCAACTGACCCATCTGTGGCTTCAGTGTGCAAGAGGTCAGGGAGGGGATCAGTCTTCTTAGTCTCTCCGTCAGTCACTTATACCATGACCAAGTCATCCCAGCTATAATGGGGTTTTAATTGGTTGATGTAAAAGACGCTGCACATCTGTTTAGGTCCTTTCATGCCAATGAGATAATTCACCTCAATTACCTTTTGCAGCACACAGTAAGGCCCAGTCCATTTGTCCTGAAGGGCACTGGGTTTGACAGGCTCCAAAAAGGCCAGTCAGGAGATGATGAAGCACTGGCATGACTAGAAGGCCACAGTGATAGTCTATTCTCCAGGCCAGTGGGTGTGGATTATGGAGCCTGTCAAACCCAGTGCCCTTCAGGACAAGTGGACTGGGCCTTACTGTGTGCTGGAAAAGGTCAGTGAGGTGAATTATCTAATTGATGTGAAAGGACCTAAACAGATGTGCCGGATCGTTCACGTCAACAGGCTAAAACCCCATTATAGCCAGGATGACTTTGTCATGACCTTAGTGACTAACAGAGAGACTGAGGAGGAGACCGATCCCCTCCCAGACCTCCTGCACATTGAAGCCACAGATGGGTCAGTTGAAGGTGTCATCTTTGCAACTGACTTGTCAGAACAGCAACTGACAGACTTTCGTCGGTTAGTGGGACAGTTTGCTGGTCTGTTTTCTCTGACTCCAGGCTGCCCATATTGGTGCACCCATGATGTGGACACTGGAGACAGTAAGCCGGTGAAGAATAGGATTCACCGGATGTCCGATAAGGTCAGGGACACTATCAATGAGGACATTTCCAAGATGCTGTCCATCGGAGTGATGGAGCCATACCTCAACCCCTGGTCTAGCCCAATGGTGTTGGTCCGTAAAAACACCAATGGTGGGAAGACTGAAGTTCGCTTGAGCAGACTACAGGGGTCTCAATTCTGTTCCGAAGACAGATGCTCACCCCATTTCTCGGGCAGATGAGCTCTTTGTCAAGCTCGGCGCTGCCAAATACATGAGTACATTTGACCTCATAGCTGGGTATTGGCAGGTTGGCTTGACCGAAGGAGCGAGAGGAAGGTCTGCTTTATCCGGAAGAACATTTTCAGTTTACTGTGATGCCCTTTGGATTGTAGAATGCCCCTGCAACTATTCAGCGGATGGTTAATCAGGTTTGTCTGGTCTGGAAAACATCAGTGTCACCTATTTAGATGACATTGCTTTGTTCAGCCACACCTGGGAGGATCATTTATCCCACCTGAAACAAGTGCTTCAGGCACTGCAGAATGCAGGTGTGACTATCAGGGCCACAAAGTGCCAGGTAGCGCAGGGTACCATGACATACCTAGGCCACCTGGTCGGTGGAGCTAAGAAACAACCGCGCGAAGCGAAGGTATAGGATGTGAAGGAGTGGGACATCCCCACCATACAGACGCATGTGAGAACCTTTCTAGGACGCACCAGGTACTACCGGTCGTTCATCAGGGCGTACAGGACAATTGCCATGCCCCTGAATGATGTAACTTCCAAGGAGATGCCGAAGAATGTAACTTGTACCCCCGCCTGTCAAACCTCCTTTCAGGATTTAAAGGATGGATTGTGCAGGGCCCCCGTTCTAAAATTGCCAGACTATGGACAGCAGTTCATTATCCAGACAGATGCCTGTGATGTTGGGATTAGAACAGTGTTAGCACAGCTGAACTCTAAAGGAGTGAGCAACCTGTCGCCTAGTTTAGCAGGCGGTTGACAAAAAGAGAAAGGAACTGTGCCGTTGTAGAAAAAAGGGCATGTAAGGTCATGTGGGCCGTAAAGACACGGAAACCCTACATCTTTGGGTCTCACTTTGAAATCCAGACAGACCACCGGCCTCTGTGATGGTTAATGGCCATGCAAGGGGAGCACCCTAAGCTTTTGCATTGGTCCATATCCCTAAAGGGATTAGATATGGACATCCAGCACAAGCCAGGCTCCCAGCATGGAAATGCAGATGGCCTCAGCCGGTACTTTTGCCTTGATGACGAACCAGACCCTCAGTAGGGCGGTGGTTCACATGTTGAGGCTGGGGGGCATGCGAGGGATTTGACCATCCGCATGGGGAGCGTGCGCTGGCCTTTTTTGATTTTTTAGGAAATTGAATGATGGGAGATAAACCTCCAAAAATGTGTTGGGCTAATCCGCACACATTTTCTAATGCTCGTCGCACAACAAACACAGCCTACAGGCGCAGTCCTCCCGGTCACATTTGACAGATGACAGCAAGGGGTGCACGAAAACATCCAGAGGAGAATAACAACACCTTCCTCCTCCCATAGCCAGACTAATTAGATATCAAAGGCTCCATGGATCGGCCCTGTTCTATTGTGTAAATTCTGTGTGGTGGCGGCGCATACTATTTAGAGTTAATTGACGCAGGCCTTCGAATAGGGCTGGTCACAGAACTTAACAATGGGCAAGAAAACAAACACCTCTTTGATAGGCAATGTGTCACCTTGAAGCTAGCTACCACCCGTCTGTACGAAGGCCATTGAATGTCATGTCTGGGACAACTGTTTTACAGTAGGCAAAGTCCCTTTCAGAGGGACAAAGTATGTTATTTGAGGGAGACAGAGGTCTGTTCTCAGACAAACTTCAAGGGAGACCTGTGCTTTGATCAAGAGCCACAGAGGGCTCTGTTAACTAGAGAGGCACTTTGATCTATAACAGACAGGAAGATGGGTGGGACTTGGAAGTACATGTTGTCACCTCTTACATTTGCTATTGCAAAGTACTCTGGTCCTGACCTCACGCATAACAGAAGATTGTTGGTGGGGACCACGGATTGGTTCCTTAAGGTAGGCTTAGCCTGCACCAATCACTAGGGCTCATTTGGCTTTAAAAGAGGGCTGAGCCCCTCACTCAGCAGATCATCCGACGACTTTGAAAGAAGTAAGAAGGACTCATTTGGACCCTGACTGAAGGTACAGTCTGCCTTACATCTTCCGCTAGTGAAGGTTGGCCAGGATTTCCAAGAGGGTAGCACGATCCTTCCCGTAAACATCTCCCAGGGAACAGAGGGAGATACCAGACTCAGAGGACCCATCCAGTAGCTCCAGAACTGGTCCCCAGCCAGCGCACAGCATGTCCTGCTAGGCTCTGCAAGCAAGCTTCCTAGGTAGGAAGTGCCAGAGAGTCTCTGAACAAAGTACTAGGACGTTGCCTGAAAGTTCTCTCCTCAGCTTTGGCCCATCCGCCTTAAAGGATGACACAAACCCAGCGAAGAAGCTAGGAGAAGTGCCACAACAAGCATCAACTAGCATCCTTCTTTTAAGGACATTTTCGAGGCAGTCGAGCCCTCGAACCGCAGCCGCCCGCACTACTGACTGGTGTCACGCTACAGTCACTAAAGATGCCCAAGACGCCTGAACCAGCCATTCAGATCTGCCAACCAGCACAGAGACAATGATTATTGACCAGGCCAGGCTGCAGCCATCCGTCCAGCCTCGCTTGCCAAACTGCCTACCATCTGATACCTGCAGCTGTCTCCCATCTTGAATTCTGTCGCAGGAGCGCAAAGCATCCTGGAACCGACACGATGCTGTCGAGCATCAAGAACATCTCAAGCACCAGGTACATTGTGGTTCTGTCCCCCTGGTCCTTCTCCTAAGGCCCCTAGTGACATTTACGATCCCTTGCTTCCTTGGTGCTGAAAGCAAATAACCTTGAGCAGTTAAGACTGATTGTAGGCAACAGCCTTGTCCTTTGTTCAGAGAGCTGGAATCTCCTCAGGCCACAGATGACTCTCGGGCCACACAGCGCTTATGTGGCCCGGCAGGGTTCCTTCTACTGGGCCTGTCTGATCTCGCCCCCTGGACGGTCGACTTCTCCCCAAGCCATGATGACTCTCAGGCCGCCCTGTACCTCCGGCAGGGCTTGTCCCCATTGCTTCTGGTATAAACGTCCCGGCTTAAAAGGTTCTTCATACCCTTGGGACTCGAGGCTTCCTGGTGTGAGGTAATGCCCCCAATGCTGTTACTCCTACTCCCTCTTGCTCCAACAGTTTTTTCTAACATTTTCCCCCAAGAACAGACCACTCCTACACGTCAGGTGGGGTGGGATGTCCATTGTTCCTGCTCCCCTAGGTTGTATATGGCCCCCAAGAAAGACAGAGTGACATGGGTATGTACTAGAGCAGGAAGAGCAGAACTGGCTGGGGTCAAGAGAATAGCAAAAGGAAGAACCATAGCTGCCAAGTTTCCCAGCTCCATGGGTGACACCTCGAGCCAGTATTTGATTTTCCCAATGCATGCTGGGACTTTTAGGCCCATACTTATAACTGGATAAACGTCACTCGAAGTGCCATCTTGCATTGGGAACAATTAGGTATGGTTTGAGGTGTCACGCATGGACTGAGAAACTGACAGCTATGAAGAACTGGGGCAAGGAAAGCTGCTTGCAGCATTACTGGAGCAGCGGCAGAACTGAGGCAGGCAAAGCAACATGGGGGCAGAACTGGTACCACACCCAGCACGAAAATATGTTTTACATTGGCAATGGCAGCATTTATTACTGAGACAGGCCTCATGAATTTCTTTGGGAACAGGCAGCAGGAAAATGGGTTTTACATTGGCAATGCTTTCATACATGTTCAACACAAGACTCATGGTTTTCTTCGGGCACAACCAAAACAGAAGTGGGTGTGGGCCTTGTGTCGTATTTCGTCTGTGTATGTATCTCCCAGACCTTAGAATCACATCACATCTCAGAAACTGGAGTTTCATTCCATGCCTGATCAGAACCTAGTCCCTTGAATGAATTCTGGTCAGTTGATATCTGCGAATGCGGTGGGAAGCTGAGTGGGAGGATGGCTCACCACAAAAAAAATCTATAACCTACCCAATGTCTTGTCCACTCATTTATAAAAGTGGCAGCACGCTTTTGGGAGCCCTGTTTACCACGCTTGCGGAAATGTTGTATCAGCTACAGTAACCGGAAATGTACACAGAGAAGGAAGACCGGAAGTCTGGAGAGCTATTGGGGCAGCAAAAGAAGTCTGCAAGCATAAGGAAGATGGTGAACTGTCGGGCTAATGGTACCAGCACGTGCACCCTGGTTGCTAGAATGGTTTTGGGAATGGCGTTTTTCTCCCAATCAGCTGGTGAGCACTGCACCATGGTCGCGGGTGCAGGTAGTGACCTAGCTGTGTTGGAGCTGCCCTGCCAAAACTCTGGTGAGTGTGAATGTGTAGCCTGGGTGGACCAGCCTCCAACTGCTGGCCTAGGAGGAGTACCTATTGCCCCTGGCACATCAGCACTGAATATCCGAAAGAAAATAAGAACTGGCTTTGTCACTGTAGACAGCAGCGAAGCAGAGAATGTGTACATATAATCTCGGTGGCACACTCTGTGAACGCTGGGAAGAGTAGTCTTCTGTCCTGGCAGCCGGTGTACAGGCTACAAAGAGGAAAATGAGCACTAAACTAATTTCTGGGACTGAGATTCATGCCCAATGGACCACTGGAGGACTCATCTGATTGCAGGCGTATCTGGGTATAAACACCACTGCACATCAAAAATCAGTTTAATCAGTAGAAGCTGCATCGGATCAAAGGTATAAGAGGCTGTTTGCATAAGGAAGACATAACCGGGAAGGCTCAGTGACCGCAAACACAGTGAGAACAACACTACTGTGACATTCTAATGTGCCCACCATGCAAGTGTGCCACCTGCACAGTGTATTTGGCACAGGGAAGCAGAATCTAGCGGCCGCTAGGCAATAACTAAGGTTCCTGGTAAGCATCTTGAGAAGTACGGTAGGATGCCTTCTTGGTGTACCTGGAAGCTGCCCTGGTGAACAGGTGATGACCAGAAGGAGGACGCTCTACGCCAATGCATTGGAACGGACGGCCTACTCATTTTCTGAAATCATAGCCACGTGTGGAGAGGAGGGAGGAGAAGCTGGAGAAGATACAGTGAAGTTCCTCCACCTCGAAGTATGGGAAAACCTGCAACAAGCTGAAGGGACATTTGGCAACAAAAAAGGTGACTGTCCCTCGTTTATTGGCGGCTGTGACCATAGACCCCTTGACGTGCGTCCCTCCCAGTGGTTGTGTTTCGTAGGGCAGTGACAGCTTTCCTTCAGGTCTCCGATTCCGCACCAGCACAATGTCTCCCACCGCAATCTCTTTCTCTGGTAATCCTCGCCGTATTGTCTCTCTCTCGTTCTGAGAGGCCCTCTCCGTTCGCACGTGGTTGTTGTCGATCTCTCCCGGACGTTGCCCTTCCACTTCAGGTAACAGTCCTCTTGGTACCCGGCTGAAAAGGGCCTCCGCAGGAGCGACTCCCGTGGACTGGTGCAGCGTCGTGTGGTATTCTCGGAGAAAGTCAAATAGGTTACATCAGAGCTCTTCCCCCCCGTTCATCGATATGCGGAACACTTTGTTGAGCGTTCGCATGAAGCGTTCGACTTCTCCGTTCGCTCTTGGCCAAATGGGGGTGACTTTGCGATGTTTTATCCCCCTTTCCTCACAGTAGCGAGCAAATTGCTGTCCTTTGAACGGTGCTCCGTTGTCCGAGCATATCTCCAGGGGAAAACCATAGGTGGCGAACATCTTCTCCATGGCTAAAATGGTGTGGTCACTGGCCGTGGATTCGACCAGCTCCACCTCTGGATATCGCAACCACTGGTCTGTCACCACCAGGAAGTGTGTTCCTCTGCCCGTGGATCCAAAGTCGGCATGCACTGTACCCCATAGGCGGTCACTCCGTTCCATTGCCTGAATAGGTGGCCCCCTCTCCACGGGACTTGCTGCCTGGCAGGGAATGCAGGCCCTCACAAATTCTTCAACCCTGCTTTCCAGATCAGGAAACCAGACTTTCAACCTGAGCCGTGCTTTCGTTTTAGCCATCCCCTGGTAGCCTTTGTGGGCGAGCTGCAGGACTTTGTTCACCAGTGTTCTTGGTATCACGATCTGGTGGCCTCTCAGCAGGAGACCGTCATCTGCAACTGACAGCTCATGGCGCACCTTCCAGAGTGCTTGTAGGTCCTTCTGCGCTCCTACATTCCTCCGGGAGTTGTTCTGGAGGACTTCCCGCCATTCCCCACTGGCTACGGCTTCTTTTATTACGATGAATGCCTCGTCTGTGTTGGATTCGTCTGCGATCTCGTGGTGCGCTAGTGCAACAGGCAGGCACAGGCAGGCACCACCAGGTTTATAGCCTCTATGCAGTCAGACACTTCCTGCGAGTCTCTGGGTCGCTCGGTACCCGGATGGCGGGACAAATAGTCTGTCGGGTTATGTGTCCCTGGGCGGTAGAGTAGCCTGACCCCATATTCCATGAGCGAGAGCATCCATCTTTCTATGCGAGGTGGAGGTTTGGACGATGTGCCTGACAGAATCGGGATGAGAGGTTTGTGATCTGTCATCACGACAACTGGCTTTCCTAGGATGTAGATCCGGAAGTGTTTGCACCCCCACAATATGGCCAGGGCCTCACGTTCAATCTGAGAATATCTCCTCTCTGTCTCGGTGAGCGCCTTGCTCGTGTAGGCGATCGGTCACATGGTCCCCTGATGGTCTGCCTGCATGAGGACTGCGCCCAGCCCCACCGGGCTGGCATCGACCACAATCCCCGACTCACGGTCCGGGTTGAAATAGGCCATGGCCTCTTGTCCAGACAGGGCATTCTTGATGGCCGTGAACGCCCTCTGTTCATTCCCGGTCCAAGTCCACGCTACGTCGTTTCTGGTCAGAGCCCTCAGGGGTTCCGACAAGGAGGCTAGGTCACGAATGAATCGTCCGCAATAGTTGACCATCCCCAGGAAGCTTCTGATTTCTGCTGGGGACGCTGGCGGTGCTGCCTCTCGAATGTCTTTCACCTTTTCGGGATCTGGGGAAAAAAGGGTGCTGGACCCCCTCATCCTTCCTACACTGTCACATGCATCCAAGATCCCACTTGTGTTTGGGTTGACATTCAAACATTCCGCTCTAGCCTGCCGTGGGACACAGGGCTGAGTCCAAATGTGACGTCCCACCACCGCCTGCTCCATAGTAACCCACATTTTATGTGAGTCCCGTTAGACCCAGTCAACAATGGACCTAATTTGCGATGCCCTATGGTAGTACCCTAGCCTGGGAAACCTCAACCCCCCTTTATTCTTGCCTGTATATAACATACGCCTATTGACCCTGGGAGAGCCCACCTTGCATAAAAACTGGACCAACATGGAATAACATTTCTGCAGGGTTTGCTTAAAGTCTGGTATCATGGGCATAGCCTGAAAGAGATATAGAAATCTGTGAAGGCCGTTTATTTTTATGACTGCTATTTTGGCAAGCCGTAATATTCTTAATTAAGGCTGGGTAGTTCAGCCCAATATGTCCCCCAACTTGGCCCAGAGATTAATCCCCAAATATTTCACTGACTTAGAGGCCCAGGAGTAATCGAAAGATTGCTCCAGCGCGGACTGCAGCACTGGTGGAATATTGATCCCCTGTATCTCTGATTTAGAAGTGGCGACTTTAAAAATTTAAACCAGTCCAAAACTATACACTTCCTCTGCTATCCGCTGTAGGGAGGTTGCAGGGTCCGTAACTGACAGGATCACGCTGTCTGCAAATAGGCTAATTGTATGTTGGACACCACCAAATTTGATTCCAGCTATGTGTCATGATCTCTGCTTCCAAAAGGTCAGGACTTACCCAACTCCCTTGGAAGCAGAACCATAACCCAGGGTCCGAGTGCCAACCAGTCCCAATTGGGACCTTTTGGACCCTGTCCTGGCGCCAGTGGCACCAGGCTCATAAATATGCCCAGTCCCAGCGCTGGAAGCGCCGGGCTCATAATGCTTGGATGGACTTACCTGCCGCAGACCATGCTGCTTACTTACCTGCCAGTTGAGCCCCTGATCCTCTTCTGTTTGGGACTACTTTTCCTGTTGGGTGGGGCAGGAGCCACTCCCTAGATTTAGAACACTGGAACTCTTCTGGAAAGCAGGAACTCTTTTCTTATCTAGGCGAGGCTGTGGAAGGAGACACCTAAGCACTACAGGAGGCTATTTAAATCACACCCGATGGATGAATCTTGCTTTGCGTTATTCTGCATCCTCTGCAGCAGAACGCTCATCGTGTCTTCTGCATCTGATCCTGGGCCTAAGGGAAAAGGCTTACCATCCTGGAATCCAGTCTTCTGCAACACCTATAAAGACAAGAAAGAACAGGTTAGCACTACGGTCTTCAGTGGCAGCGCATCTCTTACCTGGTCCATCGGCTGTCACCAACGCCTCGCACTGCATTCCGGCATCTGAAAGACAAAGGCTTACCTACTCTTTGCATGCTCCGGAGGTCTTCGCACTGCATACCGGCATCTGAAAGACAAAAGCTTACCGACTCTTCGCACGCTCCGGAGGCCTTCGGCGCTGCATCCCGCATCTGAAAGACAAAAGAAGGTGCGTTTAAAGACATTGGGCAACTTTATTACTCACGTGCCATTACTCCTTCCCACGCCGAATCCAGTGGGTATTCCAGCACCCTTCAGCAGCTCCGAACTTGTACCTGCAATATAAAGGGACAGTTAGTGCGCATCGTGAAGCAGGCAACAAGCGCTTACTTACGTGCTTCCAGGCGCTTCTATTCTTCTCACGGGTTCGATCCTCAACTCTCTTCAGCTCGCCATCCGCCATAGCCGGAACCCTGCAAAACAAGAGACATAATTACAAAAGACTTTTAAAGACATTTGAAGTACCTTAAAACTTACCGGTCGTACAGTAAACGACGGACAGCAGTCCTCTGAGGTCAAGAGGCCTGCACCCTTATCCAGTGAAGAAAACTGGTTACGGCACCCTGCCCCGAGGCAGATGGAGAGCTCGGCGTTCACATACCTAAGGTGAGAGCGTTAACCTTTGGGTTCTACAGGAGAAGAGAAAGAGAGGAAGAGAGAGACACCCAATAACCCCAGTTCATTAATCCCATATTTTCTATCTGCAGACATCTTACTCTTCGAGTCAGGCATACAGTGCACAGAGGTCCAGCCCAAAGAGCCAACCGTGTGTTACACATCACCTTTGAAGATACAGTGTTCGCCCAGTCAAGACCGGCGCCTCTGCGGGAATCAGGTGAGCGTTACAGAACGCAAAGACTACCGCAAAACTCCCACCCAGGCGCTATGGAAACCTCGGATACCGACCAGCTAGCCCAGTTACTTGGGGAACTAAGAGCTGAAGTGCATGCAGCCCGTCAGGAAACTAACGCTCTAAGAAGAGAACTGATTATTTCCAAGGAGCGAACAGACGATCTCGCTAGACAATTGTTACAGTCACAAGCCGGACAGACACCGTTACCCACATCAGGGGCAAATCTTCCTTCAACATCCTCTATGAATCAAGTGCAGATCAACCTACCTGGGAATGTACCTCTAGCTCCGCCCGAACGATTTTCTGGTGACCCAAAGAGGTTTGCAGTATTTATTAATCAGTGCCGGTTGCATTTCTTATGCCGGCCAGCAGCCTTTCCAACTGATCAAGCTAAAGTAGCTTTCGTGCTTTCGTACCTTAGTGGCAATGCGGCAGACTGGTCGATTCCTCTAGTTAATCAAGATGCTCCGGTTCTCCATGATTTTCAAGCCTTTCAGCTCAGTATGGAAAAACTGTTCGCAAGACATTCACAGGGGCAGGCCTTGTACAATGAGCTTCTTTCATTACGACAGGGTAATCAAGACCTTTTGGCTTATATTGCGTCTTTCAACAGACTGATAGTGGAAACTCAATGGCCGGAGGACAAGAGGATTACGCTGTTTTATAGAGGTCTACGTGGAGAGCTCAAAGATGTGTTAGCCCAAGTAGTGAATCCCCCGCAAGACTGTTCAGACTATATAGACTTAGTCGTTCAAATAGATCACAGATTGCAGAACAGGAAGGCCGATCGTTCCAAGTTTGATGCTCGAGTATTTTCCAAACCACCAACTCCTTCCAAAGGGGAAGACTCCGGGGAACCCATGCAAATAGGGGGCCTGAAAGGACCACTAACACAAAAGGAGCGGGAAAGGAGAAAACAGCTGCAATTATGCCTCTATTGCGGAAACTCAGGGCACTTTCTTCGAGACTGTCCGGTGAAACCAGCCAAGAAGGCAGTGGGAGCTGCAGTTACCAAGGTCACAAACTCTGAGCAGGGAAACGACCTCGCCCGACAAGAATAGAGGTCCTCTTGCCGAGCGTTAAAACCAGTTCCGTGACCTCGCTTTTCGTGATACCTATGGTCCTCATTAGCCCTGATCATCCAGATCGATTACATGCGATTGAAGCTTACGTCGACAGCGGTGCCATCGGCAATTATGTGGATCATGAAATGGTTTTGAGGATGAATCTGACTCTTTGTCCTAAGGCTGTAAAGGACGTCATTACTACGGTGGATGGTACGGAGATAGCCTCCGGACCAGTAACGCATACCACCCAAGAAGTGACTCTAGTAAGTCAAGATGGACACCATGAGAAGATCGTGTTCGATGTGATCAAGGCCCCTCAGTTCCAGATTATTCTAGGAATACCTTGGTTAGAGAAGCACAATCCTCAGATCGATTGGCGGGCAAGAACGGTTCAGTTTCCGGAATGTGTCTCTACTTGTCACCCTCAACCTGGTGTTACACTGGCAGCAATTTCTTCTGAGACTCCACAGTTACCTCCCGAATACCTAGAATTCCAAGATGTTTTCCGGAAGGATCAGGCTAACTCTCTACCTCCTCATAGGTCTTATGACTGCCAGATAGACCTGATACCTGGATCTACTCCTCCTTGTAGTAGAATTTATGCCCTCACCGAGCCTGAGAACCTTCACCTCCGACAATACCTGGATCAATACCTAGCGAATGGGTTTATTCGTCCTTCCAAGTCCCCTGCTTCCTCAGCTTTGTTCTTCGTTCCAAAAAAAGAAGGGGACCTTAGAACTTATATAGATTATCGCGCCCTGAACCAGATCACCGTTAAGAATAGATATCCGTTACCTTTGATCCCTGAACTCCTGGACCAAGTCAGAAAAGCATGCATATATACAAAGCTGGATCTTAGAGGAGCCTACCACTTGGTACGAGTAAAAGAAGGTGATGAATGGAAGACGGCCTTCCACACCAAGTATGGGCTATTTGAATATCAGGTCATGCCCTTCGGACTTTGCAATGCCCCGGCCGCCTTTCAATATTTTATGAACGATGTCCTCAGAGAGCTCATAGATGTGTGTGTTGTTGTTTACATTGACGACATCCTCGTTTATTCTTCATCGGAATCTGAACATCGGAAACACGTGAAAATGGTCCTCGAGAGATTGCGTCAACACAAACTTTTTGCTAAGTTGGAAAAATGCGTTTTCAACGCGACTGAAGTTGAATTCTTGGGATTCATATTATCACCTGGCGGAGTGCGTATGGATTCAAAGAAGATCGATGCAATTCTCAAATGGCCATCGCCATCCTCCGTAAAAGGTGTTCAAAGCATGTTAGGCTTCGCTAACTTTTACCGAAGATTTATCCCCGAATTCTCTCGAATAGTCCAGCCCATCACCGCCTTGTTAAAGAAAAACAAACATTTTGAATGGTCTACCGAGGCGGAACAAGCTTTCCAGAATTTGAAGACTAAATTTATCTCTGCACCAATCTTAAAACATCCTCGCCCAGAACTCCCCTACATCGTTGAAACTGATGCTTCGAGTCTTGCCATGGGGGCAGTTCTATCACAAAAGGACCCAGTAACCAATCAGTTGCATCCCGTGGCATTTTGGTCCCGCAGATTCTCGCCTCCTGAAATCAATTACACTATTACTGATAAGGAACTTCTGGCTATCAAGTCCGCCTTTAAGGCTTGGCGGCATTATCTTCTGGGGGCCCGACACACCATTACGGTGATTACAGATCACCGAAACCTGCAATATTTGAAAACCGCAAAAGCCCAATCCTCTAGACAACTCCGTTGGGCACTATTCTTTGCCGAGTTTGACTTCATAATTACCTATCGACCTGGTACAAAAAACGGTAAAGCTGATGCCCTTTCTCAGATGGGAGTGGAAGAACACTTGATCAACCCTAAACCTGTACCTATCATTCCCGAACAAAGAATTCTGGGTGTGATCACTACACAATCCATAGAGGAAGTTAAGGATAAAGCCAGGCAACTTGTAACTCCAGCAGACATACAGAATTGGCATCTGCAGGGAAAGGACTTTGCAGTGAAGGACAACTTATTGTATTTCCAAGAACGATTATACCTGCCCAGCACAGATTTACAGAAAAAGGTAATCTCTTGTTATCACGATTCTTTAATGGAAGGACATCCCGGTATGGCCAAAACCTCAGAAAAGATCAAGCGCTACTTCTGGTGGCCATCTTGGAAAAAAGATATCAGAGACTTTATAATGTCCTGTGGAGTATGCGCCCAAACCAAGAGTCCAAAAGAAAAACCGCCGGCCTCTTACGCCCTATTGACATCCCACCTCGCCCTTGGCATACGCTTTCTATGGACTTCATCACCGATCTACCTCCATGCTCCGGATACAATACGATCCTAGTAATCGTGGACCTATTCTCCAAGATGGCGCATTTCATTCCACTCAAAGGCTTACCAACAGCAACAACTCTGGCCCGAGAATTTCTTGAAAACATCGTCCGACTGCACGGTTTTCCTTCAGTTCTAATTTCGGATCGAGGTAGTCAATTTATTTCTCATTTTTGGCGAAGTTGCTGTCGGTCGGCTCAAATTGATGTGAGACTTTCGACCAGTCACCACCCTCAAACCGACGGACAAACCGAGAGGACCAATCAAACTCTGGAACAGTATTTACGCTGCATGCTGCAACAAACTGAAAAAACTTGGAAAGATATCCTTTGGATAGCTGATATGCCTACAATAACTCTGTCCACTCGGGAACTGGGAAGACCCCGTTTTTTTCTTTATACGGCAGTCACCCTCGAACCTCGGAGTTGGATCCACTTCAAGATCTTGGAACACCAGCAGTAGACCACCTGCACTCTACAATCACTCAAGCCTTTAAGGAAGCCGTTTCTCACCTTCAAAGGGCTAAAGAACAATACAAGAAAGGAGCAGATCAACATCGGAGGAACCCCCCAATATCAAGTAGGAGATCAAGTCTGGTTATCCACTAAATATCTACCTCTAAAAGGACCACGCACATTCAACCCAAGATACCTTGGTCCCTATTCCATCACTACCATAGTAAACCCAGTAGCGGTCAAGTTGGACTTGCCCCCTCACATGAAGATACATCCGGTCTTCCACGTCTCTCTATTAAAACCCGTGCAACCTCAAACCCGACTAACTAAATCTCCAAGACCTGTCCTAGTTGATGGAGAACTCGAGTTTGAAGTCAAAAGCATCCTGGACTCCAAGATCTCCAAATCTAGACTATTTTACCTAATTGACTGGAAAGGCTACGGCCCCCAAGAAAGATCCTGGGAACCTGCAGAAAATGTCCACGCTCCTCGTCTAATCAAAAGATTGCATCGAACATTTCCTGACAAGCCCAAACCCCCGGAGAAGCCCGGTTTGGGAGGGGCCTTGAGGGGGGGTGCTGTCATGATCTCTGCTTCCAAAAGGTCCGGACTTACCCAACTCCCTTGGAAGCAGAACCATAACCCAGGTTCCGAGTGCCAACCAGTCCCAATTGGGACCTTTTGGACCCTGTCCTGGCGCCAGTGGCACCAGGCTCATAAATATGCCCAGTCCCAGCGCTGGAAGCGCCGGGCTCATAATGCTTGGGTGGACTTACCTGCAGCAGACCATGCTGCTTACTTACCTGCCAGTTGAGCCCCTGATCCTCTTCTGTTTGGGACTACTTTTCCTGTTGGGTGGGGCAGGAGCCACTCCCTAGATTTAGAACACTGGAACTCTTCTGGAAAGCAGGAACTCTTTTCTTATCTAGGCGAGGCTGTGGAAGGAGACACCTAAGCACTACAGGAGGCTATTTAAACCACACCCGATGGATGAATGTTGCTTTGCGTTATTCTGCATCCTCTGCAGCAGAACGCTCATCGTGTCTTCTGCATCTGATCCTGGGCCTAAGGGAAAAAGGCTTACCATGTTGGAATCCAGTCTTCTGCAACACCTATAAAGACAAGAAAGAACAGGTTAGCACTACGGTCTTCAGTGGCAGCGCATCTCTTACCTGGTCCATCGGCTGTCACCAACGCCTCGCGCTGCATTCCGGCATCTGAAAGACAAAGGCTTACCTACTCTTTGCATGCTCCGGAGGTCTTCGCACTGCATACCGGCATCTGAAAGACAAAAGCTTACCGACTCTTCGCACGCTCCGGAGGCCTTCGGCGCTGCATTACGCATCTGAAAGACAAAAGAAGGTGCGTTTAAAGACATTGGGCAACTTTATTACTCACGTGCCATTACTCCTTCCCACGCCGAATCCAGTGGGTATTCCAGCACCCTTCAGCAGCTTCGAACTTGTACCTGCAATATAAAGGGACAGTTAGTGCGCATCGTGAAGCAGGCAACAAGCGCTTACTTACGTGCTTCCAGGCGCTTCTATTCTTCTCACGGGTTCGATCCTCAACTCTCTTCAGCTCGCATCCGCCATAGCCGGAACCCTGCAAAACAAGAGACATAATTACAAAAGACTTTTAAAGACATTTGAAGTACCTTAAAACTTACCGGTCGTACAGTAAACGACGGACAGCAGTCCTCTGAGGTCAAGAGGCCTGCACCCTTATCCAGTGAAGAAAACTGGTTACGGCACCCTGCCCCGAGGCAGATGGAGAGCTCGGAGTTCACATACCTAAGGTGAGAGCGTTAACCTTTGGGGTTCTACAGGAGAAGAGAAAGGGAGGAAGAGAGAGACACCCAATAACCCCAGTAAATTAATCCCATATTTTCTATCTGCAGACATCTTACTCTTCGAGTCAGGCATACAGTGCACAGAGGTCCAGCCCAAAGAGCCAACCGTGTGTTACACATCACCTTTGAAGATACGGTGTTCGCCCAGTCAAGACCGGCGCCTCTGCGGGAATCAGGTGAGCGTTACACTATGTCCCCATTCGCCCTAATCCAGGATGCAAATGGTTCCATTGCTGTTGTGAATAATAGCAGTGACAAGGAACACCCCTGCTGTGATCCCGTGCCCAGCGCTATCGGTCCCGAAAGTGCACCATTGATCAACAAGCGAGTGGGAAGCACCACAACATTGAGCATAATCATGCGCTGCATCAAAGGACCAATGTTGAATTTGTCCAGTACCTGATTTTTAAAAAAAACACTCAACCTAGTCAGAGGTTTTTTCGGCATCCAATGCCAGTAAAAGATAATGTGCCGCATCCCTACTGGACTTGTCCACCAGATGGATAACCCTTCTAATATTGTCTGCCATGCCCCTACCTCAAACACATCCAGATTCAACCGGGTTGAACAAACTAGGCTGAAGTTTCTCCAGTCTGGTAGCCAAGATTTTAGTGAAGATTTTGGCATCTAAATTTTGCAGAGCAATTGGCCTGTCTGAGGAGCAGAGTGTGGGGCCTTTTCCTGCCTTAAGTATTAGTGTTACCTGTGCTTCCCGTATGGCTGGAGGCAATTCTCCCATCCCGTATAGAATTAAACACTTTGCTATGGGGCTATGCCAAAATCTTGCTCAGTGATCGATAAAAATAAGCCATAAGACCATCCCGTCCCAGGGCCTTGTTAGGTTTGAGAGATCCAACAGCTCGGAGAACCTCATGTGGGTCTATGGGGACCTCTAACAGCTCCCTGCCACATTGGGTCAGTCGATGTATCTCTGCCCCGTCTAGATAAGCTACTTGGACTTCTGGCGCAGGGGAGCTTGAAGTGGAGGGGGACTTAACGAAGGCCTGAAATATTTGCCTCTTTTTACCCTCCTCCTCCATTCCGTACCTCCCTCGTCACTCACTGTGTGAATACATGAGCTGCTCATTTGCTGTCTGAGGAGCTGGCCTGGAATATTCCACTGCTCAAAATACCTGTCTGAGGCCCAACAATGCCCTCTCCCTTTTCTGAACCCTCAATAGTTTTAACCACTACATAGCCACACTCAGTTGCTTAAAATTGTGATGGGATTGATCTAGAGAGTACCTACCGTCTGCCGCTTGACCGCCGCCAGCAAAGACCCCTCAGCTGGGCCTCTAGTGTGCTTTAATGCCACTTATGTTCATCTCTCAGGTAGTCCCTTATGGTACCCATCAGGCCCTCCAAACAAGTCGGGTCCTGCAGGACCCAAGAGGCATACTACTCCATTGACCAATCCACAGAGACCTCCCCCTGTCCTCAAAGTGCAGCACCACCATGTCATAGTCTGCTATAGTCATGGGCTCAAAATTCGAGGCTGCAGCCAATCGTGTCAGTCCAGCAGAACTAAAGATATAATCTATACGTCACACGGATGTGTGTATGTGAGACCTATAGGTAAAGGCCATGTCAGTGGGGTGGTGAGTGCTCCATATGTCAGTGAGGTTGCAAGCAGCTATACAGACCCTTAGCAGCCTTGAGGCTACTCTGGTAGAGGCATAAATCAAACGGCCCAAGCTGTCTTTAGCCCCCTGTCTTTAGCCCCCTCCATGGCCAAATGCATGTCCCCAACTACTATCGGGTCGCCCCTATTTTATTTATTATTTGATGGTCGAGACTACTCCTATACTAGCTATAGGGCACAATAGGAGTTTCTCCAACCACAGTGAAACTTCAATAAAGGTTTTACAATTGTACCTTTTGTGTCAGTGTCATACTTGTGATACAATGCCTCCCTTACAGTGCTTACATAAATCCCCATCCCCCTTCGCAGCAATCCACCCCTCCAGGCAACCATCCCAGCCACCTGGCCCATCCCCCCCCCCACGAGCACATCTCCATTCGATTATTTTGCCATGTAACGAGCACCCCTCCATCTTGGCTCCTACCCTGAAAGTAATCACCGCCAGTATACCTGTGTAACTAAAGAACTCCTATGGAACTCCTAAAGCAACTTCCACTCTGTTTCATCCTCGGGATAGAAGATTTAGTCCCTCTCCTCCCACTCAACCTGACCCTCTCCTCAAATACATGTGCCATCCAGCGTACCAACTTGCACAAACCTTTGTGCTGTCAAGATAAAGAACCAAGCATGATCAAAAATTTAGTCTCCAGCATTGAAACTCCAACCTCAGGTGAAACCCATCCACTCCAAAGTCCCTCCCTCCCTAGTGTCCCGTACACCCCCGGGAGAGACTCTAATACAAAGCATAAGGAGGCCAACTCTCCAATTTATCTGTCCGCTCGTTTTCCATAAATCCACCGAGTCCATGAGTACCACCGATCCAGACACCAATGTGCGGACCGGCCCGCGGGGCACCCTGCCTTCCTGTGAAGAGAGACCCAGCAGGTGGGTGCCTTCCTCCACCGTGAAGTTCGTATGGACCACCTCCTTCAACTTGAATTGGAGACCAAAGGGGTATGCCCATTTGTAGCGAATATCCTGGCCGATGTAGCTCTTCTGTTATGGGCTTCAGCACCCTGCATTTGGCTAAAGTGGGCTGGGAGATATCCTGATAGACCTGCACCGTGGCTCTCTGAATTGTATCTTGTTGGCCTTCCTTACAGCTCCCAGAATGCCTTCCTTCACCTTATAATCGTAACTTCACAACTATATCCCTAAGGGGTCGATTTGCTCCCCCTCCTCTCGGGCCAACTCTGTGGGCCCTATCTATTTTGTTATCTCCTGGGGGGTCCAAATCTATGATCTGGGAGAAGAACCCCTGAATACAATCATCAATATTCTCGCCCTCTGTCCCTTCAGCCAGGAGAATTTTATCCTGAAGTTGTCCCTGCACACTCTATTTTCCAGGTCGTCACACCTGGATTTCGAGAGTTCTTTGCTATCTTGCAGGATAGTCATCATCCCCCGGATTTCGACAACCTCAGCTTCCAACGTGGTCAGAGAGCAGCCGTTCTGATCGACTCTGTCTCCCAGCGCTCCTATGTCCCTCCGACCTTCATTGGCCGTCTCCAGCATTTCCTTGCTTAAGTCTGCAATCTCTGTGTGCATGGATTCTTTAATATCTCTTTTAGATCGTAGAATAAACTCAGTCGTAACTTATGGTTCTTCACTAGGGGGGTGCATCTCCCCTCTGTTACCCTCACTCCCTTCCATCATCAGGGGCTGCGAGGATTGATCATGGGTTGTCCTTAGGAAGGCCTGGAAACTTGTGGTTTTGCCTTTCCTGTATGGTTTGGGCAAAGTGTGGCCCTTGGCTTATGGTGCTGCTATGTGTGCCACCAGCTGAGTTAACTGTGCTTCTCCACTGTTTCCCACACTCCAGGCATGTTACTCCCTTTCTGCTGCCCAATAGCCACCTTCTTACAGTCTCCTTGTGGGGTGATGGGGTGATCAATGCTGCGTTTGCCGGGCATCTATACTGCAGTCCTCCTGCCGCTCCCGATAGGGGTGTCTCGGTGCAGCCTTTCCACTGTCAGTAGACTGTCCAAATGGGCACTGTCTTAGTACCCCAGCGCTACACCAGGCGCATGTGCCCTAATCATCCAGGTGCCCTAGTGGGGGAAACCTCTGGGTGTTACTAATAGGGGTGCCCCTGGTGCAGCCCTTCCACTCGTCAGTAGGTTATCATATTAGGGCACCTTCTCAGTCTCCCACAGCCAAGTCTCCATGGCCCAATCATCCAGGTGCCAGCAGTGCATGTCTTTGGTGCAGCCCTCCTTCTCCACAGTAGACTTCCAGCACGTGTGCCACGTCAACCTCCTTGCTCACCGTTCCATGCTCCAAGCTTGGGAGTCCACTGGCAGGAGTCCCCTCATCAACAAAGGAGGCTCAATGCCATGCAGTTCACAGCCCCCTCTCCGCCAGCTCCAGCATCACTCTCTGAGCTTCGCAGGTCATAGGGAGCCTGTCTACCACCATCCGGGTTGTGGATGCGCAGCCCGCGCTCTGTCGCAGTCTCCACCATTGTGGAACATGTCGAAGATAGGATCACACCTGCTCGCCGGCAACCAGTGTCCAGCACTCCTTCAGGCACAGTGGGCACAGAGCCCCTGCCAAGAGCTTAGGCCCCCGGGCCTCCCACAACCTCTATACTCCAGTGCGGGAACGGTTCCAGGCAGACTGCCCCAGCCGCAGCAGCCATTTTCAGAAGGGGTACCTCAGCCGAGACGACTAATAGCCTGCTGCGACCACACCAACTGCCCACTGGGGGGTCCTTCCCGTCCCCAGAGGTTAGTCCTCCACTTTTGCATGTTCTTGAGGCTCATACTCGCCTTTATCGATTCATGCCGTTTCGGTGGTTGGAGCGGGTTAGAGAGAGGCATCTGCCCGCTCCGCCATCTTGGCTATGCCCCCGTAGATCTTAATCTTGATACTAATAATGGGCAAGGTAAGGAAATGACAAATATAATTTCTGACTTAGTTACTTGCGTCAACCCTACAACTGTAAGTGAAACCTTCACACCAGAGGAAGATACATTCTCACTGTAAGGATTCAGAAATGTGAGACAGAGATGTAGGTAGAGTTTTCTCAAAAGTCGCCAGTTTATTAAATAATAAGGTTGAGACAAACACCTATCTTTCCCTAACCTAACAAGGATTTCCCTACCAATCAAACTAAGGATAAAGGAAGATGGCCTAATGTCCAAAAATATCTGTCCCTCACACTCATAAATAAAACAAACCCATCCAGGGTTTATTTGGCAGTTTAAACTTCATAAAATAAAATATAAATTCAAACATATAAATTATAAACAGTAATCCTTGTGACCAGGGCTGAATAACCTTCACCTGTTAAATACCAGAAAAGTTATTTTCAATAGCCAAGTTCCACTCCAGGTATAACACAAAGTTTTTTTCAATCCATATGTCCTTCACTTTGCAAAGTAACTGTGTTTATTCCAAAATCATTTCTTACTCTTCAAGACAATTGTTAAAGTTTCCACAACCTTCTGCTTGGCAAACCAAAAAGACGTTTACGTCACACACCAAGTCAGTAGTCAATATTATTGTTCTTTTCTCTGAAGGCCAATCACTTATCACATCATACGTCTCTTTCATAAGCAACACATTAGTCAGGGTAATTCATTAATTTAGTCAGGATGGTTATACAACAGTTCAGCATTATATATTGTTGGAAATGCCACTACTTTTCCACCACAACCGTCTACCACATTCACAGTACTTCTAATCATCTTCTTCTTGGTCCACTCGCCTGCCAGGACAAGCCACTATTTGTCCCTTTCCTGGTTTACATGTCTGCCAGGATAACAACTCCTACTACTACAACTTGTACTTTTTGGTGAACTTTGTTCCAAACCTTCCACACTTAAATCCTGAATGGGGAAAGTTGAACCAAAACCTGCTTCTTGGGTTAGTCTTTTGACTTTCAACTCAATGAGTTTACAACTTCTTCCACAAATATACTGTACACATTGACAATAATGCTCACATTGATCTGTTTGGCCAAGGCAATGCAGGTTACAGTTCTCTGACTCTTGATCCTTTCTACAAGGAGGGCTTTTCTCCTGTAACCTTTGATTTCTTTCTACGCAACCAATTGTCTGTTGGTAATGCAGTTTACAACTTTCACCCACAGGGTATCTTGATCTGGGACTGTTACGTTTGAATTGTCATGATGTCACTCTCAGCATTCTTTTGGCTTTGGTAATACTATAATGTCCCTTTATCCCTTTACCGAATAACCCTCTTTAGGAAAGTTGTATCCCCTTTGTTTTAGTATTGCCCTTCTTTGGTTTTGGCAATGCAGGTTACAATATTCCCTTATTGGATATCTCCCTTTTGGTAGATTGTATTCTCTTTGTTTGATTAATGACCCCTTTTGGCTTTGGCAATGTAGGTTACAATTTTCTTTTATTTGATATGATATGATATGATATGATCGTTTATTTATATAGCGCCTATACACAATGTGTTTCAAAGCGCTTGATATCTCCCCTTTGGTAAATTGCCTTCATGTTGATTGATTATGGCCCGTTTCTGGCTTTGGCAATGCGGGTTACAATAGTCTCCTATTCTACCTCCTTTATGCTATGTTAAGTTGATTTATACCACGTGCCGCTACTACCCAGGGGCAGTCTCCAGGTGCTTGTGACGCTCTGTAATAGGGGGGGGCGGGCGGTTAGTGGGGAAAGGTGAGAGGATAGGTTCAGAACCAAGAGGAACTGTTGTCTGTGAGAGTTGTTTTGCATTTGGAAGTTTTTGTGAGAGACCCTGTGCATTGTAACCGTATGGGTAAGATACAGAGACTTGTGTGTGTGGTAGTGTCTGTGTAAGTGTGTTGCATGGTGTGTTGCATGGGGATGTGGTGGGTTTGGTAGTGCACACTGGTTAGATAGTGTCCATAAGGGATCAGAGTCAAGGCTGGCCGTAGCTGTAGGATGACAATGGTAATACCCACACTAGCACTGAAGCAAGGACAACTAATGGGAGTCAACTGGTTGCTCACAATCATGTCGGTTAGGACACAAACAGACTCATGAGAAATCCCAACGTGCTGTCATTGCCACTATCCTCTGAATAGTCACAAGATATTAAGAAGATCGTTCAATTAGGAAATTAATGTAGCAATCGATCTTAACAAAAGCTCATAACCATTCACACAATTCTATGCCTGGTATTCCAAAGAGTATAAAGCAAGCTAATGAGAAGCGTTATTGATGTGTTTATGGGCTATGTGGGTGGTTCATTCTAGGTGCGCTTCAGCATCTGGAGATGCTGAGTGTGAACATAGTATTGATTGTTGGTTTGTTTATGTGTAGTGTGGCTAGTCCAAGGTCTGGTGTAGTGGCATCAGTTATGTTGGAGGAGCTGGAAGGGGATGATGTGTTAGTAAGTCGGTCTGTTTGTTGTTGCCTCTGGCACAGCTTTTTGGTTGCCGCTTGACTGTATCTAGCCAGGTTCTTGTTTGCGGTTCTTTGGCCCATCTCGTTTACACTCTAGTTGTTAGTCTGTGGTATTGTTGTTGCCGGTGTCCCTTCAAGGTTGTGATAGTCTGCTGAATAGCCAGGTTTTGAGCAGTTTCCTGAAGGTGATGGGGTCTTCTGTGGTTCTAATTTCTTTTGGCGTGGTGTTCCAGATATTAGCAATTAGACGTGAGAACGCTGTTCTGCCAAATTTCCTTTTCCCGTAGTGTTTTACCTCTATTTGCAGTTCGTTGCTAGATCTTAGTTCCCTTCCTGGGCGATACCGGCTAATCTTGTCTTGGGCGAATTCAGCTTCTTGTCTATGCTAGGCTTTGTGGGCGTTGCAGAGTGCTTTGAATTTGATGCACTTTTTTACTGGTAACCAGTGTAGGCTTTTTAGTGCTGGAGTTATGTGGTCTCTTCTGTTTATTCGTTTTTTTTCTTTTTCATTGATTCCAACATGAAAAACCATAAGTGTTACAGCAATTATGAATTCCAATTCTCGTGTACAGGTTCATGTTGTTTCTCCCATCCCCCAAGTATCCCCACCCTATCCCAAGCCTACCCCACATCGCCTTCATCCACCACCATATCTGAAAGCACCTCTACCTCCATTTCCCCAGAAGAACCTCCGTCCTCCCGTCACCTCTGGTCAGACTCAACTAGTGTAGCTATTAATTGCCTCCAGGCTGTCAGGGTCTCAGCTTCTTCTTCTCCCCTCTATTGACAGCATTACTCCACACCACTGTTTCCGCATCAGCCCATTTGCAAAGATCATGCCACCAAGCTTCTACTTTCAGTCTAGTGCTTGCTTTCGAGCTCATAGCTATTCTGCGTTTAGCTAGAATATAATCTAGATCTTTGAGTATACTGACATGATTCCGGGCACACGCCTGGGGAACCCCCTACCAGTGGTTGGCTACCTCTTGCCAGAATCCCTTTATTTCAGGGCATGCCCAGAACATGTGTATCAATCCCACATTTACCTCCCCACATTTAGGACATGCCTGTGTACCCACATCTCTAAACTTAGCTATCTTTTTTGGGGTCATATATGGTCTGTGGTTTACATATAGCGGGATCTGTTTTGGACACTTTTTTGTGGTATCCTTGTACCCTCTTCCACAGCCCATCACTAATTGATTCATCTGCTTCCTCCTCCCAATCTCGTCTCAATTGAATCACTTCCTTCCCCACTTTTGACATCAACAGTCCATGGGTTTGTGAGACCTCATGCCCTCTGTCCGACATGTCGTAAAATGTTTCTATGGCTGTATCGGGCTGTCTAGCTAACTCTATCTCTGACCACGTATCTTTTATCTTCCGCACCAGCCTGGTATAAGTAATGTATTGTCCCCAGTGTAAAACAGTGTCTTCCACTAATGTGTCGAACTCCATCATCGCCCTGTCCTGCCACACATCCCTTAGAGTTGCTATACCGACCGGTTCCCAGTGCTTTCTGATTGTTTCACTCATCTGCTCGTCCACCCCATTCAGCGCCACCAGCGACATCTGGGGGGACCACAGAAACGGGTTCCCCATGACCCGGCAGGCTCTCCGCCACATATTCCAGCCCAAATCCAACTATCTCGTCCCTTCCCCCCGCCGTGTTATTGGCAACCATATCCACTAATTCAGGAAATACGGACCACATTCAGCCTTCAGTAACCTGGATTCCGGTGTAGAGTCCTCTGATAGCCATCTCACCACATATTGAAGTTGGCCAGTCAGATAGTAAATCTCAAAGTTGGGTAATCTAATGCCTCTTTGCTCATATGCATTCTGTAGTTTCCACAATGCTACTTACTTCTGTGCCATATGAACCCCCTACAGACACTCTGAACCTTATTAAAGAATTGCTTGGTTATCATATATGGAATATTTACAAAAAAGTGCAGTAGCCTAGGCAGTACTACCATCTTTAACAGTGCCACTCTCCCCATCATGGTCAAAGGGAGCTTAGTCCAGAACCTCAGGCTATTTTCAATATTGGCCACCTATCCCCAAGTATCTTAAAGTCTCGGTCTCCCAGTTTATTTGCAATACCGGCAGTTAGTCTTGTGGTATCCCTTTATAGCTACGCAGGGGAAAGATGCACGATTTTTTTGGGCTCACTGTTATGCCGGACAACATCGCATACCGGTCCATAACTTCCAAAATATATCGTAGGTTTTCTTCAGGGTATCTCAGATATAGCAACATGTCATCAGCATACATTGATATCAAATGTCGCTCACCTTTTGTGTCAATCCCCACCTCTCCATATTGCTGTCTCAGGTATATCGCCAGGGGTTCAAGTGCCAAGATTTAGACCATCGGGGGCCATGGGCATCCTTGTCTAGTACCCCTACCGAGTTACCATCGTTCTGAGGTGGACGCCCCTGTCTTAACTCAGGCCAAAGCGTTTACTATACAACAGTTGGACCCACTTCAAGTAAGTGGGCCCAAACCCATATTCCTTCAAGGCTGCCATCAACCAAGACCATTTGACCGAGTCGAAGGCTTTCACTGCATCTAATTAAATTATTGAAACCTCTTGGGTGTTCCCCTTCTGTCTGTTCTATGACATGATGGAGCCTTCTAAGATTATCGGATATGCTCCTGCGTGGGACAAACCCAGTCTGGTCAGGGTGTATGAGTCCAATCGATCTCAACCTATTTGCTAGCACTGCTGTAAGTATCTTACAGTCCTGATTAAGCATGGATAATGGTCTGTATGACCCACAATCCGTGTTCGGTTTGTTGGGTTTCAGGAGTGGAATGATAATTGCCTCTCTAAGAGATTCTGGTAGCATGCCCTGAACCAGCACTTCATTGAACATTGCTAACATTGGGGGAAGCAAATCTGCCTTGTATGTTTTATAGAATTCACTAGAGAGTCCATCCGCCCCCGGTGCTTTATTGGTGGGAAGCTGCTTAACCACTTCTTCCAATTCTTCTAGTGTAATCAGGGCTTCTAAACGTTCTCTCTCCGTCGTCTCCAGTTTGGGAAGGTTAATTTCTACCAACGTTTCCATCATATCGATCTCTTCTCCCTAAGTTACATCCGTATACAAACGCTGGTAGTACTCGAAAAAGCATTTATTCACATCTTCCTGGGTATCTAGTATCTGTCCCTCGCTCCCCTTCACCGCTCTAATCGCTTGTCTGGGGGTCTCACTCTTATATAGCCAGGCCAGTAATCTGCCCGGCTTGTCACCAGTCGCGTGTTGCCTTTTGACATATTTTTAATAGTTCAGGCTGCATAATCTTTCTCAGTGATTCCGGCATTCTTGCTGTAGTTGTCGTATTGTCTCAACCTCCTCTGGGGAATGCCCACCCTCTCGCATCACTGTCTCAAATCTTCTTTCTGCCTCATGTAACTCTTGTGTTATACCACCATGTAGGCCTTTAGATTTAGATATTGCCGCTCCCCTCATTACCACCTTAAATTCCTCCCATAATGTACCAGCCGAATCTACACTCCCCGTATTATGCTTAAAGTATTCTATCTCCTTTTTCAAATCCTCCCTGAACACTGTATTTTTCAGGGATTCGGCCCTGAGTCTCCACGTCAGGATTCTCGCTCTAGGAGCGGAGTACTGCCATGTTACTAGCAACGGCGCGTGATCTGATAGGACCACCGCTTAATATTCTGATTTCACTAGTTCCCCCATTATCTCCGCTGTAGCAAATACATAATCCAACGGAGTGTGCAGTTTTTGTGGGGCGGAGTGGTGTTAGTATTCCCTACTCTGTGGGTGGTGTAGTCTCCACAAGTCCACCAAGTGATAATCTGTCGGTAGGTTCCTCAACGCTTTAGCTACTGGGTTGGGTCTCTCTTCTCATCTAACCTATCGAGCTTGGGGTCCAGCGTGCAATTAAAGTCCCTTCCCCATATGACCGCCCCTCCGATGTATGAGCTGATCCTGCCTTATAGACTCTTAAAATAGCTAGAAGCATCTTGGTTCGGGGCATATGTGTTAATAATACTCAGTCTCTAGTTTCCACTAACCCTTTTATTATCACCATCGTCCCATCTGGCTCTATGGTAGACTGTATTAGCTTAAAGGGGACAAGTGGTACTACCCACGTGATTACCCCCCTAGCGTACGCCGAATATGTTGCTCCTATAGTGATCCCCTTCTATTTCCTCTTCACCATTCCTGTCTGTCTTTAGTCAAGTGAGTTTCTTGCAACAGGGCACTGTCAATTTTCTGCCTTATCAAATACACCATGACCTTATTTCGCTTCATGTAGTTATTGAGCCCCCTCACATTTCAGGTCACTATCTTTAAATCCCCCATTTCAGGCATACTCGACCGCTCGCAACCCTTCCTTCATCTCCTCTTCCGCTCTCTTCATTTCCCTCCTTGGCTCACTTTTGTAGGTTTGCTGCCCCTTAACTCCCCAAACTCCCACCCCGCCCTTCACTTCACACCCTTAAACCCCCACAAATGCCCCCACCATACCCCTTCCCAACTGTCACCCAGCTCCATCCCTGGATCTCCCGCTAGCCCACATCTAGTCCCTTTCGCAGCATCTGCCGCTACTCAGCACTAAGCAGGGGGATACTGCTCTACTAGTAGCCCTACTAAACTAACTATTGGGTGAGAACGCTTCTCTGTCATGTCTCCCGCACTAATGCCACAGTTTACTGTTCACACTTATGTTACATCCATAAGTTAAATGATCGTGTGCAGATCAGCAGGAGACAGATTGAGTTACGTACTAGCTCATGGCTGCCAAGCCACAGCCCCCTCCTCTGTTTATTCTTAATAGGATCCTGGCTGCTGTATTTCCTGGCTGCTGGAGTTTCTTGGTAAGTCTTTCTGGCATTCCTAGGTAGAGGCCATTTGCGTAGTCAATTTTTGTGAGTATCAGGGATATGATTGTGAGGGTACTGCGGGGGAAGGAGAGGTACAAGGGAAATCCCCTGAGCAGTCGTCTGAGGAAGAAGAATTTTCGAGCAATTGGGATGACTTGCGGTTCCAGATTTAGTCAAATGTCCATGAGTATTCATAGGTTATTTACAACGTCGGTAGTCTCTGGTTGCGTTCCCATTGTGGGTTCCCTCCATAGAATCTGCGGGACAGAGAATTATTTCCGTTTTTGCCGAGTACAGTTTAAGGTTGTTCGTTGGCATCCAATTGTAGACGTCTGTGAGGCAGTTGTTGAGGCTTTTATTTTGTTCCACGGTTCTGTTTGTTTTCAGATGTGTGTTGTCTGCGTAGTTGTAGGCGGTAAGTCCATGGGTTCGAATGATTTTCGTCAGTGGGCAGATGTGGATGCTGAAAAGCAGGGGAAAGAGGCTGGATCGCTGTGGGACTCCTCCAGAATATATTTTTGGTGTTTGAGATGAACGGTGGTAGGTAGGCTCTTTTGGTGGTTCCATGTAATAATGTCGCCACAAAAATCTCGCCATGCAAAAATATCGCCGAAAAATTGCCGTTTTTTTGTGGCAACATTATTGCATGGAACATGCGGGGGACACCACCGCAACCCCCAAACCTTTTTTTTTATTTTTATTTTTTGACATTTTTTTTTGCCCCTGTCCCCATATATATGGTCACCCATATAATATCGCCGTGACCTTTTCCCGGCGATATTATTTACAGCGACCATATATATGGGGATAATATTACCTGATACCCTTTTGGTTCCATTTGTTAGGAATGAGGTAAGTCACTTTAGTGCGGATTCCTGTATGCCACATTCCATCAATGTTTTTATTAGTGTTGCATGGTTGATTGTGTCAAATGCCGCTGATATGTCCAACAGTATAAGGGCCGATTGGGCATCATCATCTGCGTTTATTTTCAGGTCGTCCCATATCAATAGGAGTGATGATTCTGTTCCTTGTGTTGGTCAAAATCCAACTTGTGACCTGCCGCGTATTCCGTTTGTTTTTCGACGCATTTAAGAATGATTTTGTACACGTGGATCTCTGGGATCTTTGCTGCATAGGGAAAGATGCATATCGGTCTGTAGTTGCTCGGGTCTTCTGATTTTTGATCTCAGGTGGTTGGTGATGGTGTCACAGAGTGCTTGTGTCAGGATGATGGAATTCCTGCAGGAAGAATCTCTTTGATGATTTTGAAGGGTTCTCTCTGTGGATTGTTTTCCGATTCTATTCTTGTGGCCTAGTGGAACCTTTTTCCTTTGAGGACTGGTGATTTGTATAGTTTGATTTGTCTTTGGTATTTTATTTTGTCTTGTTGTGTGTATTGTTCTCTCCATTTTGCAGTTGTTTTTTTAGTTCTTTCAGTTCTTCTGTGAACCACTTTGCTGGCAGTTTTTTTGGTGTTGATTTGCATGTTTATCCTACTGCCAGTTCCGTCAAGGACATTGGTGATCCAGTTGTTGCGTGTGTCTTCTCCTGTCTCTATGGTTGTTGCAGTGGGTTCTGTTAAGCTTGGGACGGTTGAGTCTAAAAGGTTTGTTAGGGCCTCTAGCTCTAGGTTCTTCCAGTTTCTTTTCTTTCTGGTATGGAGTATCTCCTTTCCAGCCGGTAGGCAGGTTTGGGATGTGATGTAGAATGGTATTAAGTAGTGGTCGCTCCATAACGTTGGTGTAGTTGGTGCGGATACGCATAGTCCTTCCCTCCAGAAAATTGCACCCAGGGTGTGTCCGCCATCGTGGGTGGATCCATTTACTATTTGCTTGAAATGCAAAGTTTTCAGGAGTGCACACAGTGAGTTTGCTGTGGACTTGTTTTCTTTTTCAAACCACATGTTGAAATCTGCCAGTATGACTTGGTTGTCGTGGTGGGTTGATAGAATGGCAGCTGTGTCCGTTAGTGTTGTTGCACAGTTGGGATGTAAGAACGTGGTCTGTAAATCAGGAGGAATACTATGTTGGTTTGGTTGTTGAGTTCTATCTCATAGTCTTCTGCATTGGTTGTGAGTGTTGAGATGCTCGGATGTGTTCTTTGTGTATGAATGCAATTCTGCCTCCTCTTCAGTTTTCTTTGTTGGTGTGTATTAATTTATAATTGTCCGGTATTGCTTCGTTCATGATGGCTTTATGGTATGGTTGTCTGATTACCAGGTTTCTGTAAGAAAGAGAATGTCTGTGCCGCCTTAGCCTAGAAGGTCATCGATTTCTATTGAGTGTTTTGCCATGGATAGAACGTTGAGACGGCTGCAGTGTAGTCTGTTTGATTTTCCTTGTGGATTCATGTAAATGGAGCTTGTACTGATCCGCATACACTCCGGTCAATGCAACTCACCGAAGCAGGATGCAGGACATGGAGAGCTACTCTCTCCACCGGGACAGCTGGCCTCAGTACAGTTTCCCGCTGTGCATTCTCTGCATCTTCAAGGATTCCGACTTCTACCATGTTCTTAGTATGGCATCCTCCTGTCAGCACAGCAGCAGCTCCGTTTTCTGCTTCTTCCTGCTACTTCTCAATGGCCTGCACCTAAAAGGCCTTTAAATGTTTAAAGCCCCTCTCAAGTGTGAGTCATTACAACTACTAAAACGCTCACCACAATTTAACTCTGGACCCCTCATCCTCTTCTCAGTACTAAGAGCATTATGAGATTGAGTGATTTATAGAAAGTACTTTTAGGGGAAGTTTTCAAAGGACATAATGTTTTTCTCTTGGGTCTATAATTCAAGCACAATGTAGAATTATAACTATTAGAAGTAGTTGTGTTAACTCCCTAACCATTCCATAAATAATTTCCATGTTTACAACAAGGGTTCTCATACTTGGCACCTTGGGTAAGTCTGGGAAAGGAGACCCTACTGTTACAACATGGCATTAAATATTCAGGCATTAGGGGAAACCTCATCCTCAGAAGAGGATGAATACTGCGTCTCTCCTGACGGAGTCAACACATTCCCTTGACAGTCTTCTCCTATCATGTGATCCTCCCTTGTAACACCACCCCCAGGGTAAGGATCAGGTAGTGACTGCCTTTCCCTGGCCACATGGGAGGAGACTTTAGGCTGGGATTCTGTGATGACTCTGCAAGATTCATCACATCACCAAGACACATTTGTGGAGATTGATCCATTCCCCTACTCCATCTATCCTGACAAATGACAACCAATCCTTTAGTGGAGACCACACAACACACTGTCACATTTCTATTTTATCCTGGAACATCACTGTCGTTAAGAAAATATCACCCAAAATGAAAGTTGGCTTAAATTCATTAGAGTACATGCCATTTGTTTTTATGAGACTTGGGCAGTGGAGCCCATTTTTATTGGAGGTTACGCTAACATTTCTATCCCAGCTAATAAAGGTGGGCATGGTCGCATAAGTGGCGAGTTGCCAGGATGGCTGAGAGTAGGGTTTTAGGAATCTTGTGAACAACTGGTAATTAAGCCTGATGATGTTCCATTTCTTATGCAGAGCCTTAGTTCGAGATTAATGATGCTAATATTTAACGTATACAATCGCCATATTTAGCAACATTACAACTTTTAGAAATGTTTTTGGGACAACGGAAGTCATAATTTCAAAAGAATTGAATCATTATTGTAGCCTGTGATTTCAATCTAATGTTTGAGCCTGCGGGTGTTATTTTGGGTTTAACGGAGGAAAAGGATCATAGTTGCATTTACCATAATTAGACCCCTGTGTAGTGTGATGAATCCTGCAGGGTCTTCACAGAAACCCTACCTAATGTCTCCTCCCAGGTGGCCTGGGGAAAGCAGCCACTACCTGATCCTAACCCTGGGGGTGGTATTATCCAGAAGGATCGCCTGGGAGGAGAAGGACCCCAGGGAAGTGGAAAGACTCCCGTGGGTGATACGCGGTAGTTGTCTCCCTTCGAGGAAGAGATGTCGGCGATGCCATAATATCTTATGACATGTTCTGTCTTAATCAGTCATTTATTAGGCTCAGTGATGCCATAATATCTTATGACACGTTCTGTCTTAATCAGTCATTTATTAGGCACAGAACTCCCCCTCATAAAGTTGCTCACATTTATAAGGGTTTATTGTGAACATCAGAACATGCCTGTGTCAGGTTTTAATACAAGTAGCCCTCCTGTGATTACAGAACATTGACTCCTTTTAAAGGTCCTCTTGAAAACATGATTAATGATAGGCGTGGAGTTAATTCCTTTCAAAAACTATATGAAGCGAAAAGAAGCTAATTGTAACATTGGGGACTTCAAGTCCCACAATGCCCAAAGTATTGGGACTAGGAAGAAGGGTATGGAGTCATTAGACTGCAAGGTGCAGACTAATGATTTTAATGACCCACATCTGAGAGGGACTAAGGAGTATAAAACCCCCTCTCAGGTGCAGGACATAAGTAGTTGTTGCCGTGGGTGCAGTTGTTGCAGTAGTTGTAGCAGAAGGAGCAGAGGGTGGAGCACTATTCGTGACACCACGTTACAGCAGCAGCCGAGATTGAGGGGCAGCAGAGATGCTGGAGCCACCACATACTGGAGAGCGGATGCTGGTTTCATAAGAGTCTCTACTCTCAGGCACTGTGTCTGAAGAGATTGCATGTCAGAAAACAATGTTACTGAATCCTTTCCACCTGAAGATCTCATGTGCAGCGGCTATGCAGTGGAAAGCGTTAATTTCGAATACGTTCCCCAAAGCGAAGTGTGCTCCGATCGCAGGCGAGCCGCGGAGCATTTCTGGAATGAAGACAGCTCTTTCCCTAACCAGCATGGTTGCGGGGAGCAGGAGAAAGTGACCTACCTGGGAGCAGGAAGCAGAGAAAGCAGAAGTCACGAAGGCAGCCGAGCGAGCAGACACGTATGCAGCACCCGGTGAGTTCACAAGTTGAATGTTACCCCGGAACGCTCCATGAACACCCGCTGGCCTATGCTACTCTGCAGTAGGACTCCAGCCAGCCCATAGAGCTGGGGGTGCCACAACAGCACTTTAAGATGAGTAGCAGCACCCTTGAGATGGATGGGGATGCAGATTAATACTCTTGCTTCAAATCAATAATGACAACTCGATAGTTTGGCAAAGGGAGTCCGTTTAATGACAAGTACAAAAAACAGGGAGTTTATGAATATCAGCAATCGCTTGATCTTCCTTCTCGCTTCAACTCCAATTAATTTCATAAAAAACACATCATTTATACTAAAAACTCGTCATCATTGACGTGTAACGCTTAAAATCTGGCATGCAATTCTATTGTTTCTAGGAATGTAACTTTAATATAGGTGCTATATCTGTATTTGGTAACGAAGTGAGGGGATTGGATAAACAGTGTCAGGTGAGGCATCTAAGCTTTTCCTTCAAAATGGCTACTGTAGACGTCACTAAAAGTACGTCGTCTCATTGGTTCTACTAACTATAGGACCTTAGATTACTTGGTCCACTATGATCTGGTTTGCATCAACCTCACTCATACTCTTCAACTAGCTTAGCAGAGTGCAGAATAGCTGGATAGGATACTCTGTTCTTCTCTTCATTAATTGTATCCACTGTGGGTCTGTTTCAGCAGATACAATCTTGGCTTCTTGGCATGACTTGCCTTCGCCTGAGTTTCTCTCTGTCTTTAATTCTTGTTTTGCTTGCTGCAAGGCTCTCCTCTTGAGACCTTTAATAACCTTTGGTTGATTCTGCTCTTGTGCATAAGTATACTTGTATAAAGTGCTCCTTTTGAGGTAGATATGTATAGGTGGCGCTTGCCGCAATCTATCTTACTCTAAGCTTAAGCAAGCCTCATGAATTCTTGCTTCTTGCGGTTCCTCGCATATGCACACGTGTAAACTGGCTGAATATCCTCATCCCGCTCATGGCATATGTTTATGACATTTGACATCATTTATTTCACTTTAAACTCAGGATGTCACTTATCCATGGTGTTTCGTTTTTTTCCATCATTCACAGGTCGTTGTATCTTCTATATATGAGTCAGTCAGGGTTCTTATGACGTCACCATTTGTCTTCTTTTAGTATCTTCTTGGCTTCTTCAGTTATTGCATTTTGACAATCATCATTCTGTCTTATTTGTTGATATGGTTTTTTCACTGTCCAGGTTTTCTTAGGTGTCGGTACTTCAATAGGTGCTGTCAGTCTGACAGGTACTGGACAGAGCCCCACTGCAGCTCTCTGCTGGTTTATTTGCTCATCATTCGTCACATATTTCGGCGTGAACGCTCCTGGTAATTCAAAATGGGCGGTTGGAGTGTGAATCATGCTTGGGACCTCCTCTACACTACTACATTTGAATACCAAACTAATAATAAGAGACAGAGGTGGAGAATTGGGCCTAACCTTATATACCAAAAATAAGGCTTACCAACTAAGATGACAGAATAAGAAACTTGGGGGCAATTGTAATTCCAAAGATGATACAAACCACCATTGCCAAAGCAATAAGAAGGCAACAGGAAAAGACATTTACAGCAACCCTTATTGCCCCAACCGAAATAACGCAGTTAAGAAGAACAATTGCAGATTCTATCGTCACCAAGATAAAGAGGCAATAATTAAGAAAAACCCAAAGAAGCATTACCAGACCCAATACGAGAGAGGGTGATAAAAAGCCATAATAAGCATTTCGTTGATGTAAGAGTGGGGATGCAAATGTGGCAGAAGAGCTGATAGGCAGTATTCAGGAGGAGAGAAGTGGAATCTGCATCTCAAGGGGGAAATCAGCAACATCGGTGAGTGTATGTTCACCCGGCAAAAGTAGCCCAGACTGAAGTTGTTATTAGTTTTGTGGGCAATAAAAGACTTTGTTGTAGCAGAAGAGCCACCCTCCTGATATGCAACACTCAGGAGGAGAGGAACATAGTCTGCAATAAACATGGCATAAACAGCACCAACGTGGTTCATATCTTTACAGAAGAAGTGCCCTTTTTTCTGAAGTTGTTGAAAGTCAAAAGACTTTAAGTTGTTGCCAAATATACTTTACCACAGAAGTACTTGCAGTAGAGTTAGACGTTTATGGCTCTGGCAGGCGAGTATGCCAGGACAAGGGACCTTGTAGAGTTAGACCTGGTAGATGAATGGACTAGTTGGAAGATAATAAAGTACTGCATTGTGGTTAAAGACTGTGGAGAAGAAAAAGTGGCAATGGCACTACCTTATACTGTGAATCATTGTTACATCATTCCGACAAACTATTTTTGTTGCCATTAAGGAATGTGGAAGTATTTTAGTTCTGAAGAAGAAGTTGTGTTGAACCTTTTGTTATCAGGTGAAAACACAGATTTGTTATTTCTGTGGCAACTATTGGGAAGATCCATTGAGAGACATATTGAAGCAAGAAGAATATTGTTTTCTAGACTTGTGTTATAAAACTGTAACGCTCACCTGATATCCCTGGGGGCGTCTGGAAGGCTCTGAGATCTGGAACCCTGGATACGTAGTTGCCCAGCGTGTAATTACGAATCTGCAATCACAGAATGGAGGATTTGTGATAACTGTCTCTAATGGGTAAATCTCCCACCTCCCTCTGACCGATCCCTCTACAACTGAGTCTTTCTCACCTTACTTGTTTAAGGGTGGGCTATCCGTCCTGCATCTGGTGCAGGGGCACTTGGCGTTTGTTGGCGATCTGCCCGAGTTGCTTCACTGGTGAAGTGCGCCTTTCTCCGGGTCCAGGCCTGCTGTGACCCCGACTCTGCTGGTAGGCAGGTAGGTTTGTTAATTGTAAGTCTTAGTTCTGTTTCAAGGTGAAAATCCCCTTAATGTCTTTATCGTCTTCTTTTCAGGTGCGAAGGTTTGATGCAGTCGTGCTGGATGAGGAGGCACTTTTTAAGGTAAGGGAATGCACAAAGTGCAGCGTTCTTTATTGTTTTTTTGAAGCTAACCTGTGTTCTCTTCTTCTTCTCCTCACAGGCTGCTGCGGTGCTACGAGTGGATGAGAGCACGATGAAAACTGACCCCAGGGATCTGTTAAGGTAAGTTAAGCTCTATGCGGGCATTAAATATTGAAAGCGAACCTGAATATTTCTCCTTTTCTCTTGCAGGGTTTTGCCCTGGAGTTCCGGATGAAAGCGCTGCGTAGCACGATGAAATTCAGGTAAGAATGATGGAATTCAATGTTTTGGAAGCACGTGTGTTTAATAACGTTTTTCCCTTTCTTGCTTTGCAAGTCGCGATGTTCGAACGGGAGCTGTGGCTGCGGGGTGATGGAATTCCTCACGCTAGTACTCACAGGTGATGTTTCTTCTTCTCGCGGTTTCCACAGGTTGTGGCCCGGTTGCGATGCTGAGCATAGGATAGTGTGTTCTCAGGTAAGACAAGTAATCTTGTTCTTGTTCTTGCAGGATTACAGGAAGATGCTGAAGACCAGGAGCTGGACACGGTGAGCGTCACGCTGCTAGTTGCAGAATAACGCGAAGCGTGTTCTGCAATCTGGGTGTGGTTTATACAGCCCATGTAAAGTAGTACCAGGTAAGTAGTTCCAGGCCCAGCCACACCCAAAACACTAGACCGCATGGCTTGGTTCATAAGAATTGAGCTATGCGGTTGCTTCCATGTTGGATTTAAAGACCCGGGTAGATAAATGAAAGCAATCCTGATAAGTCTCTCCTTACCGCATATGAGCCTGGTGCCAAACGCACCAGGACTGGCTCCAGGAGCCTTTTTGCAGATGTTTGAAGGCCCTTAGGGTTCTGGTGGGAGCCTGCTTGTGGAACAGCTTGTGACCTCTAACAGTGGTCATGACAAAAACAGAAATGTCCTTTTTGAACTTTGGATACATAATTCGTGCTTTGAATCTGGGGAGGGGGAACATTTCCCACGTCACAAGGAGAAACAGTTATTAAGTATGTGTTTGATATAACTGTGATTGTGTTATTCTTTGAATTGCCATACATTTCATTTACTTTACTTTAATAGATTTATAATGTGCACGCATGGACCCGTAGGCTTCAGGGCGCAGACAGACATCAAAAAACAAACAAGAGCTCTGCCAAAGATATGTGGAAAAAGGGTTGGGTAGGCCAAGAAATTAATAACCTAGGCAAACAGCAGAGTCTTCAACTTCTTTTTGAAGACGTCAGTTGACTCAGTGCCTCTTAAATCCAGCGGCATATCATTCCAGACCCTAGGGGCGATACCATAGAAGGCTCACTTTGAAGCCTTCCCGCTCCTATACCTCGGGATCATCAAAAGGTCCTGATTGCTGGACCTTAATGTTCTTCTGTGACTTTTATTTGAAAGTAGAGCTTGGAGGTACACAGGAATCCCTCCCTGTCTACACTTCTGTGTGATGACCAGTACTCGGAACATAATTCTTGACACCACCGGGAGCCAATGAAGAGTATGCCTTGCTGTAGAAACATGATCTTTATGAGAGAAACCCATTACCACTCTAACAGCTCCATTTTGTGCAACCTGCAATCTCTTGCAGATAGTTTTATTGATGCCGACTAGAAGGCTAAAGCAATAATCAATCTAGGATCCCGCTATAGTCTCTTCATTAGTCTGGGAAATAAGGGGTCTAAGATGAGCCAAAAATTTGAATTAATAAGCACATGATGAAACAACACTACACACATGAGGCTTCATGCTGAGGTGTTGGTCCAGAATAACCCTGAACCTTTTGACTTCTTGAGAGGGCTAATTTGAACAGTTCCAATATGGAAGCATTCGTATGCTGGACCCAGTTTCTGTATTATGTTGAGCGAACCAACCACCAACAACTCTGTTTTTTCTTTATTTAGGGCCAGTTTATTCTGCACCATCCAAGTCTCGATCAATATGTAGATTTTGTTGATCAGCGCTTCATCCGAGTCATGATTACCAGGGAGGAGGATGATACACTGTGTATCGTCCGCATAATTCATGAAAGTCACCCTCTGATGGGCTAACATGGCAAAAAAAGGCACTGTGAAAAGGTTGTACAAACAGGGCGAGGTACAAGAGCCCTGAGGAACTCCAAGATTAATGTCTATCGGTACAGTTTCTGCTTCTTGAGCAAACACACTACTTTCTCGATTATTGAGAAAAGAAGAGATCAATTTGGTTGCTCTAGGGGAAAAGTTTGCAACCTCCCCCAACCTGGTGGCCAGAATGTGATGGTGCACCAGGTTGAAGGCTGCTGACAAGTCCAACAACATTAGCAGAGAGGCTTCATTTTCATCTATGAGCCTGGATTTAATTTCTAGTAGCACCGTCTCTGTACCAAAACCAACCCTAAAGCCTGACTGAGAGTCATTCAAAATGGGATGATCTTTCCGATGTACCGGTAATTGTCTGTATGCCACCTGGTCCAACATTTCCAGGAAAAAAAGGGGTATTTGTAATTGGCCTGAAATTATTAGGTATGTCAGTAGGTAATCCTGGCTTTTTCAGGATGGGAGTGACCCAAGCCTTTTTCAGGTCCTGAGGAACAATCCCCATTTCCAAAGATGCATTAATAAATTAGTAAATTGACACTAATAAGGTAGGAGAGCAAGTTTTAATAATCATAGCTGCCAAGAAATCATTTTTACATTTGGTAGCCTTTAACTGTTTAATAATTAATTAATTCATTTCAATTCAGCAATATGGTGGTAAAGTTGAGTAGCGGAATAGATGGGCATCTCTCAAAGACCCAATCAGAGCTTTGGGTATCTGCTCCAACCAGTTTGGCTTGTTTCTTAGCAATATCTGCGCGAATGTTATTGAGTTTATCTTGCATGGCCTGTTGGATCACTGTACACCAGGCCTTATCCTTTACCAACAGTCCTGGGTCTGTATGAGTTGTAGATTCTTGCTCTTTCAGGGTTTTCAAAAGTTTCCTGGTGTCTGATTGGGCAGTCTTGATCGTATTATTGAAAAAAATCTTTTTTGCCTCAATAATTGCGGGTCTATAATTATTAGCCACAGTCTTATATGCTGACAAAGCCGACATAGTCATTTGAGATTTCCATTCAGAAAAGATTTTAAGAGTTGAGCTCCTTAAAGTCTTTAGTTCCATTGAGAGCCATAGATTACATTTTGCATCCTGCTTGTGCATCTTCCTCTTTAAAGGTGCTAAGGTATCCTTAACCACCTCAAGCCTAGAACGGATGGAGTCTGCCATCAGCTCAGGGTAAGCCATATCCAGTGGGCGGGGGTTTGGAGGGGAGCTACTCTTGTGAGGATAGCATGAGTTCTACTCTATCCGTTGAAATATGGTTAAGATTTCGGGTCAGGACCCCAGGTCTATTATTGTCTTTCACTTTCCTAGGGAAATTCGCTAGCACTGTAAATTCCACAAAAAAGTTGTCCGACCAAGGGCACGGTGACACAGACATATTAGTAGTTTTGACCTTACAACAGGCGACCCAGTCTAAAATATGCCCTAAAGAGTGAGTGGGTACATGAATCAATTGCTCAAAACCAAATTCTGTCAAGGGTTATCATAGTTCCAATGCAAATGTTAATATCGCCCATGATAAGGAAACTCGAATTGGGTTTCAGTAATGGGAGAAGAAAACTAGTGAGGCAGTGAGAAAGTCCTCGAACATATTGGGGGGCCTATATATCAACAAGACATTAATAGTCGCTTCTGAATTTAAACCAATTTTCACACAAAGGGATTCTACCCCATCCATGATGTAACCGTTGGATTCCCAGATAGTAAGAGACAGTCTATATATTAAGGCTACTCCCCTTCCCCTGCCCTCCGTCCTGTCATATCTAAACATCCCATAACTGGTGGGAAGAGCAAAATGTCGAGGGGGAGCCGCAGCATCATGTGCCCAGGTTTTAGTGTTAGCGCATACGTCAATGATATTTACCTCAATGTATGAAGCCACCTCGAGAGCATGTTTCAGCAGAGATCTCGTATTTAACATAAGAATTTTAATTTTAGTGATAGGTATGATCCCAGTTCTGCCCTCCTTAAGCACATATTCTCTTTATGGGACTGGGTCTAGGGATTCTGGAATTGCTTTCAAAGGAGAGGCAGCTACCACCATGCTCGAAGCTGGTCGCCCTGTGCTCATAACAGAATGCAAGCCCTCCTCAACCTCATAAAACTCCACTTCTCTCACCAATGGTACTAAGAGCCTACCCATCATAACCAGCGCAATCTCGTCAGTTGAAAAAACAGCCTTGTATGCCATTAAAGGGGTTACATTACCTGGTAGTTCATTACAGAAAATAGTACTACTAGGGTAGGCTTGTGCAACGAGTGACTCGGCATTGATGTAGTTTAGCCGAAAATTCCTCTAGCTGCTGTAATTGCAGCGAGCACCTCCGCAATGCCCATATGGAAAGGGAAATCTGCTTCCAATGCTTCCAGCCCTGCAAGGACAGGCCCGACCCGCTGGGCTCCTTCCCGCCGGCACGTTCGTGCTGGGTTTAAAGTTAAAGCTCTTCAAAAACTACAAAGCCAGTGGGAATTCCTTCATTTGTTTATTGTATGCATGGGTGTGAGGGACACATAGCTTTTGTTAGAGTGTTTACTTTAGTTATTTTGAGAGGCAGGGAAATTCTCTTCAGGGTAGGGATAGTGAGGCATTTATCAAATACTTTTAAGTTAATGAAATGGCATTTTATGAAAAACCTTTAGAAAAAGTTGTCCGCCTCACATTTCTGACCCCTCACATAAGCCAAGAAAGAACATAAATATGCTGTAGCAAAAGTGATAACATTGATACGTCTAGGCCTTGGGGCGTGCAATGGCAAAGCTCAAGGTGGCGGACCCGCTAAAGAAATCCTTAGATGTGGGGGGCTGTTTTTTTACATTGATTACATGTTGGTGGATTTAGAGGAGAGGCACAGGATGAGGAATGTAAGGGACCTTTCTAGAAAAGATAGTGATAATTATCCTCTGCTTCTAAGCTTCAGACTTGTAATACCCTATGTACATAAAGAAGTAATTGGACAGGGTATGGCCCTTCCTCACCTGTAACTTGTCCCTAAGGCACTTAAGAATGTATTGATTTTATTCAATGATTCCCTAGTCTTTATAGATATTGCTTACCTATTTTTGAGTCCATATTTTTTAATATAATTTTGAATCATACTGAAGGGAGTTGGAACTCTTTCCCATACTTAACAAAATCATACATTCTTTTGTAACTAAACCTGCAAGAAAAATTAGGACAAATACTCCATAAGGTATCATGGTATGATAAAGAGTGCAAGGAGGAAAAATCTTCAATGTTAGCCGTAGTTAGTTTTCTGGATTCTCCACTGACTGACAAAATAAAAGCAGCCTGTCAGGATTATAGAAGTTTCATTAAGAATAAGAAAGAGAAATGCATTAAGGGGAAGTGGGATTCCCTGATTGTAGCTGTAAATATTGGGAATACAAAGTAATTTTGGAAGTTTGTATTGGTAGGCACAGCCATTACTGGTACAACATTTAATGCATACATCCCCAAAAAGGAATGCCTTACATTTTTCAGTGAGTTATATAGAGTATAATTAAATTTTTCAGTAAATTAAGTGATATTTTACACCCAATGAGAATGGCAGAGGGCCCCTTTTCTTCTCTTTGAATGAGATAACGAGTGATATAAAATCCCATAAGGTGATCAATACACCTGAGCCTGACAGGATTCCAATTCATCTCTTGAGAGATGAGACAGAAATGTGTGCTCTATCTTTGAATGCTGTGTTTAATTCAATCTACACACTTGGTAGAGTTCCTCCTTCTTAGAAACCTCTATCCTTTATGTGATTGGGGAAACATTTCGGAAAGATACCATTGAAGAGCCTTGAAGAATAGTTGGATGATGAAAATAAAATGATTGCCTACCTGCAGGCAGGTTCTGGAAAGGTTTAAGTACTGTGCATCATGGTTTCAGGCTGTACCTCTCAATTCAGAAACACGTGATTAAAAGAAAAAAAAGGTACTTATCCTTTTGGATGTAAAAACCACCTTTGCCACTGTCCCTATAGCAGAATTGAACTGCTCTCTGTTCAGACAGAATGTCCCAAAATCTATAAATTCAGCCATTTTCTTATTATGTAGTGATAGCACGGCTACTGTCAGATAGGGCTTAGGTTGTGAAAATACAAAGTGCTTCAAGGCACAAAAACAGGTCTGCCAGGACTGTGTCCTTGCCCCATCTTTGTTTTGGTCATTCATCAATGAAGTTTCTCAAGATTTAACATCCTTTATTTCTAATGCACTGCTGCTTACAGCTTACCATCAAAAGTATACCTATTGTGATGAATCCTACAGACTCCTCACTAATTCCCTGCCTAAAGTCTCCTTTTAGGTGGCCAGGAAAAGGCAGACCCTTCCTGATCCTGATCATGGGGGTGGTGTACTGCGGGAGGATCACTAGGGAAGAGAAAAGACCCTTGGGAGTGAGAGGAATCTGGGGGATGAGGCACAGTATTTGCCTTCATCTAGGGAGGATATCAAATACCAAAGTATGTCATGACTTGTTGTGATAACCATTTTGCTGTTCCACAAGATACACAAGCAAATAGAGGTGAACTCATCATACACCCCTAGGCCTGAGGAGAAATCAAGATTCTTCTAAACTTCGGGAGACATGTAAAGCTGAAAACCTCCCTAAAACTCAAAGAGGCATTGAAAGGAAATTTGAAAATACCATCAGCGTAAAAGAATTGCCTTTCCCTAAACAACCAAAGTTACTAAATAATCCTTATGACGTTCCTTTAAAGAATGGTATAAGGAATAAATTGTGGTTTAATAATAAAACAGACATGAGAAAACCTAATATTACTATTGGGGAATCCAAGTCCCATAATTCCTCAAGTACTGGGATGAAGAAGAGGGCTAAAGAGGCACAATGTTGCAGGAGTGGTCAGTTGATTGCTGCAGATGACCCACACCTGAGGGAAACTGAGAGGCTTAAAAGGTCCTCTGAGGTGCAACTATAGAGAATCAGTTGGCGTTGTTGGTGGGGAGTAAAAGAATTCAGAAGCAGAAGCAGCATGATTCGTGCTTGCAGCCCAGGCAGAAGCTGGAGGAGAAAGAAGACTTCGGGACCATTGGTGGGCAGATACTAGCTGCCACGCCTGTGAGGGTCTATGCCTTCAGAATTCTGAAGTGCAGAGGTCACTCAGCAGGAAGTGTGGAGAAGGAAAGCTTTTCTCCCTGTGACCTGGTCTGAAGAGGCTGCGCAGCTGGAAGCGCACAGGAGGCTGTCTCAGGTGACTGACGTGCAACCGGAGGGCCTTAATGCTGTCTACAGTGGCTGTCATGCACCAGAGAGCCGCAGGACCAAGAGGAGCTTCATTTGGAAGTGGTGAGGGCAAGGCACACTTACCGGAGCAGTTTGCCAGGTTGCAAGGAGCCACATCAGCAGATGTTCTGTGGTAGTCAGTGACCCCAAAGCGCTCTGTACCCGCACGCGTATTTGAAGCAGACATTCGGCGAGTGAGCAGCGCTCACGCAGAATCAGAATTAGTATAAAGCAGCAGAAGCATTACTCGCATGTGAATGAAAGTGAGTCACACGTTACCAAACTATTGTAAGCAGGCGAAGCAGCACTCACGTTTGAGTGAAAGTGATTCCCAAGTTGTCTCTGAACTCCAAACCAGGGGAAATCATCAAAACTACAGAAAACCAAAGCCAAATGACAGCAACTTTGAGAGTGTGAGTCAGAGGAAAACCCAACCACCCGTGGGGGCAACTTTGTTAAGAGTTTACAAGCAATACCCAAGCCAAGAGAAACTGAAACCAAGGCAAATGCTATCTGTTCAAAATTGCCAACAGTAGAAGGGGGCTAATGCAAGGTATATAAACTTGGAAACGTGTTGCCCATATTGTATACATTTGGTGCAAGCTGGGATACGCACACATTGCCAAAACAAGGGGAGGTCCAGGAGTAGACCCTATCCTATTAGTCTTTGGTTGCCTGTGTAGTGGGGAACCAAGTGTGGCAAAAAGATGTCCCTTCTGGGAATAGATATCCAGAAGGAGAGAAGCATCATTTGCAGAACAATATTATAAAGCATCAATGTGAATCTTGGTTTCCCTGAAAAGTTATTGAAGGTTTTGAAGCTGCAATTTGTTGAATGCTGTGAAGCTGTTGTAACCTCTTGTCAGTTGACATTGACCACAAAAGCACTTGCAGCAGTGAAAAGCTGTTGGGGCACGAGAGTATACCCGGATGGTTAACCTTTGGAGAAAATAGGCCAGGCATGGAAGCAGGCCAAGTGGAAGTTGAAGGAGTGCTACAAGGTGGTCTTGACAGAGACACTTTATGTTGTTAATGGTGCCACAGGAAGACCCATACAAGTCTGTTTCAGAGAAGTTGTATGTCTTTGAGTTGTTAAAGTGGCAAATCATCCTGACTGAGACAATCATTGTTGCTATTGAGGAAATGAGAACCTGTTTAAAGAAGAAGAGACTTATAACTTTTGTGTTGGAACTTTCTTTTGACAAGTTGAAGTTGCACCGAACTGTATTGGAACTTGTGTAGTGAATCATGATTTCCCTGTGTTCTTGCTTGAATTGTGAAGCAGAATCACCTTTATACCTGGGGAAGGTGAATTCTCCCAGGTTATGAAAAGAGACTGTGGTCACATTTTGAATTCAATCATTATTGTTTTGAACTGCCATATATGTCCATGTTTATTTGTTATATTTATAAGGTTGAGGGACATATATCCTTTGTTAGAGTGTTTCCTTTAGTTTATTTTGGGCAGGTAAACTCCTAGTCAGGGTAGGGATAGTGAGGCGTTCATCCAACCTTATAAAATAATAAAATGGTATTTGTTGATAAAACTTACACAACGTGGTCCGCCTCACATTTCTGTGCCCTTACATATGGTGTCAGAGTGGGATCGGAATCCTTTAATACAAACTGGGGATCCAATATGTATATGTCATTTTCTGATCAGACAGTGATTGAGTCAGAAGTAGATTGGTTTGGTCATACCCCCCTTATTAAAATATATACACCCTCTGAAATCCCTGGTTCTGATGCCTCCCTTGTGGGGAGGAAATTCATTCTACTTCTCTTTCCATCAAAGGAACCGGGAAAATAAGAGAGATACCCTGTAATAAATGGCCTCTTCAAATGAATGTCAGACTAAACTTCGCTAAACTTTCAGGGCAAGCAGTAGAAGGGATTACATATCATCTATTCTTTCCCCAGAATTGTATTATCCCCAGGAAGGATACACTTGTAATTTCTCTAATGTTAAAGGCAGAGTTTCCTTTGTATACATCTGCCTACATTATACCTGATCAGGGACCAAGATTCAAAATGCATCCTCTAATTTCTAGCGGTAAGGAGCTGAAATTCATGATCTTAAATCTTTCGAGAACTACTCGTGAGATACTTACAGGAGACAGAGTTTGGAGGTTGATATATGATGTTTCCTGGGAAACTTGGAATCAGAAAAGATCAGACCCCTAAATACATCTTATAGACTAAAGCAGATCACTTCTGAAGTGCAAACTAATGAAGCGAAGCAGGGGTCAGTTAAACAGGAAAGAAAGGAGAAAAATATGTTATACTGTTTTGAAAAGAGTACCACAACAAGGGAGGAAAATGCTTGCCCTCAACTCGAACCTCTGAGCAAAGAACAGTTAGATGACTCATGAAGTTCAGGAGATGACATGGATCTTGGCATAGGACCTACAATTTTGCGGTCTGGTCATGAGAAAATCAAAAGTAACAAGAATGTTATGCCAGTTAACCCTGACATTGTTTCATCTACTGACTATTATAAAATGTTTTCCCCATCTCTAAATACATCTCAGAGAGCAATGAACGAGCCAATTGAGGATAAGACTTGCCTAGGATTTGGAGACCAGGATTTTCAGAAAGTCATATCTCCAATGATTTGATTTGTTTACGATGTGGAAGTTTTGAACAACCTGTACACCGAAATGTTGCACACATCCCTTGTACTTTGAGAGACGAGTGGAGTGAGGAAAAGTGTGATCTTTCTGAAGAGAGCACAACACCCATAAAATCCCCCCCCAAAATCATTACAAAGGAAAACCTAATGTAGTGTTGTGTACTAGAGGGAGAAATAGTTAGCTGGTCCCTGTGGTACTACAGGGGAAAACCATTTGGACGCAGATACAGGTAGCAAAGGCAAATGTCACATTTTGAAGTCAATCATTATTGTTTTGAACTGCTATATATTTCTTTGTTTATTTGTTACATGTATAAGCGTGAGGGACATATATCCATTTAGTTTATTTTAGGCATGGACATTCTTGTCAGGGTAGAGATAGTGAAGCATTTATCCATCCTTATAAAACAATAAAATATAATTTGTTGAGAAAACTTCACAACGTGATCCGCCTCACATTTGTGACCCCTCACATAATCCTTTAGTTTGACAATGACGTGAAGCTAGTCTCGAAAAAGATAAGTGGTTAAAAAAAGAAATGAGTACATTAACACATTTTTGTAACCTCAAAGGCATGGAACTAAATATTGGAAAAACTGAAGTCATGACTTGTACCACATATGGGAAAAGTAGTCAAATATTACCCCTTCTGAGAAAGTGGAACTAATGGAAGAAGTAATATCTTTCTATTATGTCAGTATTCACTTTCGTTGCAATTGGGATTGGTCCCCTCAAGTAGTAAAATCTCATAGACACTATCATGAATTAACTTTGAAGTTCACCCAGATATTTGGCAATAAGGTGGTGGGGCCTACTCTTCAGGAATGTGAGCAACAGGATAGGCAGACAACTTTATACTGGGCAGAGGTGTGGGTACAATCACATTTTTCTACAATAATAACTGCAGAAAAATGCACCTAATATGGTACCATTGAAGCTAAATTGGAGGCATCTAGAAAAGGTGCTAAAATGAAGCCTCTTTTTTTGGATTTGACAATGAGAGTGGATCCAGAGCTTGCAAAATACAAAGATGCAATAATTGAGGTTCTGAGTTTAACTCTGGGACAATCTCTATCTCGTTGGTAAGCCATGTCAGATGCATGAACACCCTACTAGTTTCGTAACTCTGTGAAAACCCTGAAACAATTGATAGAAATTCCAAAGTTATGGTAAAAGAAAATGTTTGAAACTTGGGCTACCTATGTTATGTTATATTATTTGACATTTTTAAAGCATCTGCTGCTTGTTAGGGGTTCTAAGAGCTGTTGAGTTGATGCCCTTCGGAAGACCGTAGCCTGTGCAAACATGGAAATAAAAGAGCATTACGTTGCATGAGAATAGTAATTAGAATTAGGTGGCTCTCAATTACTAGCAGAGATGACTAGTTTAAAACATAAAAATCATGCAGTGCATTGTATTCAGGTGATATGTCAGGTGATATGTCAGTGACTATTTGGCAGCTGGATGGAATTTTTCATGGGACTCAGCTGTATTCTATGGGTTTATTTTATTATTTTATTCTAATTTTTGTTTAGCGCTGGCCCTATCCAGAGGGTCTCGGAATGCCTTACATGTTTCAAAGGTTGAAAAGGTGTTGTGAGTTGAAAAAAGAAGTTACAAAATGTTTTCAAGAAAGGATAGGAAGATTAGGATAAACATGTGAGAATAGTGGAGCAGGGCAGGGTTATCTGTGGGGAAACAGGTATGTTTTGAGGCTCTTTCTGAAGGTGGTGATAAAGGATGCATTGGTATGAGAAGAGGTGATGGTGTTCCACGCCCTGAGTGCCCAGTTGGTAAATGTTTGTGTACATGTGAGTTTGCAGAGTGGAATGTGTAGAAGGTGTTGGCTGGATTGTCTAGTGTTTGTGTGAGTGGTTTGAGTTTGCCATGAAGGTAAGATGGAGTTTTGAGGTGGTTGGCTTTGAATACAATGCAGAGTCCGTTGAAGGTAATTTTCTGGGGTATGGGTGCTAGTGGAGCTGGGCAAGAGTGAGGGGTGTGTGTGAATGTTTTGGTAGGTGTAGGATGGGTCTGACTGCTTCATTTTGTGTGACTTGTAGAGGGGCAAGTGTGCTGTTGGGGAGTCCAGTGAGGGGAGCATTTCCATAGTTCAGTTTAGAGAGAACTAGTGCTTGGACTGCAGTGCAGCAGACATCAGGAGGAAGGATATGTCTCATTTAGCATATGATATACAGTTGTAGATTGCATGTTTTAGTTACTGTGGCTATGTGGTGTGTGAAGGAGAGGTGGGGGTCGCAGGTGAAGCCAAGGGATTTGACAGGTGTGGTGAGGAGTCTGTGTGGGGTTTCTGTGGAAAGTTCTTGGATCAAGGGGGTGAGGTCAGGTTTGCGCCTTGGAGGGCAGATGAGGAGGTATTTTGTTTCGGAAGGGTTGAGTTTGAGGAAGTTGGTGGCCATCCAGTTGGTCGATGGTGGAGAGACAGGTTTTGAGAGTGTGGAGTTGTGAAGGGGATGACATTTGTAAGTATATTTGCGTGTCAACTGCATCTTGGTGGAAATGGACATTGTGTTTGCTAAACGTCTGTCCAAGGGATTCAACATATAGGTTGAAGAGGAGTGAATATAATGAGCAGCCTTGAGGGGCTCCGTACTTTACAGGGGTGGGGTCTGATCAATAAGGGAGCATGGTAACAAAGTGCGTCCTGTCAGTGAGAAAGGAGGTGCACAATACGAGTACAGTGCCAGAGAGATTCATCCTGTGGGCTAGGATGTCTAGTAGAATGGTGTGGTTGATGGTAGTGAAGGCTGCAGAGAGGTCAAGGACTACGTGCAGTACTGTGCGTCCTCTGTCTGTGATGCTGTGGACGTCATCAATAATAGTTTAGTTTAGTTCATTACTTGTATAGAGCACCCAACCCAGGGGTATCTGGGCGCTTAAACTTAGGAACAGGGTAGGTTAAAGGTCAATTTACAAATATGAGCACCAAGTGTTTACAGAGATTGTGAAGAACAGTGATCTCAGTGCTATGTCCAGGTCGAAAGCCAGATTGGAAAGAGTTGAGTAGATTGTTTGTGGTGATGTGTTGTTGCAATTGGCTAGTGACAATGTGTTCCATTATTCTGGTGAGGTATGGTAGGATAGTAATGGAGCAAACGTTTTCAGGGAGTATGTGGTTCAGAGATGATTTTTTGAGGAGCAATGAGATTTGCCCAGAGTTTAGTGCAGTGGTTATAGTACCATGTATGACAGGAGTTAATTTTGTTGATCCAGTTGGGAGCTGGAGTAGTGATGCAATTCGATGCAGCTTGAGGTGGGCATGCATCACCCAGGCAGTATGCAGGTTTTGTTTTGGCAGTGAGGGTGTCCGTGTCGATGGGGTGAAAGGTACCCCATGTGTGTTAGGGAGTGGGTTGTGACAGGGAGAGTTGAGGGGAGGACTGTGCTGATCTTGTGTATTTTGTAGTTGAAGTAGTTCTGTTCTTGAGGAAGTTGCATACTGAAGTGGATGGTGGTGCGGAAGGTGTGGATGATGTTTTATCTGGGACTTGACAATGTTGAATAGTTTATGGGTACGATTGGTGGCGGATTGGAGTTCTTAGAAATAATGTGTGGCTTTGGCATTGTGTATGTCTGTTTTGTATCTGTTGCAGCAGTGCCTAAGGGGTGTGCTGGTTGAGGGGCATGGGTTCTTTTGCCACGCTCTTTCTAGGCACCTGGCACCCTGCTTGATGGAGAGAAGAGAAATGCTGAACCATGGTTTGTGGGGTTTGTTGTGGGGGTTTTGGCATTTCAATGGTGCAATGTTGACAAGGGCCTGTGTGATGATGGTGTTGTACATGGGTTACAGTGCAAATGGGGAATGTGCCGAACAGCTGTTTACTTGGATATTATTTTTGCTGTGGCATATCATTTATATAACGCCTGGAGTAGAAGACTAACATTTCTAAGTACCTTAGCCTGATCTAGATTTTAGATCAAGTTGATAATAATGGATTTAAGTTAATAAATTCATGGATAATACATTCACCTGGGTGGATTAGGGAACAATGACTGGGGTGGTTTCATGGAGTGTAAAAATGTGCAAGAAATGATTGAGTGAGAAGAAATATGAGGTGAGGTTATTGCTGATAGTAGAGTTTACTTTCCCTCCTCAGAGATGCAGGAATTTATCAAGGTCCACTATGCTAAGCACACATGAATGACACACCATCATCCCACTATGAATGGGCTAGTACAGAGGATGAATAGATTTGTGAAGTGTTGCATACAACTAGCAGTGGCCAGTTATTTAGGTTGTAGGGCAGTACTAAGAGAAGTGCTCACCACTTACAGATTCACACCACATTACAGTATGGAAGTGCAGCAATTCATGCTGACATTTTGGCTGAGCCCAGGCTGGAGTGAAAGGGCCAACATGGAAGAGGTTCTGTGAGGTTAAGAAGAACCAATCCAAATACAAGGGGTAATATGACCTAAGGCATGTTGGGAGGAAGAAGTGTGCCTGGTCATGGGTGCATGGCAGTGGTAGAAGGGGATCTTACAATTCAGGTCCCCAGAAAAGGTAAAGTGTTTGTAAGGGCAGAATCACCTTATAGAGTGATGACAAGTGATCCATGATCAGTATGGTGAATGCACAAGGGGGCCACACAATACTAATGATAACATTAACTCAAATAGCAGTCGATGGTAAGATTAGAGAGTGATGGATAACTGCGTATTTAGGAACAACATTCAGAACAATTGAGGACCCATAAACAATGACAATTACATTAGTATTCTTTCATTCCTAGGAATGTAGATGTTGCATCTTGTCAGTGTACTTACCTTGAAAGGAAGTAACTTTAACATTCCATGAAAGAACAGCTTCTGCAAAGAACGAAGTGCATTTTTGTCTGAAAAACAAGTTTGTTGCATGCTAACGACTGGGAGGGGGTGGCCTGTTCCTTTGAGCTGAAAACTAACTAGACTCTATGCAAATGACAACAAAGTTACAGTTTATATACCCAGTTAGACAATTTACATAATCACGTATATTTTGCTACAACGTCACTCCCCCAACCCCTCCACTGGCTAACTCTAATACCAGTAATGTAATCCCCCTAGTACAACCCTTTTTACATGTGATCTTCTTCCCTTGTCAGTCATGATGTATTCCACATAATACATTTATCATTGAAGACTAACGCAGAAACGTATATAACCCAAGTGAGGATTGTGTAAGGCTTTTCATAAACAATTTAAGGCATGGGGAATGAGAGAAAATAAATAAGCATTCCTTTGAAGCAGCAGTAAAAATCCTTATACTCCCATATTCCCCAGGTGTCCATTTCCATGTTTCCTGCTTTCTTGCACGTAATCCTATCTGCTACGACCATTTCAATTCATAGCCTTCGCCATACATTTTACTTATTTCCCTGCAAACCCATAAACTATCAGCCCTCAATTTAACCCTCCATGTAACCAGACCTTTCTGGTCATCAAAAAAACAAACCTTTGTGCTCCCAGGGAAATTACACTTTGCATCTAAGAACCCAAACCGGCCATAAAAACCTAACACATGACTTTCTAATAAGTTCTTGTTTTCAGCGCTTTGCGCTATCACAACTGCCCATACCTCCGTGACCTAGGTCATCCAGCTCTCCAAACCAGGCATCCAACTCATTCAAACGAATCCAGGAACTCTCCAGCCTATTAAAAACCCAAATTGGTGAAACCTGCATTCTGCATGTATCCATATATCCACATTAAATCCCATATTTCCCAATTACCTAAATGTGACTGCAATTTAAACCATTGTTGAATTCCTGCATGTTAGTTTTCCATTCAATGAACCCCCCTCTTTCATGCATAAAGCTCTCCACTATGTACTTCTCAGTGCTACAAATGGTACATTGCACAATACATTGTATACATGCCACTGCTACTCATGTTGCTGCCCTAAAAATGTATCCAACTAAAATAAAAAGTAACACGCACTTCAATTATTCTAACTACATTGAACACATATTTAGTTGCAACATCACATCTAGCCCAGCCACACCATGGTCTAGTACAATTCATGCAGTGTGTTGGGACCCTAAATCATCAACCCCAACAACCTCCCTAACCTTGGAATGACCAGGACTTTGGTGCCATGTCAAGTCTGAATGATGTATCTTGAATTCTGAAAAATGAACTGTTGCTGATGCACAGGGAGGCTGAATGGAGTTATGGAGCCCTCAAATCAACCTTCATCACCTCTATAGTATTTTTATAATGTATTTATAATACACTGTCATATATGGTTGACACAGGCCTCATGATTTCCTTTAGGCATATGTAGCATATGGATGTCCTTAGCAGTGCTAATGGAGACATATGTAGTGATAGGATACATGTTTATCTTTACTGATAACAAACATGAACTTTTTTTTACAAAATGCTCTTGTTTAGTTTTGGTATTGTAAATACTCTACTGTTCCATTTAGGACTGATTGTAAATTCTTGGGGTGAGAATCCTCCTGCACTACCATGAGTTTCTTTTGGGCATGCCGTGCCAACTCCAGTTTCGGGAAAACATGTATGCCCCATTGCAACAACTTGCAATTTCAATAGTATGGAAGATGTGAAGTGGATGACCAAAGGGAGTACCATACCTCGTACATCCTATCCTATCTTCCAGGTTGCATTTACTGCTGAGTTGTGAGGAGAGGGACAGAAAGTCAGGCAAATGGCCACCTCCAACCCAGAGTCAGGCAAGATTTATTTCTGTCCCAGTAGTGCAAGCGGGTAGGGCCACGTTTCTGCCCTTGTTATCACTGGGTAGGGGCCTGAACAATGGGTCAAGCTAGAGCCATTTTTATGGTGTGGTCTGGCATGAGCCCCACCTGACTGGCCCACCTCTACACACATACACTCTTTGAACACCCCCCGGGAGAAAAGAAAATACACACATGCACATATAAACACACACATAGTTAATCACACACAAATAACACAAAAATGGAAATCTATGTAAAATAACTTAAAAGAAACTGTTAAAGTTAGCACCTACTGTATAACAAGGTGAAGCCTACAATGTTGGAAATTCCTGCATTTAGGATACTATCAAGACTCCAAAACAACAAAAAGTAAAGGCTGTTAACTGTGGGAATATCAACATTAAGGTTACTGCAAACTCTCACTGGAAATTAATTTCTTAAACAGAAACAGACTCCCTCTTACTTCATAGTTTAACTCACACTACAGAAGTAATTCATAACACTCACTTCAAAAATTAATAGGTCACAACAGTACCCACCCCCTCCTATTTCTGGACTACCCATGAACTTTGTTGCCAATGTAACAAATCTGGGACGTTTGTGGCAGTCTTTTTTAGGCTGCGACCAACAGATAAATGCAAAAGACTCATTCATTATTTCACCCTTCACCTGTTACGCCACATCCTTCCATTGATACACCAGAACATGCAGTAGTGGTGGGAGCTTTGGTCAATTCTAAACTGGATTATGGAAACAGTCTTCTCATGGGGATAGCAGACAAACCAATTAATCGGCTTCGTAAAGCACTTTGTAAAGCACAAAATGCGGCCGTTCGGTTGATATTTAGAGTATCAAAATTGACCCATACATCACCATTGCGCCGTTCTCTGCACTGGCTCCCAGTTAAACAAAGAATTTAGTTGAAAACACTATAGGCCTCATCACGAGTTTGGCAGTAACCCTTAAAATTGGCGGTAACGCTATCAGCGCTGATTTTAAGGGTCCGCCGGATCACGAGTCCAAATACCGCCGGCACCATTACAGCCAGCGCAAGTACAGCCGGCTGTACAAGCGTCGGCTGTAAAAGCGCCAGTAACCATTTGCGCTAAAACATCAGTAATCACGAGTCCGGCGTAGGCGCAATTAGCACCAGAAAAGCGGCAGATAATCTGCCAAAAATACCCCCAGCAAAAAGCTTGAGGTAAAAGAACACAGGCCACAGCAATAAGGGCTCAGGTGAAACCAATGCTATTCTGAGGCCTACAAAGGACCCACCCATGCACAACACACCCTCCCCAACACCATTACATCACTAGGAGCAGGGAGGAGACAGCAATAAGGGCCCAGGTGAAACCAATGCTATTCTGAGGCCTACAAAGGACCCACCCATGCACAACACACCCTCCCCAACACCATTACACCAGTAGGAGCAGAGAGGAGACAGCAATAAGGGCCCAAGTGAAACCAATGCTATTCTGAGGCCTACAAAGGACCCACCCATGCACAACACACCCTCCCCAACACCATTACACCAGTAAGAGCAGGGAGGAGACAGCAATAAGGGCCCAGGTGAAACCAATGCTATTCTGAGGCCTACAAAGGACCCACCCATGCACCACACACCCTCCCCAACACCATTACACCAGCAGGGAGGAGACAGCAATAAGGGCCCAGGTGAAACCAGTGCAAATCAGAGGCCTATAAAGGACCCACCCATGCACCACACACCCTCCCCAACACCATTACACCAGTAGGAGCAGGGAGGAGACAGCAATAAGGGCCCAGGTGAAACCAATGCTATTCTGAGGCCTATAAAGGACCCACCCATGCACCACACACCCTCCCCAACACCATTACACCAGTAGGAGCAGGGAGGAGACAGCAATAAGGGCCCAGGTGAAACCAGTGCAAATCAGAGGCCTATAAAGGACCCACCCATGCACCACACACCCTCCCCAACACCATTACACCAGTAGGAGCAGGGAGGAGACAGCAATAAGGGCCCAGGTGAAACCAATGCTATTCTGAGGCCTACAAAGGACCCACCCATGCACCACACACCATCCCCAACACCATTACACCAGCAGGAGCAGGGAGGAGACAGAAATAAGGGCCCAGGTGAAACCAGTGCAAATCAGAGGCCTATAAAGGACCCACCCATGCACCACACACCCTCCCCAACACCATTACACCAGTAGGAGCAGGGAGGAGACAGCAATAAGGGCCCAGGTGAAACCAGTGCAAATCAGAGGCGTATAAAGGACCCACCCATCCACCACACACCCTCCCCAACACCATTACACCAGTAGGAGCAGGGAGGAGACAGCAATAAGGGCCCAGGTGAAACCAATGCTATTCTGAGGCCTATAAAGGACCCACCCATGCACCACACACCCTCCCCAACACCATGCTGCCATTTGCAGCCAGGAGCCTTGATGTGGACTTCTACCTGCTGCGCCTGGAGCTACAGAGGCCAGCCAACCAGGCCAGTGCCCTGGGAGCGCAGGGGGTGGTGGGGATGAGGAGAAGGAGGAGGAGAGCAGCACCAGCAAGGCAGCCAGCCATCCCCAGGGTCAGGCCAACACCTTGGGCCCTGACTGATGGCCAGTTGGTGACTGAATATCGGCTGGACAGGTCTACCATCACCCAGTTGCTGGACACAATCCAGGCTGACATCGGGAACCGCATAGCCATCAGCACAGCAGTACCCCCGCTAGTGAAGCTTGTGTTTGTGCTTCAATTCCTTGGGACTGGCAGCTGCCAACATACCGTTGCCATGATGCATAGAATGGCCCAGTCCGCATTCAGTGCCATGCTGGGACAGGTGCTCGATGCACTGTTGAATCATGTGAATGAGCACATCGCATTGTCAGCCACACAGGCACAGGTGAACCAGCTGAAGGGTCAATTCCATGGCATTGCCCAAGTACCGAATGTAATAGCAGCCCTGAACTGCACACATGTAGCACTCGTACCACCCCTGGCACATGAGTCAGCGTACAGAAACCGGAAACTGTACCATTCCCTCAATGTGCAGATGACATGTGGGCCTGACCTCACCTTCAGCCACTGCTGTGCCGCTACCCAGGATCCACCCACGACTCCATGGTCCTGCACAACAGTACCCTGCCAGCGTACATGGAAAGGCACCGAGGGCAAAACACATGGCTGCTGGGTGAGTACAAATGTATACCATAATGCATGTCAATCCACAACTGATGGGGCGGGTTACACACAAGGAAATCCATGAATCTCAATAGGCAGCACCATTACTGCAGCATTCCCATTCAAGCAGCTTGCACGAGAAACCTTGGACATGTCCAACACACCCATTCAGGATGTAAAAGACAAGTGGCAGCACAGTGACATATGGAAGGCCCACCACCATAAAGCCTCCTGTGTGAGTAGCACTATGGCTCCCAACACTGACACAGTACAGACATCCCACCCTGCCCACCAGAGAGTTATGCAAATGTAACCCATAAGTTGCCACATCCACAAATGCACCACACATGAGTAGCCTGAGTATTGGCAATGTACATCTCACAAACACTGTCCCCATAATGGCCAAGGAAATGCATGGAGAACAGTACAGAATAGTGACAACCAGCAAATGCAACTGCAGCCAAAGGGAATGGCAATGACACATGAGGCAGCCACTTCTCTCATGCATAAGTAGATGGAAGGGCCCCCTTACCCAGTGACAAGTGAATGAGTACATTTACTTTCTGAAACAGAGGCGTACCTAGTTGAGAGTACCTCATTGATTCAATACTGCTCGTAGCACAGCACACTCCACAATGTTGTTGATCTAATGACAAGTATGGCAAAATGACACTGATGATTGAGCTCTGTACACCCACTGGACTTACCTTGTCCCCATATCGGCTTTCTGTCCCCTGCAGGTGATTCTGGATATCCACAGTACACGTGGCTCATGACCCCTGTCCGTCATCCACACACGGCAGCGGAGCGGGCATACAACCTTGCCCATGCTCGTACACGGATCTGTGTGGAGAGGGCATTTGGACTGCTGAAGGCACGCTTCCGGTGCCTCGACCGCACGGGAGGGGCATTGATGTATGCACCAGAAAAAGTTGGCAAAATTGTACTGACATGTGCCATGCTGCACAACATCTGCTGTCGCAGAAATGTGCCACTGCCCCCCTGATGCTCATGTGCACCCACCTGAGGATGGGAGTGAGGGTGATGACGTGCCTGAAGGTGTTGCACGTGCACAAAGGGTTGGGCTGAGGGAGGGGAGGTTGGCCAGACAGGGATTGATTGATGTATTTTCTAACACGGGTGATGGGTAAATTGAACAGATGTCACTTCAACATTAAATAGAATTTTTCCACAATCACTACTGTCCATGCTTTGTGATTTTTGAAACGTGATTTATTTTCAGTGCAACAATCCCCTCTCCCCCAGTCAACACCCAGCACACAATCCCCCCTCCCCCCAGTGAAGACCCAGCACACAATCCCCCTTGACCCCAGTGAACACCCAGCACACAATCCCCCTTCCCCCCAGTGAACTCCCCACAACTGTGCAGGTTGGTGCATGTATCTCATCAGGGCACCAACAACGATGCCATGTACGACTAGGATGGTCGTGGGCGTTTTCCATGTCCGGGCCCCTCTGGTGTGTGTGACCTCAGGTGGCGCATAGACCGGCGCCTAGGAGATGGCTCAAGGGATCCCTCCATGGGTGTGGTTGAGGTCAAAGGGACTGACCCTTTTGCCTGCATGTTCTGTCGGATGAGGTTGTTTCCCTCCCTTGTTTGCTCTGCAAGTGCTGACACTGCTTCACACAACTCCCTCACCCTTTGTCCAAACCCAGTCAGGGCAGCGGTACATTGCTCTACGACTCTGCGTGTGCATGCATTGTCACGTGCTATGTACTTACATCCATGGCGTATGGATGCACTGATAGCCTTGATGTGCTGGCTGTGCACCTTGGCCATTGATTCTACCTTGGTCTGTTTGGCCTCTATCACGTCCAGTCGGCCCATCACTGCTGTCCCTGTGACGAAGGGCACCCCTGGTGTGTCAGGTGCCGGCCTGCCACTTGTGCGCTGTCGGTGGGAGGGCTGCATGGGGACATGGCGCAGGCTTGGATTGGGCAGCCAGGCTCTGAGTGCCGGTTTTCAGGGCTGGCATATGATGGCGTGTCCTCGTCCGGCTGTGGTGTGCGGACACGACGCACATGCACATGTGGGCTTTGTGCTTGCTGTGTGCCTGGCCTTGGGGTTCCCTGTGGTGTGACCATCCCTTCTGTGTCACTGCTTCCGGGTGAATGCAGTCCTCCTGTATGATGTTCACGTGGAGATGTCGCTCCCACGTCGGGTTCCGATCCACAGGTCAGTGCCTCTGCATCGGGGCTGTGCCTGGTGGCTTGGGGCAAGCTGGCCGTGGCCTCCCTGCGGGCATGTGGGTGCTGCTGCGGTCTGGTAGGGCTGCATTGTGGTGGAGTAGGTGGGTGGCCTGCGTCGGCTCCCTTCCGTGCGGCCTCTTTCTGGGGTAGTGGTGCTGGTGGAGGCCCGCTGCCGTGGGCGCCGTGATGGTGTGGCCTCCTCCCCATAATCTTCGTCACGTTGGGTTTGACATGTGCCTGTGGAGTACATAGGGTGTGGTGTGAGTTAAATGCTACCTACATTAGTGTAATGCAGTTCATGCTAACAAGTGGGATTGCAGACAGTATCAATCATGCATTCAACTTGCATTTTGTTCAGTCGCCATGTGGTGCTTGGTGTGAGTGAGTATGGAGGTACACTGCATGGGAATGTTTGAGTGACAAGACTGCATGCGTGGTTGGGGTGCACTGCGCTCAGGGTCTTGGGGTTATATTCCTGCACACTCAAACTCTACGTGGCTGTCCCATGGCTATGGATGTCTATCCCCTGCCCCTAACATTGATGCACTGCGCGGGCAGGGTCGTTTAGGCAGCACTACAGTTCAATGGATGTAGGCCTCACTTATGGGTGTCTGCAGTTCCTCACACACATTTCTTCACATTCATTCACTCAGGGTCTGCATGTGTGGTACTTTAAGTTGCATGCATTCTGGGTGGGAATCACCTGCAGTTGGATCGATGCCGGTGCCTGCCTCTGCTCCACCAATTCCCTCGATGGTTCCAATATCAATCAGGGCACTCATCTTTTCCTCCCAAGGTGTAAGTTCGGGTGGGGCTGGTGGTGGCCCTCCTCCAGTGCCCCTGCTTGCACTCCTGTGCTGTGAGAGGATGCCGTGGACTCGTACACGCAGGTCATTGAGGCGCTTGCAGCAATCCTCCCTATCCCGGGGCACGCGCCCCAGAGCAGTGACCCTTTGGCTGATGTTGTGCCAAATCTGTGCTCTGCGCTGGCCACTGGTTTTGTGCTGCTGCAGCTCCTCATGGTGTGTCTCGGCCTCCTCCACCAGTACAACCAGCTCCTGGTCGCTGAATTTGGGCTTTCTCACCCTCTCCAGGGCAGTCTTGCCCCTAGTGCGCTCCTGTGAAATGTTTTGCTGTTAGATGGGGTGGATGGCTTCCAGGGGCTGTGATATGGCGGAAGCGCACGGTGCGCCGGATTTAAGGGTTCTACCCATTGCACGCTATTTGCGCTAACGCCATGTACCAGTGCGCATGCACGAAAACTCGTGATTTGGCCGATTATCCGCTGGGGGCCTTGGCCTTAGCACTATTTACATCCGACGGGAAAACCGCCGCATTACCGCCGAACTCGTGATGAGGCCCTTTCTCTCTTCTCGTTTTAGTGCCCGCAAAAGGACGTTCATCTCAATCATGTTGTTTTTTGTCTTCAGTCAGGACCACTACTGTTCGGCTACTCTTAATTACTCTCACAGAGCTGATGAAATGGGGGGTTCAGGAGTGGATGCTACTATGGAGCCCACAAATGGACATGTAGTAACGTCTCTGTCATATTGATGCACCAGAAGACCAATGTTTTTATGGTGTGCATTTTGTTGTCATTATTAACCTACCGGCTAAAAAGGCTCAGTCTTTCATCCTCACGCCCCCACCCACCCCTCCAGTGGTAGACCCACCCTATTTTGGTAAAGTAATTCCACATTTCAGGAAGCTAAAATAGAAGAGAATATCTTTTTTCAACCTTCAGGTTACAAACTTGAAACCATTTCATTGAAGTCGGTTTAGAGAGTTAATGCACTTTCTACAGATTTCTCTGTGTTACCTGCTAGGGAAAAGCAGAGACTGGATTCTTGGTACGGTAACTCAGGGCACTTTTAAGTTGTCACAGGGTTTGCCTGGGACCAAGAAGGACAGCAAGACTGTATTTTTGGAGTTCAAAACCTTTTATTAGTATAATGACAAACCTTAAATCCGATTTAAAGTAACAATGGGTTTTTGCCTCAATATCATCTGCATAATTTTCTCCACCCGACATTACCACCTCCATCTGTCCCCTTCATTGTACCACCTACTAGTTCAATCTCTTAGATATCACCACCTCTTCGTGCCCACCACTGCTGTCACCACTCCAAGCTCCTTTGTATCTCCAGCTCCTGCTTTCTCCAACTCCCTCCAATCTCCAGCCATTGCCAACCTCGAGCATCCTATTCCTTCAACCCCGCTGGCTGACTGGGGTTTCTGCTTTTTATAACACTCTCCCTTCTTCAACTTTATTGGGCTTATGGTAAGGGCCTGAAATAGGTCTTGTAATTGGGCCAGGGTTGGGATTAGCTGTGGCTCGTGGGTACACCTGGCCCCACTTTGGACTTAGGGAAACTGACCTTCAACTCGCCTGTCCGCCATCTTGGATTGCATTATCCCCCTAGCTAGAGGTGCCTTTGTGTGACCCATAGAATGTGAACTGCGTGCCGAGAAACCTATTAATTAGGTGTTTATACTCTCTGAATGTATACAAAATGTTGTCCCACAGTGAATTTCGAACATTGCATCTCCAGTGAGGGAAAGCTCTGTTGGAAGACAATTGGGCCTCATTACGAGTCTGGCGGTAACCCTGCCAATGCTACTGGTGGGTTGCCGCCAGACTCGTAATATTTTACTGGTGCCTGACTTCCTGGTGCCACTGGGAGATTATAATTTTGGTGGCCTGGGAAGTCAGGCGCCGGTAAAATGTAAGTCCCCATTCCCATAGAGTTCTATAAGACTCTATGGGAGTGGGGACTTGGAAGCACTGGCACCATTGCTAGTGGGGGACTAGTGGGGACTTGGAGTAGCCCTCAGGACCCTGAGGTACCTACTTTGCATTCTCAAGAACTAGGAAGGAGATTGCGACACAATGGGCCTCATTACGAATGTGGCGGAAAGGCAACAACCGGCGCCGTTGTTACCTCTCTGCCACATTACGAGTTCTGCTTGCTGGACTGCACGCGTGGTCTCACCAGGTGTGCAGACCGGCACCCGCGAGCAGAACTCATGATTGCACCTGCACTGTTATTAACGGTGGCGGTGCAACCATGCGCCCGACCACCATTCTGCCCTATGGGGCAGAATGGGGGATCGGGAGGCCGGCCATACCTGCACCCGGGAATGGGCAATTGCCAGCCCAGTCATCTCGTAATGGGCCCGTAATGGGCCGGTAATGGCCCATTCGCGGGTGCCGGGGCCGTTAGCGAGTTTGGCGGTAGCCATGCCCTTAATAAGGGCGCGGCTTCCGCCAAACTTGTAATGAGGCCCAATGTCTACTGTTTTGTGGTTGAGGAGGCAGGACACCAGGTAAGGGTTGTGTGCTGTGGGGGCTGGAGAGAGGAAGAGGTTGTTTGTTATGAGGGTGCATAGGCAGAAATGCATCCCCATGGGGCACATGATGCCAGGTAGGGGTTGTACAATTGGGGAGCGGGGTTGGGGTTGGTGGTTGAAGAGGCAGTGTGCAAGGTCAGGGTCTGTTGTGGGGGTGGAGAGGCGGCATCATGCCAGGTAGTGGTTATTATGGGTGAGGAGGCAGGATTCCATTTAAGGTTCTAGTGGGGAGTGCTGTACTGGGGGTGGGGCAATAGCATTCACTACATATAACATTTTTGGCAGTACAATATGTACACATCCATTCCTTTGCAGCGACACTAATGTTCAGCTGTTCATGATAAACTAGTTCCCCTGGCTCTGCTCTGTTCCCAGGCTCACCGATGTATGAATATTGTGATTGTCTCATTGGATCATCAGATTCATACTTTCATTCATTCCAAACACAGTTTATGTTCTTATTGAGGTTTTATATTGTATATGCATATGGATGTGTTGTACGTCTATGTTGTGCTTTTATTTAATTTGTGGATACACATTATCTATGGTTACCTGCATTCCAATCCTCAATCAATGGGCCTCATTACACGTTAGGCAGTAGAGGAGTAGAGGGTTAACGGCGCCAGTAGAGCTGCCGGCGCCGTTAACCCTGTACCGCCTCATTACGAGGTCTGCTCGCAGGTCCTGCTAAGGACGTCTGGTAAAACCAGATCTCCTTAGCGGGACCCGCTAGCAGACCAGGATGCTAACAATGGGCCCGTCATTAACGGGCCCGTTGTTAGCATCCTCCCCATTCCTATTGAGCCCTATGGGGACTCAAATGGGAATGGGGATGTACCGGGTCCCGGTCCCGGGAAAGGGTATTACCGGGCCCTCCAAGGTTGGAATGGCCTGGTAATTTCCTATTCCTGGAACCTGGACCCGGTATGGGGGTAGCCATGCTGCTAAAAGTGGCATGGCTACCTCCATACTCGTAATGAGGCTCAATGTCTTCATTGGGTGTTGTTTGTGCATATATATGTGTAGTGATACACAAAATTGCAACCTTGCCAATCAGGGCTTTAGATGACAGCATTAGCCGCTGAAAGCCAATAGTGTATTCAAGGTATGTGCTAAAAATGCTGACAGTAGTCTGTTGTAGCACTTCCATTATGCAGTAGTGAGCTACAAGGAATATGCAGGCCTAGTATGAATAGGTCACATTATGCATTGTTGATAGACAGGCAGGGAGAGGGCCCCTAGCTCTGTAGCTAATAGGTATTTTGGAGTGTTTGGAACATCATGGCACCTATATAGCGCCTAGATAGCCAGTCTTAAGCGCTATAAACACTAAGCTATGAGTGCATGCCTTTTAGAGCTTGCAGATGGGGTTAATACATCCCTGCTTCCATCTGAATATTCTGCCTTTCTAACTGTAGCCCTGCTTGGCTTCGTAAACAAATCCTGTTCCCCTGTGAAGGCCTGGTACGGCCTTGCCCACACGCTGATAAGGACATTCCAGTGTTCGCGGAGAGGGCTCCAAGGGAGGGGTAGGAGCGAGCAGGGAGCATCTCAGAGAGAGTTGGGTTTTTCCATGAGCAAGCCCATATTTTGCACAGGGAAAGTTCTGGAACTATGCGTCATGGTGACTGACAGCACGAGATTATAAAATATCCATGCACACATGACTCGGGGGAGATCGTCCTGTGGACTTGATTCATGCACGGTCAAGTGCCCGGAATTGGCTCTGACGGTGTCCTTCAGTACTGTTTTTCTCTGAGCGGGGCGTGTTTACAGCTAGCTTATGAAAAGCCAAGGTCTCCCAGTGCTGATTAAAGGGACGTAAGACTGTGTTTCTCTATGTTTCTCTATATTTCTCTATGTTTCTCTATGTTTCTCTATATTTCTCTATGTTTATCTAAGTTCCATGTTTCACCATATTTTGCATTGCTCTAAGTTTTATGCTTTGTAATATTCTTTAACTTGAATCCCAAATGTATATGAAATTCACTGCTTAGAATAAATATGCTAAAACTTTGAGGGTGTCATTTGTCACTAGCATGAGATCACTGCTCAGCACAATAGAACCTGTATTTTGGGCTGAATGGGTATTTTTGCTCTCAAAGGGCTGGCCCCGAGGAAGATTTTGCCCATATCAAGACATTTGGTGGCAGCGGTGGATTTGTGAAGAGCAGTGCCATGCTGTGACATGACAAATGTGTGAGAGAACACAGTGTAGAGTGGGGAGCAGGCTGTCGCATTTCCTTGGTGGTCTCACTGCAGCTCTGAGACTTCAAAAGGCAGCAATGTTGTGTCGGCTTGCCGTGGCCGATAGCTTGTGTGGTTAAGACTCCCTTCAGTAAATCAGTCGTGACTGACTTATTGCTTGGGATTGGTGCCAGGGAGTACAAGGCGATAAACAAGCGGGAAATGGCTTTGTTTAAAGCGCTCCGATGAATGGTCAAGAAAGATGTATGCTCAATTAGAAAAGAATTTATCATGCGGTTTCCCCAGTTTAAAGTTGTAATTTGGAATGCATAGTGAGACGGAGTTCTCATCTCTATTCTGTCATGAGGGCAGGGAAAAATAATTGCAAGGATTTGACATGCAAATTGTGAATAGTGATTTAACCATTGACTCAGCCCCAGTGTGCTAGCGAGTGGGGGCTGTAATGTTCGGAGGCGAAGGTTCGCTTTTTTGATGTATGCTTTTGAAGTGTTGGCATTCCTGAAAAATAATGTGGGAATGAGCCATGCTTAGGAGAAAGAGTAACATCTTTGCTGAGAGCCTAAAGAGTTTTTTTTCTTTTGGCAACTGTAAATTCCATGTGCTACTGGGTGGCGAATTCTGTTTAAAGGAAACACACTAAAATGGTTATATTGCATTTTAAGCTGTGCCATGCTTATAATGGGTGAGAGACTCACTTAAAAAGGAAAGTGAGTGAATGTTATTTGGATTTTCGATTTTTGTGTATTGATTTGAATTTGCAGAATCAGTTTGCAATGGGTTGGGGTGAAAAACAATTTATATTTTTCTAAATTGCCCCTGGAGTATTTTTGATTGTTCACACGCTATGCCATGGATTTGTGCTGTTGCCTTATAAGTGATGTATGATTTGGAACTAGTGTCCTGTTGACTGTGATACATGGGGAAAAAATGTTGTTGACACATTAAACAGCCCACAAGCAATATAGAGTGTGGGTTGTTCTTGCAGGAAAAAAAACGTGCAGGGAGCTGCAAAATAATATGGCATTTTTATTTTTTAAATGCACTGAAATGAGTGGTTATATTTTGGCAATGGTACAACAGAATGAAAAATCTGTGTGTGATAAGATAGCACAAAGATTTAGTGGGTTGTGAGTTCTCTTGAAAGATCGCACATTACTTTGGATTCAGCTCGTGAAGCCAAAACTACAAGGAAAAGAAGAAAAAAAAAACGTATGCTTTTAAATGGGACATTAATCAGTTTAAAACAGGCAAAAAGAAGCTTTGACATTTTGCAAAATTACATGGAGTAGAATCTGATGACAAGGAAAGTGCCTCTTTTGAAAATAAGAGTCTTGCTGTGTGTGCAGAGCTTGTGCCTTGAAGCTGTTTTGGGCGAGGTGCGCGCAAGGAAGGCAAACAAAAGCAAAATACTGCACTTCTGTTTAGTGAAATGATGCTTTTCTGAGTTACTGGACAGAAACAGTACAAGAAAGAGTTAATCTGGATGAACTGTCTGAAACGAGTGCTTTCCATTGAAGCCGCCAAAGTGTAAGAGTTATAGGCAAAAGAGATAAGCTTGCTGCGTGCTCATGGCGCTGCCAGGTGCACACGAAAGATAAACAATGCCTGCATTCCTGAGGAAGGGGGTGCAAAGACAGAGAGCTGTTCAGAAGTAAAGAATTTGCCCAGTGACACTGTGGTAGGAAACAAAGGCATGCAGGATGGCAGACGGGCACATCACATCTGAACATTTACCTATGCATCTGTGAATGGGCCAAGAAAAGACAGCTGCCCATTCCAACAGACATTACTGTGCAAACCGCATTCCCATGTGATGTGATGTGAAGTGAAGTGAAACGCTATTGCTGTGCAAGCTGCATTCCAGTGCGCCATGTGATGTGAACTGAAGTAAAGCGCTGTGCACTGGAGAAGAAACCTCTAGGCGCTTTGAGAAGAGACAATACACATCTGGCAAACTGCAAGCTACATTGCCAGGGATGGAGTAACTGACAAAGACATTATGGCATTCCAGATGGAAGCAAAAACTGACAAAAGTGCTTAGCCGTTTTGCAAGAGACAACATGCAGAGCAGGGCTTTGAAGGACAACATGAACACTGCACATTAGCCATGATCCAGAAGCCACACGGCTTAGTGCAAGAATGAATGATTTGTTGAAGCAACAAAAGAAACTGACTTAGACTATCGCACCCCTTTGAAAAAATGACAAGTGAAAAAACCAGAGGCTTGAAAGACACTGGCTGTATGAAAAAAAAAAAAAAAAACAAAGCTGCTTGTGCAACTGTAAGCGGTATTGGACTGAAGGACTTTACCTTTGAAAAATGGAGTGATGCCAGCAGGGCAAACTAAATCAAGATCATGAGACACTGGAAGCAAGTTGGAGCCTGGCATTTGTGATCGCTTTGGTGAAAAAAGAAAAGCATTGTGCGACCTGGGTACTTATTATATGGCTTTTGTAAAAGCACAGATCAGTCTGAGGTACCATTGACCAACTATGATTGCATTGCACAAATGAGTTTGTGATTAGGCAGTTACACCCCGTATGGTTGAGTGTAAATAAGCCCCCAGAAACATGCAGAAGGGTGATAAATAATTGCAGTAGCAATGATAAAGTGTGTAGTTACCTGATGAAACTTTTTGAAGATGGGGGTGGTATTATGGGAAGGGGTGGATAACGCTGATATTGAAGTTTTGATGACATCCTAACATGAAGAATAATGATATTAAACTTTTGATGAAATCCTAACATTTCTGTTTGTATTTTGCCTAGGCAAAAAAAAGCAAGACAATGCATTTCACAATATCAGAAATAGATGTGTGCAGTTTGTGGGTGACACTGATCTCAGAGAATATGCGAGTTACTGATATGCGAGTCAACTTTAACGTGCCCTGCACCGCACTCAACGCTGCTGCAACCTGCGAAAGGTGTCCAACAGAGTAATAACTCTTGCTGAACTGGCACGGTGCAGACTTGGCTAATTATCAAGTATTTGATGCTACACATTCAAATGACTCAGTTGCTGGAAATAACTTAATTGACATGGTTTGCCCTTTCTTGTTTAAAGGACTATGGACAATGAGTTGTGGACTGTAACATCATGCACCACAAACAGCTGTGTGACACAGCAATTGAATGCTAACACATTGAAAAATGGATTTTAAATGCACTGTTGAGATGAATCTGAAAAAACGAAATGGTTTTACTCTTCCAACTGAATTGCTTTAACCAGAGATGTTTTGCTTTTTGAAAAAAAAAAAAAAACTTCTACGTTACACGTAGGCAGGAGAATGATTTATGAATTGTTGGGGCAGCAGGATTATGCAAGCAGGAGCGTAATTTATTTTGAGATAAGATGAATGCGCACATCAAAGTCACCTGTGTGTAGGTTAAGATTCTTAATTTGAAGTAATGCTGCCAAGTGTGTGAGCTATAATTTGAAATGGTAATCTTTGAAACATTGGATACTTTTACAGCCAGCTTAAGGCAGGTAAATGAAACCATGACTGACTTGATGTTTGATTTTATGACACAGAGTGTGACACGGTTTTTGTTAAACCAACCAGTTTCATGTTTTTGTGGGGACAGCTGTCTCCAGCACACTAATGCAAAGAGTCACCTTTTGATTGTAGACATTTGGAATAATTCTTTGGAAAAGCGCTACAAATGAGTATCCACATGAAATTGCTAGTGTACTGGCCTGGCACATTGTCGGGCATCTTTTGTCACTGAATGGATACGATTTGTTTAATGATATTTTTTCTGACCAAGAACTGCAGCGAATGTTCTCGCCAAGATTTTATGGACTATAACTTGACTCAATGAATTTTTTCCATGGTGTGATGAAACAGCCACTGCCGGATAGTAGTATGGTGTTTGTGGCTAAAGTTAATATTGTATATGGTAGATATCCCACTTGAAGAAGGGTATTCTCCAAGTCACAGAAGGTAGACACTGTGAACATGTTAGATTTTCCAGTAGTAAGGCAACATGTAAATTGTAGACTGGTAATGCACACCTTCATTATTACAGTGATACACTTAGACATAGATTTATCATGAGGCAATGTTTCCTTAGTACTACCAAGCTGCTACAAATGGAGTCCATTTCTATGGCCCATCACTAGAGTGCGCGTAGCTAGGGAGCTAGATTCATTAATTGCAGGTGCTTTATATGCTTGTGACATAGAAACTGTGCACAATAAGCTAGCCACTATGGGTTCTGATGCCAGCTCTGCTATAGAACTTCTGGCCTAGTGGGGCCCATTGATATGCCCAACACTGCTACAAGTATTGACAGCCAACTGAAGATGGCAGAATTTTAGGTATGAAGACATTTTTGTCTGCCATAGGGCAGGTCAACAAGACTGCTAAATACACACGATGCATTGTATGGCAAACATTGTTTGATCAGCAGGTGTTGGCTTTTTACTGGGTGGGGGCGACCCTCCTCCACACACTGGCACGCAGAGCTACAGTTACCAGCATACATATGGATTGAATTGCTTGCTTTTTATTGCATGAATAACACATGCCATGCTTTGATGTAAATTAGTAGAATTGTTTTTATTTAGATAACCTGGTGCCCATGGGTTCACCTTGTTCACGAAATTAGATGGTTTCTGGTTGGGTTCCACATACATGGGGGAAGTGTCTAGTCACACAGCCCATAGTCACGCTTGAATGCCCTGGGATCAGGGGGAGGTAGGCCCTTAAAGTGAAAAGGCTGCCAGGTTTTAGAATTGGTAACCATACATAAATAGAGCAAAAGACATACACCGACTATTGCTAGTCGGTAACCCTCTGCTGCACTCCTAATGGGAACTAGCCCCAAATGAAAGTAACACCTTGTATATATTAACAGTTCCAAATTTTGGAAAGTAGGATATACAGGGACAGTAATCAAATTATTACAGAATTGTAATTGGTATTGTCTTATGTTCAAAAAATGAATTGTTTATCTGGGGCTCTGTCAATCTGACAATCTACAGACAAGAGAACATCAAGCTGAGAGAGGACAGATATAAAGTAGACCCCGTAGGCAATATAGCAGAACATAATCAATTTAATTAATACCATATACCTCCATTGGAGTGTGGTAATGTTAAACACATTCACAAATCAATTCGTACAAGTCAATGGTTAAAAGAAACAACGAACTCAATTCAATTTGAGCTGGACAAAGTATTCAAACAGACCCTGTTTGGTCAAAAAAGGAAAACACACATCTGTGATGTACATTTACAGAATACCTGGTTTTAAAGTAATTCATATACAGGGTGATCACCACCTCGGTGTCACCCCACTACTGAGTAGTTACATTCACTCTACTCAGGGTTCCTAAGAAACACTCCTATTAGATAATTAGTGCCTACGCGTTTCGGATTAGAAAAAATCCATCTTCAGGGCAGGATGTGTTATAGTTTCATCAAAGTTCAGTTGTAGTTCCTACAAAGTATAAAGATACACTAATTAGGTCTGAAGCGTATCTGGAGGATTCTATCATTAAGCTCACATGAACGGAAGTACACTAACCTGCTCTTCTTGTGAAGCAGGGTCGAATCGTAATCACCTGTGTGGTTAAAAATATCGAAAAATGCAGCTTGTAATTGTTTGACCCCATACGTAAAATCATGTTGAACCAATACAAAACTGTAAAAGTAGTTACTCACCCAGTCACAAGACGGCAATGTCTCGCTGGGTGCCAGGGTTGGTGACAGGCTGTGGCACAAGGATCATGTAACTAGAGGAATGGAAGGGAATCTAAGTTACTGTCAATTAAAACCGTGTGGATTTATGTATTCTTTAGGCATAAGAATCAAGAAAAACATAGATTAGCGTGAAGTCTGTATTCACCACAATTAGTAGTCAGCCATCTCGAATGGTCAATAACTCTAATGAAGGGTATTGGTCGTAATAACCGTACAACATACAATGAAAAAGTAAAGGCGATTCAGGCTATTCAGGCTAGCTCTAGGTATGTCGATGTGTGATTTCAGTGAGTATGGTAAACGTAAATCTCCGCGTGATCCAAGGTATCATGTCAGTGTAGTGGCGAAGGGGTTGTGATCGCCAAAACTTTAGGAGAACTGCCAAAGTCTGATCGTGGTATCGTTATTAAGTGCGGTGATGGAACGGAGGCTATTTCCTGTGCTCATGCATCCATCATGATTTTTGTGCGCTGAACATCAGGGTCATGAATACTTACGACGAGTGGGTTATCCACCGTACGTCAAAGAGAAACAGCAGCAGCTCACACAGGCGCGCTGCCCGGCACTCCCCAGCTAAATATGTTGCCATGGGAGCGGCGCGCAGACGCGTCCCCTCGCGGGACGCCATCTTTGTGTGGGACAGTAGGTCCCAGGTACAATCTAACTCGAGTCTAGCTCCAAATTTGGTATTAAGGTAACCTGCAACCCTTATATCGTATTGAGGACTAATGGGACAGTAAAAGAGTAAGTGAAAAAAATTCCTTCATGGCTTGTATCCCTCAAATGTTACGTGTTGCGCATGCGCGCTCTATTTCCTGTTGCTACGGACGCTTTACGTCTCTCCGTTATAATCTGTCTGGGTCCCGATGTCAATTAGACAGGGGGATTCCACGATCAGTAATTGAGCGGGTGTATTGAGATAGGCTCAACTATCGCATACAGCTAAAAATCTGTAAGGTGATCAAATTCGAACCACTCGAACTTTGAAAATTAACCGGACAAACGTACGGGTATGGAGATCAGTAACCTTGTTTTTTAAAGAATTGCGGGGGGAGGGGCAACGAGGCAGCAGGGAGCTGCCTGGTGCCCCTACCACCCGCTCTGTTTCTGCTGAATAACCCAAAATCACAAAGCGGACAGCGACATGGCAGACGGCCAGAAGCTATCCAGTGTGATTGTTATTCCAGTTAAAGATTGAAATGCACTAAACTCTGTCCTCTATTGTCTTATATGGGTCAATTACCTCCCTTCCTATTACGTTAATGATTTAACAAGCTCCCGGCTGTAGGGCCGTTCACAGTCTAATATGGAATAAAATCCATGATCATATAACCATCAGTTTTAAGTAACACAGTCAACATATCCAGATGATAATCAGTTTTAAGTAACATGATAAAAATGATAAAAAAGATAAAAAAGTCCAATGCTACTCCAGTGCATTTTCCGTATGTTCACAGCCACAAATAGCTCATATTCCAGTGCTAATTGCAAGATCAACAAAAATTACACATCACAAGCCTTGTTAACAGAGAGAAAAATCTGGTTCGGGGGTTAAAAGCCAACCGAGTTGGCATAACACTGTTGAAACACCGCTAAAAACACAAATGCAAGCACATAAGTTGAACACGTGGAAATCAGAGAAAACACATTAAAGAAAACACATTAAATCAAATTCACAATTCATGCCCCTTGGGCTGAGGCAATCCAACAGATCAATCCAAAAAACTTCCCTCTGGAGTAGTCTCTTTTGTACATCACCCCCTCTTGGACCTATTCTCACTTGTTCAAGGATCATGCATTTCAATTGAGCAATTGAGTGTCTTGCTTCCTGAAAGTGCGTTGCCACTGGTGATCTAGGACTTTTAGTTCGAATGTTGGATTTATGTTCCGTCCAACGCAGTTTCGCCTTCCTAATAGTGATCCCCACATAATAGTAACCACAGGGACACTTGAGAGCGTAAACTACATTGGTTGAATCACAGGTACATGAATGTTTAAGTGAAATAGGTTTGCCAGTATGGGGATGAAAGATTGTATTGCCTGGTATAATGTTACTGCAATGCTGACAATTATGACATGGTTGAGTTCCTTTGTGTTTAGTTAGTGCCTCATGAGTTGTAGAAAGATCCGCTCTGACTAAACTGTTCCTTAAAGCATTGCTATTTCTATAGGCAAAAATGGGAAGATTTTGAAAAAGTGGCTGTGTTTGTGGGTCCATTTGCAACATGGGCCAGTTCCTTTGGATTATGTTCCTAATTTTCTGACTCTGTGCTGAGTATGTGGTAACATATACCATGGAGTCATCTTTCTGGGTGTTCCTAGATGTGAGTAAGGTGTCTCTTTCAATAGTAGCTACTTTCTGCTCAATTCGCGATAATGTGTCGGATGTGTATCCTCGGTCTCGAAATTTATGGCGTAAGGATACTGACTGTTTCTGGTATTCGATGTTTTCCGAAATGTTCCTCCGATATCTCAGAAACTGACTCAGCGGAACCATACATAAATGCAATAGTGCATTGTAGATTAGACTACACTGGATTGCCTTGACATTTTAACTGCATGCTGCTTTTTAACTGACAATCAGTTATACAAAATTGATTTAGGTATTTTTGTGTAGGCCAGGTTTTGGCAAGGGTATATGTCACTGTTCACTTTGTGTACATTTTTGTTTAGGTAGTGTTTTACCTTGCATGCCACGCTAACTAACCGCTAGAAGATAGTTTGCTTAAACCTCTTGCAAAGCCCCAAGGTCTTTATCACTGCACTAAATACTATATTGATAGGTATTAGTCAGCATTTGTCGCACAGACGTTGAATAGGGGTGGAATGTAGTGATACACGAAATTGCGACCTTGCCAATCAGGGCTTTAGATGACAGCATTAGCCGCTGAAAGCCAATAGTGTATTCAAGGTATGTGCTATAAATGCTGACAGTAGTCTGTTGTAGCACTTCCATTATGCAGTAGTGAGCTACAAGGAATATGCAGGCCTAGTATGAAATAGGTCACATTATGCATTGTTGATAGACAGGCAGGGAGAGGGCCCCTAGCTCTGTAGCTAATAGGTATTTTTGGAGTGTTTGGAACATCATGGCACCTATATAGCGCCTAGATAGCCAGTCTTAAGCGCTATAAACACTAAGCTATGAGTGCATGCCTTTTAGAGCTTGCAGATGGGGTTAATACATCCCTGCTTCCATCTGAATATTCTGCCTTTCTAACTGTAGCCCTGCTTGGCTTCGTAAACAAATCCTGTTCCCCTGTGAAGGCCTGGTACGGCCTTGCCCACACGCTGATAAGGACATTCCAGTGTTCGCGGAGAGGGCTCCAAGGGAGGGGTAGGAGCGAGCAGGGAGCATCTCAGAGAGAGTTGGGTTTTTCCATGAGCAAGCCCATATTTTGCACAGGGAAAGTTCTGGAACTATGCGTCATGGTGACTGACAGCACGAGATTATAAAATATCCATGCACACATGACTCGGGGGGAGATCGTCCTGTGGACTTGATTCATGCACGGTCAAGTGCCCGGAATTGGCTCTGACGGTGTCCTTCAGTACTGTTTTTCTCTGAGCGGGGCGTGTTTACAGCTAGCTTATGAAAAGCCAAGGTCTCCCAGTGCTGATTAAAGGGACGTAAGACTGTGTTTCTCTATGTTTCTCTATATTTCTCTATGTTTCTCTATGTTTCTCTATATTTCTCTATGTTTATCTAAGTTCCATGTTTCACTATATTTTGCATTGCTCTAAGTTTTATGCTTTGTAATATTCTTTAACTTGAATCCCAAATGTATATGAAATTCACTGCTTAGAATAAATATGCTAAAACTTTGAGGGTGTCATTTGTCACTAGCATGAGATCACTGCTCAGCACAATAGAACCTGTATTTTGGGCTGAATTGGGTATTTTTGCTCTCAAAGGGCTGGCCCCGAGGAAGATTTTGCCCATATCAAGACAATATGTAATGTAATTTGTCATTTGTATTGCGCCTTTTCCCATTGGTATGGCCTCAAGTGAGGTAGGTGAATGCCCAGGGGGGACCGAAGGCCCAGGTATGGGAGATTCGTCAGAGGAGTTTAGAATGCGAAGGTAGGTAGGGGTGGCCAAGTGCCTGCTAGCGACCCATGTCGAGCTGGCTTGTGGATGGGTGCTGTGATGTTGGTGGGAGCGTATGCAAGTGCAGAAGACTGATTATGTGCCCAGCTATACCGAATATTTGTCGTGGGACGTAGCTGCATTTTAATGGCAGGGGGGATGTGCAATCTATGTATTCACTTTGTGCTTACATGTAATATATATGTCATTTCTATGGCTTTGTGTATTCCGATTGTAATGTGCATATTCTGTGGTCCCTGTGTATGTATATCAAATGTGTGTTGTAGTCTGTTAATGTCTGTTTGGATAATATTGTAAGAACAAGAAGGGTGCAGAAGTAGACTCAGGACACAGAGGTGGCATTCTTGTTGGTATACAGTTGTATTCAACTGAAAATAAGGAAGAATCCTACCTGTCCCTAGGATTAAGGGGGGTTTCCCGGCCTCAAACAAATCTAACAATAATGTCAGAATGTCTGTCAAAAGAATAAAGCCCACTGTGCTATGTCCTAAACCTATTCCTGTCCCATCCCTTACACTTCAACGGAACATGTATAACTAAACTATACCTTGCTTAATAGGATGGCTCCCTTCTTTGGGGTGCTTCAGACAGTTCAAAGTCCCAAGTTTCAAAACAATACTGGGAAGTCGTCTCCCTTCTCTTTGCCTTCCTTGCTTCCAATAGCTAGCATGTTTGTATTTGTTCCGTGCAGGGCTCTGCATTGCCCTGCTTTTCCTTGTGACAGACAGTGCTTTTGGAGTCATCCCTATTCACTCTTCCCTCACTCTTCCTCATCATAGTATCATCTGCCTGACATATATAATTACTATGCATAAGGAAATTAGTGGAAGCAAAAGGAGAAGGAGAGGATGGGGGTTTACGAGTCCTGTATGTAACACCCCAGGTGGACTAAAGAGGGTTTGATAAATGCATCGCTATCCCTAAAGCTAAGAGGGCTTTCCATACCCCAAAGGAAACTAAGGAATTTTCAGGAAGTCTGAAACAAACAATTCTGTCATTGTCATGTCCCAAAACCTACTTCTGTCGCTAACACTTATAATAAAAGATAACTGTGGAAGGATGGCCTCTTCTCAAAGCAAAAAGTGTCCGTTAAGTTTTCAACCAACAGAAAGGTTCCCAGTTTCACTGGTAGAAAAAAGGTGATGCAAAATAATGTTCCAAAAATACAAGACTCCAATACTAGGGTTGTGCTGCTTTCCTCTACACATCTTCCTATCTGAAGTCTCTGAATAACTTAGGAGGAACTGTTGCTTATTTTTACAGTTCCTATATCCCTCCAGATTGGTATGCTCCGCTACCCAGCGTAGGATTCCATTGCTAGGGTTGTGCTCCTTTCCCATAGATTTCGTCTTATTTTAAGTCAATATCGAACTCAAGGGGAACTGTTTCTTAGCTTCACAGTCCTTCTATCCTATCAGCTTGGCACGATCCGCAACTAAGCTTAGGATTCCTTTTTTCAGTCCTTGGTTCTTGACCCTCTTATCATTACTTCTGATGTGAGTGTGGATCCCAGACTCACAATACTTTACACAGCTTGATCCGTTCCCTTGCCAAGCAAGGGTTTACTCTTGTATTATCTCTTTTCTTCTTTCAGGGTTCAAGATCATTTTGCTTTAAACTTTGGCTTCACATGTGGATGTGGGTCCCAGACTCACAATGTTGCATTTTATCCACTTGGTTCACTCGCCTGCCAAGTATGTAACTCTCTCTCATTTGTTTCAGGGTCTGTGAGAAACCTGAAGGTACTCTCAGTTCCACTCCCCAGGGATGTTCTATTCAGGTGGCCAGGGAAATGCCATTGCTTTTGAATCCCAACCCTGGGGGTGGACTAGCAAGGGAGAATCACCTGGGTGGATGGTCCTTGAGGATTGGAGAGAGGGTGCCAGAGGCGGAGACATGGTATCCTCCATTTCCTAACAGAGATTCATCTTACCCTCCATCAGCTTTTGTAGGATATTGTTGTACATATGCTCACCCTACTTCAGTCAAAGGGACCCCACACAAAAAATGACTCAGACAGTTGGTCAAGTGAAAAGGTTTATTCATCCAGCTTTCGCGAAAGGGCCAAACTTCCAATGCCCTCGAGGGAGAATGAGGAAGTGAGCTCTCAAGCATTAGATCTGCATGGTTTATATACATTTCAAAATAAACTGGTTTCAATAGCTGGCACACACACAGGAAAGGAATTTGCATAAACATTAGCATTTTGTCACGTAATCCACCCCACACCCATTCTCCGTGCAATGAGTTTCTCGTAAACATGTTCTTGAATCAAGCAGATAATCCTGCAGCTGTGTGACCACCCTGCTTCAGCCGCCCTGGGCGGTTCATTTGGGAGAATTCTCTTGTGTTATTCTATGATTACCGAACACATGCTGTGTCAAACCTTCACTGTTCTTTTCCCTTCCCCTCTTCTCAGAATAGCCGATGCATGATTTACAAGAAAACAAGGGTTTACAACAACGTCTAGCAGCACGCCATCACCCCTCTTGTCGCCAGGGCCCTGCAAACCTAATCTTGCTTCGACATGAGCATGGCCTCCCCACTTTCCATAACCACAATACGGCCATTTTGCTCATGTCCGAGGAAGATCATATGTTTATCTTATTCAACTCCTCCATCTCCTATAACCACATTACTCGAGTATATTCTTCCTTCATAGAAGAAGCACTCTGCATCTTCTGGGCAGTCCTGACACACCCATCCGTGCAACATCCGATGAGCATCGGAAAGCATTGTATGATATGATATGATATGATATGGTATTTGTAACGCGCCTTGTACACAAAAACAACAAACTAACCCTATTACTACTACTATTGGAGTCAATAATTTCCAACCCAAGTCCTTCCATATTTTCATCCACCAGCTATCTCCAGTTCCTTCCCCATAGTGCATTGTCTCAGCTATCTTGTGTAATCTGGATATTCTGGACAATACTCCCTTACTTGCATCAGGAATGTACATGCAACATTGGGAGTCCACCATAGAATAAAACTCTGCCCCTTTCTGCTGTTAATACATCCAACACGTACCTATTTTGTAATGCAACTAACTGTATGGCCTTCATCTCATATGTAATATTAGTGAGTATATCGGCTGTTTCACTAATCATGCTCTCTACTGTCCTACTTAATCTGCGTACCTCTCGGGAGTTTAAGAATATTCCCACAGGGAGTGTCATTGCCTTTACTATGTCGATGAATATATCCAGGTCAGTGTCTGATTGGTCAGACCCTGGCTTTATCTCTCTCTTATACCTGTGTTTAGCATACATTTCTTTAGGGGTATAAATCATAGCAGCAGGTATTATCCTTGCAAAATAACATATTCCTGAAAAGTTCCTGGGAAGCCATAGATAAGCCTTTTTATTACAAACATAAGCGTATCCTTCAGTTTCACCTAGACCCCTACCATATCTAGAAAGATCGTATATTATATGACATCCTGAAACAGGTTCTCCTTTTGCTCCCTTGAAACAAATGTTCTTCCTTGAGAACTCCCTGGTTACCATCAAGGGGGGGTGGAGGTAATTTCCTTGTCCTTGCCTGACCTACAAGGTCTTTTGAGGAGTAGGTTACTACTTCCTGTTTCATTTTATGAACTATCCCTGCTGATATCTCGGACAATTTTATTGGAAAGCACATAGAAATATTTGGCATGTACCTGTCTAGTGAGAGAACCCTCATCCAAGGCAAAATACAACTGCCAATTTCTGATAATGCGAAGGCATACATAGATAGATATCCCATCCCCTGCATGGCAGGGACCATGACTGCATATCCAACAATTTGACAAATTCAATGCCTTCTGTGTCGTATTCATTAAGCGTACATATGCATTCCTACTATACTCTTCGCCTTCATGACCATCATGCTCATGCCTATCTTTACTGTATACATAAGTAATATTGGTGTCATTTGGGGAGTTCGCCACAGGAAATATATTCTTAAATTCAAACATTGAAGGGTGTTCCAGGGTGTACATTGAAGGGTGTTCTTGGTGTATAAAAATACACCAAGCCCTACTACCACCAAGACACCTGCCATACATAGAACAGTCTTCCTTAGTCGTACATCCATACTTGCTCACCTTCATCCGTCTTTGCGGGTGAACAGACAAAACTAAATCCTGCATTTCCGTCTCCCTCTGCCACCTCACCTGAGTTTATACTGATACTCACAGGTTAGGTTGCGTGGCTTGGCTGGATCCGGGCACCAAGCATTCTACCCTAGTGAGCAGCCTCTCAATCTTACAGCTTATATTCCCATCCCTATTTAAAGCTCCAGTGTCTTTGTACCCTAAACATACAAGGCTAACTGGTGCCCTTTCCACCGATCTGTCCCATGTCTCGTTGTGCCTTGTCCAGGAGGGAGGCAGGAGGCCCTTCAAGCTAATCGCTCGCCATCTTCGGCAAGGCTGTGTACTGCTCTGACCAACAAAAGCATTTGTGTCTCTCCAACAATCAAAGTTCAATACACAGTCCTTACTCGTTGCCTGGCACATATACTTTTCGTGACCTCAGATTGTACCCGAGGACGTCTGCTGGGAGAGGTTTCTGGGATGATTCCAATGAGCTTGTTTGTACCCCGGTCGATTGCAATGGTTCTATAGCAGCAGCTTTCGTCACACGATTTGCATGATACCAGTGTGGTTTACCATCAACTTTCAGTGCTGTCTGCGTTGTCAGCAACACTTGGTAGGGTCCTCTCCACCGTGGCTGCAGGCCGCTAGTTCTGTCAAAGGCTTAGATGACCACCCAGTCTCTGGGTTTCACATCATGGCCTGGCCCAATTGGTGGTACTGGGGCCGCATTTTTCACCTGCGTATGTATAGAATGAAGCCGATTAGTCAATGCAATACAATATTGTTGCAACGCTGGCCAGGTTTGTTCAGACAATCATTTTGATTGTACAGGAGTACCAAGGCTAGGTGGCCGGCCCATTACTATTTCAAAAGGGAATAGTCCTTGGGTGTGTTTGGGCACAGTTCTCAAGCTCAGCAATGCCAGGGGCTAGGCATCAGGCCACTTCAAACCTGTTTCTGCGCATGCCTTTGCCAATTTGTTCTTCAATATCTTATTGGTACCCTCAATAATGCCTGCTGACTGGGGGTGAACATGGCATGGAACCTTTGATCAATCCCCAGTGCTTTGCATACCTTCTCCACCACCTCCCCCGTGAAATGTGACCCATTGTCTGAACATAAATAGGTAGGGACTGTGTACATGGTACACAATGTTTCAATATGCATTTTGCAGTTGAGGTAACACTGTTGTCTCAGAGGGGAAAGGCTTCCACCCATCCTGAGTAATCCCATTTCATTACCAAGCAGTAAGCAAATTTGTTTACAGGATCCAGATGTATGAAATCCATGTACACCACTTCGAAAGGTTGCATGAGCAGTTTACAGTGTCCTGCTGGGGCCGGCACACCCTTTCCAACATTGTACATTACACTAATCTCGCACTGCTTTGCCTATTGTCTGCAATAGGGACCAATCCTTTTGTTCTCCCAGATAGTTTTTAACACACTTTCCATTGTTTTAGCGTTTACATGTGCTGGCCCATTTGCCACGCTTACTACAACAGGGAGGTATGCATCTGGTAACATCCACCTCCTTGTGGTCACATTTGGCCATGCCCCACACTCCAGTTGTCTTATATTTTCATCCGAGTGTCAGGGTTTCCTTTATTCCTCTGTTGCATCTTCCTGGATTCTTGCTACCTGCTCCCCTACGCCCAATTCCCCTCCTTTGGTTTCACACATATATTGTCCAAGCTCATTATTTGTACAATTTTCTGCTGCATGTTTCGCTACCATGTCTACTAAATCGTTACCCTGGGATACATAACCAAGTAGTTTGCGGTGAGCTGTGCACTTTACCACTGCTACCCTTGTGGGTAACGTCAGGGCATCCAAGAGCTCACATATTAGTGCTGCATATTACCTTCATACCTTGCAATGTCAAAAAATCCCCTCTCGGCCCAGAGCCTCCCAAAATTGGTTACCACCCCATGTGCATAAACCGAATCAATATATATAGTTACACATTTTCCCTCACTATGTCTTAGCGCTTTTACTACCGCATGCAATTCTGCTGCCTGTGCAGATTTCTAAGGTACCTTTCCCATGTCTAATATAGTTTCACCTGTTGTTACTGCTTAACCTGCCACAGTGTCCTCTGAATCTAATTTATAGCAAGACCCATCACAAAACAATATACTATCTCCATCCTCCAGAGGCCTGTCCTGCAAGTCAATCCTCCCTTTCGTACTTTCTTCTGTCCTGATCACACAATCATGCATTACTTCATCCCCATTTGCTTGCACTAGTAACAGAGATGCAGGGTTTAACACATTGCATCGTTCTTTCTTGAAATTCCTGCTGAATAGGTACATCTCGTACTGTGTCAATCTGGCAGCCATGAGGTGTTGGGTCTGAGTCCTATTTAATAATACATCTACAGCATGTGGTACTTTAACAATGACATAATTCCCTAAAATAATTCTGTGCTTTGCTTGAGCACCAGGGCTGCCACTGCCACCGCTCTCATACATGGTGACAGTCTGCAAGCAACTGCATCTAAACCTGTTGAGAATTAAGCACACAGCCTCTGCCTCCCACCTTGCTCTTGGGTCAACACCGACACAGAACACCCATCTACCTCATCCACAAACAAATAAAACCATTTCGCATAATCAGGTGTTCCCAGAGCTGGTGCGTTACATAGGGTGCTTTTTAGTGTGCCAAAGGCCTGGTCCATTTCCACTGTCCAACAAAACGCTCCACCCTCCTTTTCTGCTTTGAGTGCTGTCAATAGCGGTTTTGCTGTTACCGAAAACTCAGTTATCCAATGTCTACAATATGACAGTACTCCCAATACTTTCCGCAAATCTTTATATGTCTTGGGACATGGTATAAATTGCACTAATTATATGCGATCAATTGACAATGCTCTTCCCTCCTTTGACAAAACATAACCCAAGTAGTCAACCTTTTGTTGTACGTACTGCATCTTTGCCAGGGACACCTTATGATTATGTTTAGCCAAATGGGACAACACCAAGACAGTTGCTTTTCGGCATCATTCCTGTGACTCTGCACTGATCAATATATCATCCACATACTGAACTAAGGACGTCCCTGTTGGTAGCATAAGTTCATCCAACTGGGTTTTTAATACCTGGCTAAAGATAGCTGGGCTTTCCGTGTAACCCTGCAGGGTTCTTGTAAAGCGGTATTGCCTTTGTCTCAAAGTAAAACTGAACAGATATCTTGACTCTGGGGCAATGGGCAAACTAAAAATGCTTTTTTCAAATTAATTACACTGAACCATTCAGTGGTGCTTGGTATCAGGGTCAAAATACTGGCAATAATAGGTGCCACTGGGAATCGTGGCTCCACGATTTTGTTAATTTCTCCTAAATCAATAATAAACCTATAGGGCAGTGCCTCATCCCCTTTCTTGTGGACGGGAAGAACCGGAGAGTTGCAAGGACTATCATCACAGTCTTCCACCACTACCAGGGTGACCATATCACTCACAATCTTTACCAAGGCTTCTTCCTCCTCCACCGATAACGTGTACTGTCTTACTCTGGGAAGCCTAGCACCCTCTTTGAGTTTTATCACAATCAGGTCCACCAATAGTGTTCCTACATCATTACCATGTGCTGGCCATAGATGTTCTGGAAGTTCCTGCAATTCCACTGTTAGGGGCTGACTGAGTGCTATTACAGTGTGGTTCCTGGGTTATTTATGGTCATACTCACCCCGCTTGGTGAACAATACATGGTTGCGCACAATGCTTTTAATGCGTCAATTCCCAATACGTTTTCTGGACATTTATTTGTCAGCAACCACCCATTGCTCCATCTCACTCCTTCTACCTCTGCCTCTGCATCCTTACTTACTGGGGTCACTATGGGTTCCCCGACAAACCAAATGGATGTTTCACTTGTTCCTGATAGTGGTGGTGAGGGGACGGTTTTAATATCTACCAAGCTGTTTGCAGCACCAGTATCCACCAAACATTTCACTACAGGATGCTGTCCCAGTCTTACAGATACACATGGACCCCTCTGATCGACTGGCACAAGCACCGCTCCCCCAGCTCCACCTCAGCTCCTTCGCAACAGCCCACTAGTTGGGTCTTGAAGCCTCTCTGGTCTTTCCCCAAATAGAATGCAGTCCTCACCTTCACACTGTTCAAACTGTGCCATTTGCCTAAGCCCCTGATCCAACACATTTGGCCCTGGTGGGGAGAAGTTCGCTCTTGGTACTGGTGCCATCCCTTGCTGTTGCATGGTCTGCCCTTGTCCTCCTCATGGGACGCCCCTCCCTCGTCCTACACTTTCCAGACACTGGTTTTTCCAATAACCCATTTTTCTACAGAACGCGCAAACATTTTGGGCCAGTCCATCCAGCCGTAAATATGTACTTACCTGCCTTCCACCCATACCTTCGAGCGTTCCATTGTCAGTTTCCGTTCTGCTGGTTACCTCTAAACCCTTGGGAGCCCTGCTGTAACTGCTGCATTAATACCCTATTTTTAAGTTCCTTTTCTGCCTGCGTCTTTGTCTGGATTTTTACTTGTTCACTACGCTCGTAATATCGCACCATTTCTAGCATATCTTTGGGTAACCTCGACTGCCAGGTAGACTCAGCGCTCCTCAAACCTTTCTCAATCGGGGCGTGTAATCCTTCCACGAAACTCCCGGCAAAATATCTTTGGCCTGTTTCCATTTTGAATTCTGCCTCGAATCTCAGGAAATAAGCTGCAACATCCTCAGCGGGTCCTTTCGTTACTGTGGCTAATTTCTCCACGTTCACATCTTGGGGCTTTAGTATCTCCTCAAGAGATTTTAATACTCATAACCCGTGCCCTTTTACATTGGAAGATAGGGGTTCTTGGGGTTTCCTGCCGTTGTCTAGTCTTCTACGGTTTTCCATATTATTCCTAAATCATTTCTCTGCCTAAAGGGTACCCATATTCCTTCAGGGACTAATGCCATCATGATATTATCCACATCTTGTACTGTGTACTGGCATGACCTTAATAGTTTCCTCATCTCCTTGTAAAACCCAGCAGGGTCTATTCGTGGGTCAGGTATACTCTTAGTTATTTGCATAAGTTCCATACGGGTTAAGGGAACATATACATAGGTCTTTATTGGCTCATTATTGGGGTTATTACCTGGAGTGGGCTGGCATTCTCGTAGTGGAAAACGTTTCTCGTGCCTATTTCCTTCTTCCTGAGTAGTTCTAGATTTTATTTCTACAAAGGCTTTCAAGACCTTGTTAAACTGCCACTTTCTTTTGCTTTGCTGGGGCTTAGTGTTCAGATCCACATCCAAACCTACCTCAGTTCCTAAGAAAGTTTCTATTCCTGTGAAATCATATTTTTCCTCTTGCCCTTCCTGTACAATCAAGTCTTGAGTGTTGTTAAACAGATGCTGGAGGCATGCCAGTTGTTCTGCCCAATTATAGGTCATTATTTCTTCCCCTGCTTTGGTGATGGATTCATTAATTGCGCATTTCTCTATTCTGTCTGCAGAATCCCTGCCTAATGCCCAGGCTTCTTTTAACCTCTTCTTCCTGTCACCCCGTTTCTCTATGTTTTCTTTCATTCGTTGATCCTGCCTTTGTTCCCCTAGGTATATTTCTGTCATGATAACTTCCATGCACTCCCACAACTGTTTTTTACTATGGGCTACATCTATTCCCTTTGTAGCATCCCAGTAACTCCCTGGGATATTGTCACTTACCCCACACTGTCTCCTATTATAATCATAATCTTCAACTAGAGTTCTAGGTACTTGTTTAAATAGTTCTAGGTATTTGTTTGAATTCCACAGGCCTTAGTCTTCCCAGCATATTCTTAACCTCATCACCTATCCTTTCCTTATATATATCGTTCGCTATAGTCTTCAACTCCTTTCACCTCACTTATCAACATATGTCTATCCATTTGATCACACTTCTCCTGTACCTCCTTGTTGTCTAATTCTCTTGCCTTCTGGTTTGCGGACCATTTCTGTTGCTTTCTCTCATTTTTGTTCTGCACGTTTTTCCTCCTAATTGCCTCTGCCCGCCATAATCTTATAGCCTCAAACTGTGCCGGACAGACTCTTTGTTTTGTCAGTTCTATTTCTATTGTCGCTTTAGCATCCAAATCAAATGTCCCATGTTCCGTCCACCTGTGTTCAAACAACCCTTTCGTGTATTCTGTCCATTGTTTTAGGAACAAATTTGAATTCAACCCATGTTTAATCAGCATTTCAAATGCTGGCGTTCCTTCGAGAGTGGCACAGCATGGTTTCGCTGTTCCCCTTCCGTAGGAAGTTAAGTTTCCCATTATCCTTTCCTACTATCAACATATATGTAAATAATTCCTTATATCGGACTGGTCCTTACTTAAACACATTAATTTCATCCATTAATTACCTTTTCATGAACGATCTACAAAACAGATCTCAGTCTAATACGTACCATATAATTGATATTCCTTTCTTCAACGGCCTTACCAACCGTATCCCTAAATCACTCACCTTCTGTGGGGTCTTCACCTCGAAGTCTGCTGGACCCAAAGGGTGGCAGCCTGCTGTCCTATCGTCTGGCGGTACTGGCGGAGGAAGGGTAACGCGTTTGTTCGCAGTCAATGGTGCATCTTCATTCGTTGGGGCCCCGATAACATTACCACTCCAGTCTCGCCCTGGAAGTCCTCACCCAGTGAAGGGCTGCCACGCCTTTGGGTCCCTTTGTGGTCACCAGTAAATGGGGGTACACTTTCGCTCACCCCAATTCAGTCAAAGGGTCCCCACACAAAAAATTACTCAGACAGTTGGTCAAGTCAAAAGGTTTATTCATCCATCTTTCATGAAAGGGCCAAACTTCCAACACCCTCGGGGGAGAACGACAAAGTGAGCTCTCAAGCATTAGATCTGCATGGTTTATATACATTTCAAAATACATTGGTTTCAATACCTGGCACGTACACAGGAAAGGAATTTGCATAAACATTAGCAGTTTGTCACGTAATCTACCTCACACTCTTTCTCAGTGCAAAGAGTTTCTCGTAAACACGTTCTTGCATCGAGCAGATAAGCCTGCAGCTGTGCGACCACCCTGCTTCACCCGTGCCCTGGGCGGTTCATTTGGGAGAATTCTCTCATGTTATTCTATGATTACCAAACACATGCTGTGTCAACCCTTTGCCGCCCTTTTCCCTTCCCCTCTTCTCAGAATAGCTGATGCATGATTTACAAGAAAACAAGGGTTTACAATGTCTAGCTGCACGCCATCACCCCTCTTGTTGCCGGGTCCCTGCAAACCTAATCTTGCTTCGACATGAGCATGGGCTTGCCACTTTCCATACCCACAATATCCTATTTCTCCCCCTGAAGTCAGACTAAGTACTGAGAAGAAGAAACGAACCCCAAGAGTTATGAAGATTACCGATAGGAAATACCACTATAGTACTGAGACAAAGAGGGAGCCAAAAGGCTATAGAGCTGAAGATCAGGCATGCCCTGTTCATTAGAATAATTGTGGTCAGGCAATTTAGCCGGAGACCTTACACCTGCAGCCTGTTATAGACTCACAGGTGTGTAAAAGGTGGAGTCCACCAACAGTAGAAAGCTGCCTGGGAAGAGCGAGAAGCCTGTGGCAAGCAAGGAAACTGTGGGGAAGAGGAGAAGGAAGGCCAGTATAGCCCACGAGAAACCCGTAGAGGAACCAAGTGCTGAGACGCCGGAGAAGGACACAGTGTGGCAGAGTGTCATTGCGTGACAAGGAAGCTGGTTCTCCAAGGAGCTGGGCAGAGTGAGAGCAGGGAGCCGTGGAAGTAGGCGGTCCCTGTGCTGTGGCCGAGAAGTGCTCATTCCCTGACTCGAAGCAAAAGTCTAGGGATGTCGGCGGGCAGGCCGCGAGATCCTGACTGTGCGAATTAAGAAACGGAGAAAGAACAGTTTAGGCGACCAGTGAGTGCTAACGAATTAAAGACCCGGTGCACGTTTGAAAGACAGAGAAGCAGAATTGTATCGGAGTGGTCACGTGCAGACTGCACGTTCTTGAAAGCCTCCGGTGAAACCTAAATCATGAGAGAGTTTTTCTGCAAGTGAGCAGCCGAGGGGAGCAACGAAGTGTAAGTAAAATACGGAATTGAACAATACAACCTAACCCAGCAATCCTAAGTTATGTGGATAAAGTACTTTGATAAAGGCAACTGTTTGCATGACCCGTAGTGGGTCGACCGTGCAGTCTGTTAACTGCGCCTAGACCAGGGGGCCCCAACAAATGAGAAGAAACTGCGCAATCAATCTAGAACCCCGAAAGAGCTGAATATTGGTTTTGGAAGTAGTACATCAAGCTTGGGGACTGAAAAACATAAGCTCCTATTGAACACTGTGAGATTGTTGATGAATTAAGACAATAACCTTAGGGAAGGAAGACCTAAGTTTCTTGGGAACATTAGCTTTTGCAACTAGTGGTTTGTTGGGAACCAGCACCTGTGGCTTGGGTGAAGAACCCTCTGCCTTTGTTGGGACATTGTATTATAACCAAGGCTTGAAGCGTGGGGAAAGGAATCCTGAGCTTATTGAAAACATTACATTGGAAACCTTGTTTTGTGAATCCAGGCTTAAAACTGGTGGAAGACAATGTCAAACTGCTGGAACTTGGTTGTGGTGAGCCAGTGCCTGCAGCTTGGAGAAAAGAGTCCCTAGCTCCTTTTGAGAACATTCTTTTCTTTGAATGGTATCCTGAACTTGGGGACGGGAGCAAGAGATTGCACCAGACTTTAATTTGGACACTTGCCTGCAGCTATTTGGTGTTGTCATGCACATGTCCCTGGATGTCTGCACACATGTTCATTTGTCACAATGTGTACTGTACTATGGACTGCAGGTGTGGATTGCGTTATCCAGATGATGCAGGGTGTTCACTTGCATGCTGTTGCAGATGTACTGTGGATGCCTACCACTATATTTGACCTGATATAGGTGACATATAGTACTCTGTATGTATTCCTACTAGCAGCATTGGCACAAGTTTCATCATGATTTGTCATTCATCGGTTGGTAGTTCCATGCTGGCATGCAGCACGACTGTGGTGGAGGGCCAGTGACAATCAGTGTATTCCCTTGGTGGGATTAATTTGTGGGCACTCATGGGTGCATGTCCCGTTTTGTTTTCTATTCGTATTTATATAGCGCACAACAGCCCGAGGACATCGTGGCACTTGTTACAGTACAAAGCTTAGTTACTTAGTTACATGGTCATTAGCAATATATATACAGGTTACAATATAGTTATATTACATTTGTGTTATATTACAATATACATGGCAGAAGTGGAGGAGGCAGTCCTCCACATGCTAGTTGAGGAGAGTGGCCTTGAGGTTGTTGCGGAAGACAGAGATGGAAGTTTCAGCTCTAAAGGCGGCAGGGCTTTGCTGCAGTCATGTTCGTTACGCATACTCACTGCATGTTGCTGGATAGTGTTGCAGAGGGTACACTCAGATGATGTGCAGTTGACGTGTTGAGGGATGTGGCCTGCTTGAAAGTCTGACATATTGGCATTGGTGTACAGCATTGATCTTTTGTATGACATTGATGTGTCATGTTCAGGTTGGGATGTGTTGGGCCACAGTGTTTTACTGTATGACCATTGTCCTGTTACCACCCAATCTCACCCAGGTGGCGTATGCATCCCCCCAATCTCACCCAGGTGGAGTATGCACCCCCCAATATCACTCATGTGGAGTATGCACCCCCCCCCCAATCTCACCCAGGTGGAGTGTGCATCCCCCCATCTCACCCAGGTGGAGTATGCATTCCCCCCCCCAATCTCACCCAGGTGGAGTATGCACCCCCCAATCTCACCCAGGTGGAGTATGCACCCCCCAATCTCACCCAGGTGGAGTATGCATCCTCCTAATCTCCCCCAGGTAAAGTATGCATCCCCCTCAATCTCCTCCAGGTGGAGTATGCATCCCCCTCATTACACTGCCATGGGCCTGTCAGGCGACTTACCAAGCAGCTATGCACGTTGTCCAGCATGTCACTCCATGTAGCGGGGTAGCAAGGAGTTTCATAGCACCATTGCATCATGAGTAGATCCGAGAAATCGGGCACAACAATGTGTGATCATCTTGCTGGAGTCACATACCATCTGCACATTGATGGAGTGGTATAGTTTATGATTTCGGTACACTACCTCCATGGCATGAGGGACCACCAATTCAACATGGGTGCAGTCAAGGGCACCGATGCAATTAGGCATGCCTGCCAGTGCATGGAAGCCAACTTTAGTGTCAAAGAGTTCCTGGCCAGTCCGTGGTAGGGATATGTAGTTGCTTGCGTGCTTCAGGAGGGCATCCAGCACTTGGTTCAGCATGCGAGAAAAGAAAGGTTGTGATATGCCATGAAGCTGCCTCACTGTGTGCTGGTAGGTGTCTGTGGCCAGGAAGTAGAGTAGAGACACTACCTTCAGTAGAGGGGGAATAGCAGTGCGGATTTCAATCAGGCTGACAATGTAGTCTTGTATCATGTCCACAATGCTGGTGATGGTGTCCTGGTCCAGGTGGTACAGGGTGTGGATCTGCACAGGGGTTAGGTTGTATGGACTGGCTCTGATGAGAGGGATTGGTGGCTGCTTACGTGGTACCACTGGCTGCACTGGTGGAACTGGCTGGGCCTGTCTCACCCTCCTTCTCCTCCTGTGTCTCCTCTGTGGTACCTGTTGTTGTTGCTGGTGTAGCAATGCAGGCATGTCCTCCAGCCCCAAGATTGCAACTGCAAGTGGGATCATTTTGGTGTGGGAAAGGGTGTGGTGTGTGGGTGTGCTCCTTTTGTGCTGGGACAGACGCCATTGCCTCCACCTGTGGTGATTGTGTGCACCTGTGGCAGTTGGGAACACATGAGATTGCTATTTATGGGTAATAGGCAATGCCTGTAATACCGGCATATTAGAGTCCCCATTTACAGTCTTTGGGATGTCGGTAGGTGCATGCCCGCGTGACTTGTGATGTCCTCCTGTTAGCGGCAACCCGGTATTGCCGCCACGAAGGGCTCGTGCACACACGCATGCCGGTATGGAGGGGCACGGTTCAGGCAGTGGCGGTAATACCGGGTGGTCGACTCATAATGGCCCGGACCGGTAGTTGATTCCGGTATTACCATTCCGCCTTCATTTTTGGCTTACCACAAATCTTGTAATGAAGCCCAATGTCTTTTATTAGGATCCCAGACCCTCCTTCTCTTGGTTGTGGATCCCAGACTCTCACCATTGTGTTGTATTCACTTGGCTCCCTCTCCTGCCAGGTATACAACTATTTAGTGTTTGACCCTCCTTCTCCATTTCCTTAGCTTACCCAGATGCTTCCCTGGACCTCTCACAGCTCCCAGGCAACCTGTGTACCTGTTTCTTCCTTTGTAGCAGTATCAGCGGTTCCTGGGCAGCTGCATCCTTTCTGGAAGCTCCGGCAGCGTTTGGGCATCCAGCTTCTTTCCGGTTGCATGCGTTTTGTCACTTCTGCACTTCATCTCACATCCGTGTATGGCTCCCGATATTCCTCTTCATGGGACGGCTCTCCCTCTCTCACGTCTATCCTACACTTTCATTTGGGCCTGAGCTTGAACGTCATTGGAACTCCCACGTCAGACTAATGTATTCCTTAGAGCCAATTACTGGCCTTTGGAAACTAGACTGCTCGCTCGGTTTCTCACGAGTGATCCTTGTACTCCTGCTCATCTTCTTCATCACAGTACCATCCTTAAAGCTACAAGCATAATACTTTGTATTATCTGTTTTTTCAGTGGTGTCATGTAGATTAATTTGGCTGACTTGGCAGCAATATATATTAGCTACATCCAGGGAGGGGACAGGAGAAATTGGAAAAGAATGTGGCAAAGTGGGGTGAAACCGCATTTTCTTGTTCTGATCAACCCCAATCCCATACAGAGATTCCTTCTCGATGTAATCCTCCCTCGGTGCACCACCCCCAGGGGGACTATCGTACTGTGGACACACTGCCCTGGCCCGATTGGAAAGGTATCCCCTCAGGGAAGAAGGGACGACATCCTAAGATTTGTCACAGCATATCATGTGTGTATTGTAAGGGTGCAGAAGTAGACTCAGAACACAAGGGTTGTATGCTTGTTGGTATAGAATTTTTTTTTTAACTGAAAATAAGGTAGAACCCAATCTGTCCCTATGAATAAGAGGGATTTACCAGCCTCAACCAAAACTAAGGATAATGTCAGCATGTCTGTCAAAAGTATGTCCTAAACCTAATCATGTCCCTTACACTTCAACCAAAAAGCTATAACTAAACTACACCCTGCTTAGAACAGGATGACTCCCTTCTTGAGGATGCTTTAGGCAGTTCAGAATTCCAAGCTCCCAAAGCAATATTGGGAAGGCGCCTCTCTCCCCCAAGTATTCCTCAGGTGCTCTTTATCAGTAGTACCTTTATCATAGTTCTGACTTCTGCTAAAGGATATGCCTCCTTTCCTTGTATCGTGATTTGCGCCAAAAGGATCTTTCTTTACCCCTTGTACTTTCTGTGACTTGTGCAAAAGGGTCTCTTCCCGTGGACTTCTCGCAACTTGTGCCAAAGGTTCTTTGCCCCTGGTCTTCTCGTTATTTATGCCAAAGGTTTTCCTCCCCTAGACTTCCCGTGCTTTGGACCAAACGTTCTCTTCCCCTGGACTTTTCATACTGTGTGCCAAAGGTTCTCTTCCCCATGACTTCAAAGGTTCTCTACCCTTGGACCTCTCATATTTTATGTAAAAGGTTCCCTTCCCTTGGACTTCTTGTCTCATTCTTTGGGCCACAGACTCACTCCCAATTCACTCTTCTGCCAGACTGATCTTTCACCCCCTCGGTTCTCAACTGGTCTCTCTCAAGGTTTGGGTGCCTGACCCCACTCCAGCTTTGCAATCTCTTTTAACCAGTCCCGTTCTGTTATCCTGTCAGCCTCTTTTTCACTCTGTTTTGGGTTGCTTTTTCATACCCTCTGTTCTCAAATTGTTTCTCTCGATGTTTGTGTCCTTGACCTCTCTCTTTGCTTTGCAATCTCTTTCATCTGGGCCCGGTTAACAGTCCTGCCAGGTCTCTCTTTCAGTCTCTTTGGGGTGCTCTTTCACCCCCTCTGTTCTCAACTTGTCTCTCTTGGTGCCTGGGTCCTGGACCCCTCTTTCAGCTTTACAGTCTCTTTTAACTAGGCCTGGATAACTACCCAGCCAGGCCTCTATTTCAATCACAGCCTCTGGGGTATCCCTTTGTATTCCCGGTCCCACTCAGCATACCTTTGTACTTGGTCTGCTAGGGTTCCGGTCTACAGCAACACCATGCAGCTTCTACGGCTTTCCCCTGGGCTCTCGTAGTCTTCGTTAGGAACTCAGCGACTGTACCACGCTGGCTTCCCTCTGTGCATCCAGCCTTGCCTGCCACCAGATGCCGAATCTGACAACCAGGTAAATTGTGGGGCTCCTTACTACGGCTGTTCCCTGCCTCTCGGTTCAGGCGTTCGGATCTGCTGTGGGTCATCTCCTCAGCGTTCCACTCCCCATTGGCTTCTAATAGCTAGCATGTTCGTGTTGGTTCCACTTAGGGATCTGCATCACCCTGCTTTTCCTTGTGGTAGTACTTTTGAAGTTATCCATATTCACTCTTCCCTGACTCTTCCTCGTCATATCATTCTTGGCCTGATAAATACAATTACTATCTGTAAGAAAATTAGTCGAAGTAAGAAGAGAAAGAGAAGATTGGAGTATCTGAGGCCTACATATAGGGCTGTATGCCTCATGTCTAACAGCATGATGGTGGCTATACTGCATTCTCCCTCGACAGTCCTCACTTCTCCAAGAGATGGGATCCTCCCACTGAGTACCACCCCCAGGGGGACTATCCGGTAGTGGCCTCACCTCCCTTGGACCATCGGAAGGGGGCCCCCTTCCGGGGAGAAGTGATGACACAGAGGGATTCGTCACAGTATGCATAGTCAGAGTGATACTTATGTGTGTATTTGTCTGTGTGCAGGGTCTGTGACAAAGCCCCTGACTGATCTGTGGGTTCTAATTAGGGTGACCAAGGGGGCAGGGTATATTCCAAAGCTAGAGGGTGATGTGCCGAGGGTGGTATGTGGAGGACCACCAGGTCACGCTTCCTTGGCTCTATCCAAAGGCAGGAGACAGTCATAGAGAATATGCAAATGAGAGCGCCCCAAACACTCTGTAGGCAGACCCAAGGCCCTAGAAAGGAAAAATAAAATGTTTTCTTTAACCAGAGTCAGCTTCATTCACACAATACTTGAAGGATGTATCATGCTCTGATTACAAAACATCCAATTATAGAAAGTAACGTATTTCAAAGGACTAGATATTCTCCTGAGCCCCATGTGCCTGAACCTGAAACAGTGTTGCCAGTTCACAGTTTCCCAGCAGTCTGTTTACCTGCACATGAAACAAAGTAACTAACCCACCATCTACCGGTGGGATGCTCCCCTGAAGAGTATATTAAGTTGCAAACCTTCTGAGAGCCAGCATTCTTTTTCCATTCAGATAGTAAACTCTCTAACCTAAGGGATTTTTCTGTTGCAGATTCACAGGCTGGGGAAGCAGCTGATATGTGTCCTAGGCAGTCCTACAGAGTAGCAGGAAGCAAGAGTAAAATCCAAGATGGCAGAAAGGATAAATAAAGACTTGATCCAGCCCCCTAAACCCAAAGTGAGCCCATATGCACCTCGGAGGGGCTGCCAATTCTGGCCAGCCCAAATTCTAAAACACAGGTGCGGACCATCAAAGAAAGCACAGTCCAGAGGTATTAGGCAGCACTCTATAAAACAGAGACCCCAGTTAGTCAGCATGAGTATTTAGAGACGGAAGGCAGTCAGAAGAGTTGGAGCTGGAGAGATGAGTTTGGAGGAGCGCGGTGAGCCTGGAGAGTGTAAGGCGGAGGGTTGAGGAGAGGTCCAAGTGCCTGGGAGAGGCCAGGCAAGAGAGAATATGGGTGGATGGAGACCTGAAGGGGCTATGTGAGCCCACCCCATGAGGGACATATTGACATGCCCCAGTCGCATGTGCGACGGCGCCAGTATCTGGGCACAGCTCATGTTACCTGGAAGGTGCCCTGGCATCTTGGCCAACGCTGCAGGCTCCGTGGTCCTATGCAGACTACATCTCCCAACATTCTGCGCCAGTAATGTTTTTCTGCACTATCGTCACGTGAGGAGCACGCAACGTGGTTCTGCGTCCGTACGCTTGTGGACTATTAGTAGTCACCCGAACCGCTGCTCAGGTGCTCCTTAACTGTGTTTCTGTGCCAGTTTCGTAGTGCTTTGGTCTCCGTTGCTTATACGTTTTGATTCCTGTTTCTGATTCCTACCTGTTATCACAGATTATTCTTTTTGGATTGCCCTTCGGTTTTTGGAGCCCGGCTCCTTCGGATTGAATCCCTGGTTACCCGACGCTGGTTTGCTTACCTGGATTGTCTTGCTGTATCCTGCCTTGTAACAGTATTACGTTGACTCCGGCTACGCCTTGTTTGATCTGCTGGTGCTTTGTCAAGCATTTTCTGACCCCCGTCTCAGCTACGATCTTTTCTTTCTCACTTACCTGTTTTCTTCTTCCTTCAGCATTGTTCCCCCCACACAAATTACCCAACTTTTTCTCCCTGTCGTTTCCTGTGAAGCCTCTTTTCATTCCTTTTTGCCACATCTTTGGGACGCTTTGCTGATATTTCAAGGACCCTTATCCTGGACATTTTGGACGCTCTCCTGATATCATCTCTGGTCATCCATCTTTTGGTTACCTATGGATGCTATGCAAAGTACCAATGGACTGCTTTTGAAACTTCTTTAGATTGCGTCCTCGTGCCGTCCGGGTTAGGTAGATCAACACTGACTGTTTGGGATTCTGGACTTAGTCTGTGGATTTTACTACACTTTTCCTCACCTTGCTGATTCTGTGGCACCAAGTAGGTTTCTGGTCTCTTCCTTCACGGAGCAGGTAAGAGTGGGAAACAAAGGGTGGTGGTTGCCAAAGGTTGGTATACTTGACTGCTGTGCTGAACTATTGTTATTGTTCTTTCCTCTAGCTTTGTTGTTGCTGCTCCTGCCTTTTCACTCAAGCCCCTGGTCTGTCAGGTGAATTATATTCCTGCAGGCCACGCTCTTGTGGGGAAAGTCTGATTGTCATCAGTTCCAGACTATTGAGTGAATTGTGTAATAGATCAGGCAGAGAGGAGTGAATTTAAAGAGGTGGGATTACTGAGGAGGATGTCAGTGAAAGTAAGGAGGATGTTGGGAAACTCAGGAAATGTTGATAATAAGAAGGGGTTGGGAAACCTCACGAGATGGTTGGTTGCAATACGGAGGAAGTTAAGAAAAATCAGGAGGGGGACAGAAACAGTGCACAGGAGGGTAGAAGTATGAGCGGAGATTGGTGGAGAAGATGAAGCAGTGTTGGGAAACCATGACACTGAAGGTGCATATTTTCAGGGGAAGAATAATGACCAGAGCGGGGTGAAAAAGCTGTGGGACTCTTCAGAGGTGGGCAAGGAAAGTTTATAGAGGAGATTAGAGATGAAGGAGCAGAGAGAGGTGATTGGAGAGAGTACGAGGGAGGCTGTGTGAGGGAAACACAGGGGATGGCTGGGTAAAATCAGGAAGAGGAATCAAATAGCTAGAAGAGGCATGTTCATGTGGGTTTAGCTGGCCCTAGGCAGGACAAAGAGGCAGCAAGAGGAACAAGCATCCTTCCAAGAGGTTAAATCAGAGTCAGGGAGTGGGAGGAGAGCTGACCTTGTGAGGAAGGGCTAAGCAAATCCTAGAGAATCCACTGCTAGCATGTCGGGATGACACTCCTTGGTTGCTCTGCCAGAAACTAAAGGAGCAGATCCTCCCTCCAACTGTGACACCCAATGAGGAGGTAGATCCTCTGCTGGCTCCAGCTCTTCCTTTCCTTCCTTGAGAAGGCACAATAAGACCTACAGGCTGGGTACAGACCTGCCTGGTGAAACATATGAACACCTTGATTAAGATTAGCTTAGAACAAGTGTTTGGGTGCATCTGTAAGATTACAATGCCAGTACATAGGACCCTGGAAAACCTGCAATAGACGGGTACAGGAAAAACCATGCCCTGATTTTATTAATAGAAACTTTTCTTTTGTTGTGCACTGTTATTTTCAGAGACACTTTCACTTTTGTTGAATTCCCAAGCCTTTACCCTGACCCCTGGAGAAGACTATCTATTCTGACTATTTTGTTTAGAGAGAACAAATTTTGTTTGGTTTCCTATTTTGGCAAGCTGTTCTTTTTCTTTCAGTATAAGGCAGGCAAGGGCCCACAGAAGGCATGGGCCCAAGGGATCCTCTTCATCCAGTCTTTATTTATTTATTCAACAAATCACATAACAGTTTGCCACAATTTCTGATAGGTTGGGCTTGTCACCCACCAAAGAAAAGCCACATGTTTGACACAGTCCACCTCAGGCAGAGGAACGGCTTGGTAGCCTTCATCCTCAACTCTACATCCTTCCTGAACCTCTCCTTTTTTAACCTTCTGATGTTTCACCTATGCATCCTGATACTCCTCCTTTTTCTCCTCAACCTTGCTTACTTTTGTAGCCTCTCCTCCCTCCACCACCTGAGTTTCGTCCATAGAAACCAGAATTGAACATATACTAACGGATTCTCAAATGAGTAGACAAACACATAAATGATGTCTCCAAAACCCAGAAATGCGTGGTAGAACAAGATACCTGTCTCAAATGTACAATAACTTCCACCTGTGTGAATTGGTACAAAAGACAAGATAATAATCCAAAATGCTGTCAGTGAACATGTAATACAAAGTAAAGAATACATATTCTGCTTGATAATTCAATGAAAAGGTAATACCTATCTCAAAGGTAAAAACAACAACTGCTTGTGTATAGAGAAAGGAAAAGAAAAGCATGCATGGCCTGTTTGTTAGTAAACCACAACAAAACACAAGCATTAGAAGAAGCCAGTCTCTAGTGTCCATGTCAATTCGTACCTGTAGCCAGGCACACAGGTTTTCCACACCAAGCGAAAAAGGAAGGAAAAGATATTAAGAGCGAAGTTTAAAAGTTATTGAGGATCTGCTGCAGAGTAGGATGCTCACCAGTAGATAGCAGGGAACCGGGTTGTACGGAGCGGCAACATGCGCAGTCGACTAGCGAGTGGAGATCTTGCGTCTATATTGAATGGCCATAAAAGAACATGGTGACATCATCACAGAGCCCCGATGACATGATATATAATGGGGTCTGGAAACAAGACCGGCATGTAGAGAACTGTATTGTCCAGAGTGGTAATCAAGGAGCGGAGGTGGGGGTGGCGGGCGGTAGGTGAGGAAAGATGGGAAATTAATGTGTGGGGACAAGGGAACAACAATAGATAAATTAGGTAGTCAAGAAGAAGTTATATGAAGACTAGAAAATGTAAACCCACACGAAAAGCTATTATGAATTAGAAATAAAATAACACTTGTGAAAGGAAAGAGAATATAGGAAATAACAAAACCACAGGAAAAATTCAAAGATACTGAAAAGTGTCAAAAAACAACATACTACCGCCAGGACACTGCCACAGTCAACATCATCTACAGCACCATACAAAACTGGATGGTTACCTACAACATCTGCCTTAATGACGATAAAACAAAGCTCCTGATTGTGGGCTCTCCCTATTGTCTGAAAAACCTTGACTCCTCTTTTCTCTCATTCTGCATCAATGAATTAATTAATCATCCTAGTATTGAAACAGGTCAAAACACTGGGTGTTCACCTTGAAGCAGAGTTAACCATCACTAGGCACATTAATGCTGTAGCATCTTCCCATGCCTAGACGTCCGGGCTCATCTCACTAAGCAGGCAATTCCTGTCCCTGAGTAACTGCCTCACTCTCGCTCAAGTTTTTATTCTCCCACCTGGAATCTTCTCAAATAGGCTACTCTTTTGTACCACTACTTCTGGTGGGATTGGGACACTTTGAGGTTCTGTTGTACCAGATTTTTGATCAGTTCCATATGATTGTGGGTGGCCCAGATTATCTTGTGAGAGCTGGATCATACTTCCTCATCTCTCTCCTAGAATTCTTTATCTTTGTCCAGGACATCTTGAAGCTGTCTGGCTAATTCAAATGGAGAAAATCCAATGGATGCTCGTGGAGTCTTATGTGGTAAACAAAACACGTTGGGACTCATTACGAGATTTGTGCTAAAAATCTGTCATTACCAGCATGCTGGTAAAAACATGTCTGTGTAGCCTTGATCCCGCAAACAGCGGCTGATCACGAGTGTGCGAGTACGCGCATACCTGCATGCTGGTAACGGTTGTACCGCCATGCCGGCAACGACCCTCAAACCCCCAGATAGCAGCATCATGAAATGCGCAGATACCTCCTCTGCCATCGACATCCCCCAAATAGCGGTACCGGTATCCACACAGTGGTATTAACGGGTCCGTTATTACCAGCACCGGAAGCAACGTCATTGCGCCAGAACAGGAAATGCTCCGGCAGCCATCTTCAAAAACAAAATCCATTGCCATCCTCTACAGACTGGACCTGTGCAGGCAAAACCCCTAACACACCTTGGAGAAGATGTCGAAAGCAACCCCCGAAAGGCATTGCCCGCTTGCGCAAACCCAGATTCAAGGATGAGGAGCTCAACATGTTAGCTGACATGCTAGTGGATCATGCAGACGTGGTCTTCTGTGCTGACCTGAGGCGTCCAGCCCAGTTCAGGAAGAAGGAGATTTGGGAGGACGTAGCGAGGAAAGTGAGTGCAGTTGGCACCACCGCATGCATCGTGAAGGACTGCAAAAAGCAGTGTGACATCCTGCGTCTATGAGTAAGGAACATCCTGTTGGCCAATCGCAGCCAGGGGCTGGGAATAGGCGGCGGTGCCCACTCACCCATAGAATTGGCAAGGTGGGAAGATGAGTCCATCGAAGGAGTTGTTGGAGCAGAGGTCGGAGTCCCATCATCGGCAGATGAAGGTGAGTGTCCCCACAAACACCTGACATCCAATGATCACAGTTGTCCAACAAATGTGATTGTGATGCGAGCCAGTGCATGGCCCATCATACACACATTCACATATCCCTGTCCAGATGCTGGCCCCACGTCTGTAACATCAGAATGCATGCTGCATGCCGCTCCCATTCCCAAATGCACACCCGCACACAGATGAACTGCACGTGTCACACAGTACGCAAGACACAACACACCCATAGGCCCCACAGCAGACACCATGGTGAACATGTGAACACCAGAGGGATGGCAATACTCCCCCCTGATCCTTGCACACACCCTGTCCACTGCAACAACAAGCATGTAACGATCCACATGGCACTAACTGCACAAAGACCAATGCATGCATGATGCAAGTACTACCATCACTGATGCCCTGCCTCTCTCTTTCCCCCACAGGAATGGATGCGGACAGCGATGAACATGATGCAAGTGCACAGGCCAGAACACCTGCCAAAAGGCCCAGGGGCCGGGATGATGGCACCAGGCCATCCATGTCAAGGAGAACTGGGATGGTCCAAGTGCCACACAAGTCACTCACCAGTGCCCAACCAGCTTCGCAGCCACCAACACAGGACCAGCAGACACTTGCCCCTGCACCCCTGGAGACACAATCCACACAGGGTGAGGCCACATCTGTGGAAACTGAGCATGACAGCTCACAGTCCACTGCCACAATCTCGATTGGGGAGACAGCTGCATCCGCACCTCATAGTGGCGATGAGGAAGTGGGCCATAATGACAACAACCATGTAGCAGGCATCTTGTCTGAGGATGTTGGACAAACCCCGCCTCCCAGGTCACCTCACATGGCACCCCACAGGGCACTCCATAGGGCATCCCTCATCATGATTCGGAAGGACAGGGCAGACATGGATAGTGGTCTCCAATAGTGGACAGCCCTGTATTGGCCACATCCACACCATCAAACCAACCATCCACCTCCACCGCCGCAATACGGGACATTGAGGGACGTCTGTCAAGGATGGAGGGCTGGCAAGAGGAGATGCACGGATTAGTCAGTCAATATGTTGCAGATGGTGAGGCAACACGCTGTGCAATGCGTAAGAACACTGCTGCCGTCATCAAGGTCATCAACAGGAAATCAAAGCAGGTCCATGATGGATTTGCAGCTGTGGCCCAGATCCTCAGGAGAATAGCCAACACTATGGAGCAGCGGCATACAGTGGCATCCGAGCCACAACCTTCGACATCATCATCTACTACGTCTGCCAGTTCTACTCAGACCAGCCCTGTGCACAGGTCCCTGCACAGCACGCAGAGCTCTGAGATGCAACCCCCTCCTCCGAAGGGCAGTCCGCAGTAGCAGGGGCACTCTGCACATGTTGACTGACAGTGCATCCGGACACCTGTTGTGCCATTGATGTTTTGGGGTGTTGGGGGTCAGGGAGGAAGAGGTGTGTGGGGGGTATATTGAGGGAGGGGTGTGTGGGGGCTGTTGGGGAGAGGGGAGGGGTGTGTGGGGGGTGCTGGGGAGGCGGGAGGGATGTGTGTGAGGGTGTTGGGGAGGGGTGGGTGGGGTGTGGGGGTTGGAGGGTTTTCACATTGTAAATACCATCTGTACAATACACCCGTGGTGCAAAAAAACAACACATGACTGGACATTGCTTCTTCGGTGTGTGCCAATTTATTGCATGACAGTGCACAGTGCCCATATACCCCCACACCCAGTGCCCAGAGTCCCACATACCTAGCATCCTCTGCATCCCAATGCATCAGAAACAATGCTTGGCGCACAGCACGTCCCTCAAGTGTATCGCGACTTGGCCGATGTCCAACATCTACACCTTCCTCATCATCAACTTCACCTGGTGGTGGCTGGTCCATCTCAGGTGGCAGAGGTACGTTCCGCCGATGCACATGTTGTGCAGAATGGCACATACCATGATGATCTTGCCCACCTTCTCAGGCCCGTAAATGAGGGCGCCATCCGACCTGCTGAGGCAGTGAAACCGTGCCTTCAACAGGCCAAATGTCTGCTCTATGACCACACGAGTGTGTGTATGGGCACGATTGAAGTCCTCTTCGTGCCTGTTCTGTGGATTTCTGACAGGGGTGAGGAGCCACGTCTTCATGGGATAGCCAGCATCACCTGCATGGGAGCACAAAAAGGTATGTGTAAGGGTATTTCTCAATGTCCATTTGTACTCGGCCTGTACATCATTCATGCGCACATGCAGTATTTCGTCAATGGCAGCTATTGACTTCACATCTGCACATCTATCTGCTCTGTACACTACTTGGCAATCCATGGTGCTGGTCTTGGGTGGCGTACACGACTTAGGGGCCTTGACATTGGAATCAACAGCCACCCAGATGGAGTGACAAGGTCCATGATGTACACACATATGAGGGTTAAGTGGCAGGGGATGAGACCAAATGCATGTTGGGCTATGTTTGATGCATTAGGCTGATGGACTACATGATACTGCTTGGTTAGACAATGATGCATATGGATTATTGTAGACGCCATGCACGTGTCCCTCGACGTCTTCACACTAGTCACAATCGCAAAATGTTTTTGTTGGTAGTGTCCGCCAGTGTAGGGAAGAGTACCTTAGATGAAACAGGGTGTTGACTAGAATGCCGGTACTCATGTGCTGTGGGTGATTCCCGCATCAATCGCACCCATGTAGGTGTTGCTCACTACTTGATGGGTTCAATTTGAAGCATCCTTGTTGCATGTGTGCTCCCCATTTGTATTCATCTGCACATGTTGCCATGGTGTTATGCAGTGTTACTGTCGGGGAGGGGCAGTGACAGCGGAATTGCCTGAGGTGGAATTCATACTGCGCACTCATGGATGCTTAACCTGCGAGGTGCTTCAATGCGGTCATGTGTATTCAGCTTTGTGAACATGTGATGGTGCATTGTGGTGCTGAGGGTATGGTCAGGTGATGTCCAGTGGACATGTTCAAGGGTGTGCGCTGATTGTGAGTCTGACATTTACACATTGGTGTGCAGCCACAGTGCGTCGGCCTCCATTGTCTGTGTCATGCATCTTATTTGGTTGATTATGGGCACAGTGTTTGGCAGCATGGACAGTGTCCAAAAACCACATTGAGGGCACGCCCATAGCCCAGAGAGGAGACTGCTTGTGTCTGCATGTAAACCCCCCATCCCAAACACTTTCCCATGGACCAGAGAGCAGACTGCTTGTGTATGCATGTTAACCCCCCCAAACACTCTCCCATGGCCCAGAGAGCAGACTGCTTGCGTATGCATGTAAACCCCCCAAACACTCTCCCAAAGCCCAGAGAGCAGACTGCTTGCGTATGCACGTACACCCCCCGATACATTCTCCCATGGCCCAGAGAGCAGTCTGCTTGCCTATGCAAGTAAGCCCCCCCAAACACTCTACCATGGCCCAGAGAGCAGACTGCTTGCGTATGTATGTACACCCCCCCGACACGCTCTTCCATGGCCCAGAGAGCAGACTCACAGAGCAGCCCGCCACTTTGTATGGCATCTCCTTTCATATAACGGGGTAGCGAGGAATTCCGCAGCACCATTGCATCATGCGTGGATCCTGGGTATCTGGCACAGCAATGTGTTATCATTTTTCTGGCATCACACACCATCTGCACTTTGATGGAGTGGAATAGCTTCCGATTGCAGTACACCACCTCCACGGTATGTGGGACTGCCAACTCCACGTGGGTGCAGTCGAGGGCACCAATGACATTGGGCATGCCTGCCAGTGCATGGAATGCTATTTGCGTGTCATTCGCCTCCTGTGGTGTCTGTGGTAGGGATATTTAGGCCCTTGCTTAGCACACAGGAGAAACATGGCTGCGAGATGCCATGCAGCTGGCCCACTGTGTGCTGGTAGGTGCCTGTGGCCAGGAAGTGGAGCACAGATGCCACCTTCAGCAGAGGGGGCATGGCGGTGCGGATGTTGATCTGGCTGACCAAGTCTTCATGTATTAGTTCCACTATGGTGGTGATGGTGTCCCTGTCCAGGAATGGATTTGCCCTTATACGTGGGATTGGTGGCTGCCTGCGGGGAACCACTGCCTGCACTGGGGGGGATTTGCTGGGCCAGTCTCGCCCTCCTTCTCCTCCTGCATCTCCTCTGTGTTGCCTGTTGTACTGCCTGCTCAAGGAGTAGCAATGCAGGCATGTCCTCCAGCTCCATTATGGCGAATGCAAGTGGTTATAATTTTGGTCTTGGAAGGGGTGTGGTGTGTGGGTGTGCTCCTTTTGTGCAGGGCCAGGCTCCATTGCCTCCACCTGTGCTGATTGTGTGCACCTGTGGCAGTTGGGAACACAGCAGTTTCCTATTAACGGGTGATCCGCGATGCCGGTATTGCTGGCATCATGGTGGCCCTTCTTACCGGCATCTGGATGACGGCATGTGCATGTCCGTGCCACTCGTAATGTCCTCTTCCTTGCAGCATGCCGGTTTTATGGGTACGGCACCCGCGCACACGGGCGCATGCCAGTACTGTGGTGCATGGCCAGAGCGGGTCCCTGATGATGCCGGTAGGACCGGCATTGCAGGTCGTGATGGGCCAGTCCTGTTATTACCGGACCGCCAACCTTGTAATGAGCCCCATTGTATCATCTCGTCTCAGTCCTTGAAACCTTCTGCAACAAATTTCTGGTGGATGTTCTTCAAATTCTGATTGAACTGCTTCATGAGCCCATTTGTCTTTTGTCAGTATAGAGAAGTTCAGGGGGCGTCTATGAATACGTTGTTTGAGCTTCTACTGCGGGGGCATGGAAGGGTGACCTGATCTGTTAGGATCTCTTTGGTGAAGACTACTACATCAAATAAAGGACTTGTGGGTTTCAGGAAATGTTTGAACGTGCTGGCTCTTATAGGGAAGGCTTCAGGGCACTGTGTTGACTAATACATAATCATGAGGACATGGATATTCCAGGATCCTGATGGATTAAGGGGGCCATCACTGTCCTCCCTATTCATTTGAATGGCATCACTATAATAGGAAGACGTCTCAAGGATGGCTACCCTACATTATTTCAGGAGGGTGTCTGGCAAGTAGGGAAAACCTGTACTGTCATGACCCATCAGACAAACCCCTTCTGGACCTCCTGGTCCCTGTCACGCCGGGGCTTGAACTCTGTTGTACTACCAATATGGCCGCAAACACTGAACGCTGCCTAGCAGTCTTCGCTTTCATTGCACCGCACTCGATAAAATAGCCACACCCCCGCGCTTCAGCGCGTCTCAACGCTACTGTAGCTGTGGCTAGACGTGTGCTCCGTAGTTCACCTTCGCGGAACTTTGTTGCTTTCCTGGTTCCCGGACCCCTGCTCCATTCCATCCCTTCTCCTTCTTACCCAACCTTCTCCCGGAATCCGTGCACCCGCCTCCGAGTGCTTCTTCCCCTTATTTTTTCCTGGATTTCCTGGAGTTTACTATCAATCCTGGACAAGAAGTTGAATGAACACTGGAAGCCGAAGACGGCCGAGCGGGCTTGTATAAGACCCGAACCATAAGGAAGAAAACTTCTACAACGGAATCCATCAAGCAGCGAAAACAGGTGAGAAGGGGAGAAACCTGTGACATGTACAGTAATAGAGACTTTCCTCATGGACACCCAACCAGAAAAACTAGACCAGAATGTTGGATGTGATCTTGGCTGAAAGGTGGGAATGAGCCCGTTTAAGCACTGCTGGAAATGTGGCTGGCCATCTCCTTATTCATTGTTTTGACCCGGTACAGTAGCCAATTCCTTTCCTTTCAATGAAGTATAGACACCTTCTCTGCACTGTCCCTCCTGCATATGGTGGTCTGGAAGGTGATATGCAGAGAGGGGCCCACCTCTGCTCTTCTGAATATTCTTAAGAAGAAATCTTCTGGGTTGTATTTGGTTCCCTTCTCAGTGGCTCCTACTCATCTTGGGAAATATAGGAAGCCCTGAACCCGACATAGCCCCTTTCTGGCTTCTCCACATGCACAGGCCCCACCATTGAAGTGGATTCAAGGGTCTTGCATATCTGCTGGGTAATGGGGTCATCCTCCTGGGTCATGAAGGTGCTGTTGCTGTGATTAAAGGGGAGGATTCTGGATCAACCAACCATGCTCCTACATCAATAAGAGGGCCCTCCATCAAGGTGGCACCTCAATGCCCTCTATGCTGTACAAATCCATGATTTCGGCACCGGACACATTCCTGATTGAAAGTCTCATAATACTATCTTCCTTTATGTTCTTCAGTGTCCATGCTAGGAAGATTGGGCTGACTTCCTTTGTAAGCTCTGTAAATACCCCTTCTGATACCATCTGTTAGGATTAGGCTGTTTGAGACACACAGAAAGCATGGACATCAGCGATCTTCTTTAACCAGGCTTTAATGATTTGTTCAACAAATCTCAATATCTTTAACAGTTCCTCAACAGCTTCTGATACATTGGGCTCCTCGCACACCAAAGGAGCCTTCTAGTGTGAAGGTTGGGTTGAGAGTCCCCTAGCCTCTACCTTCCTCTGTCTGTCCTACCACTGGAACATGTTGCCCTCCTCACCACCACACCACAGACTCATTCCTCCACTCACTGTGGGTTAGACCTCTTCTGATCAGGGTTTTCCTCCTAACCCCAGGACTCACTCCTTGCCACCCCTTTGCTCTGTAACTGCCACCCCTCTTTATTTATTATTTTATTTATTTGACATTTGTAACTTGCATTTGGACAAAATTAAGTGCATTTAAGCACAGGTGTATATTTTACAGACTAAAAGAGTGATAAAGTGCAATATAAAAACTGGTTAGACCTTGGATAGGAGACCTGATTTAGCTGAACAGATAAGTCTTCAAGATTTTCTGAAACCGCATGAACTCTGTGATACTTTGAATGTCCAATGGCATTGAATTGCACAGGCTGGGGCCATACACTGAAAAATGCCTTTCGCCTTTAAATATGCATCTTGCAGGTGGTACCACCAATAAGAATTTTTCAGAGGATCGCAAGATGAGTCTAGACTCATAACCATCCAGTTTTTTGGAGCTTTATCTACGGAATAGACCATGAATAACTTTGATGGTTAGGCCAAAAATTGTGAATTTCATCCACTGCTTGATAGGAATACTGTTTCAGATGCTTTAAAAATAAGTTACACTGCTGCATTCTGAACCCTCTGAAGATGAGAAAGTTGTATATTAGGGATACCTGCAAGCAACGCATTGCAGTAATCCAATCTGGTATTGATCAGTCTTAATGAGGAACGAAAATAAGGGTACGTCACAACAGATGAGGTGAGCAAAACACTGCCTGCACCTTGACTCCAATCTGTTGTTCACTACCAACATTAGACTGCCATATACACCTGAGGTTTTTAACCTTTAAGGCATAGCTCAGCCGGGAGCTAGGAAAACAGGAATTGTGATTAGGGCTGTACCGAATAGCATATTTAGTATTCAGCCGAATACCGAATAGTTCGTCAACTATTCGACCAATGCCAAATATGAAGCCGAATAGTTCCTTTATTTAATAAATCATGTTCCAAACTTCAAAAAACACACTTATTAAAAAAAACAAATAAAGCACCATTTTAAATGCATTCTATACTGTTATTTCTCTTCATTGTAATTAATGTAGCATATTTATTTAAAGTATAAAAGCTGGGTTTCAGCCGCGCTACGGCACTGAATCTACCCTTCTAGATCTTAAAACACAGATCGAAGATTTGAAAGACAAGGGCAAACTTGCTTTCCTACTCCTCTTGGAGCTCTCTGCGGCCTTTGATCTTGTCAATCACCAAATACTATGTCACCACTCTAAATCAGCCGCACACTTCTCCGCCAAAGCTACAACCTGGATTATCTCCTTCTTAGTCAATAGATCAATGCGCGTGTTCTCTCCACTAGCAGCCGCCCCGCCCTCACCTGTCTCCTGCGGCGTGCCACAAGGATCTTGTGTCTCACCCATGTTGTATAACGTGTTCACAAAACCCCTATTCAATATCTTGGACTATCTGGGTGTCACCTACACCAATTACGCTGACGACACCCAGATACTAATCCCAATCTCAGGCGACTACACAGCGGACTCCCTCGCCATCAATGCCATCTACCAGGTCATCCAAGCCGGATGGCGCAACACAGACTTTGTCTAAATGATGAAAAGACAGAGCTCCTCATTCTTGGCTCACCACTAAAACTTACTAAACTTGACTCTGCCTTCAACTCCTTCATCATTGATGGCAATACCATCCTAACCACCAAGGATACCAAAACCTTAGGGATCTATATCGACTCTACTCTATCCCTGGCCAGACAAACCAACTCTGTCTCCTCCACAGCTGCATATACCTGCAAGCTTATCACAGCCAGCCGCCCTTGTCTCTCTACAGTCAATTGTGTTACCTTGGCTAGGACCCTTGTATTGTTCAAGACTGATTACTGTAATGCACTCTACCTGGGCACTAACTGCTGCAACCTAAATAAGCTACAAATTGTCCAGAATAATGCTATTAGAGCTGCCCTCAACATCTCCAGGCACCAACACATCTCCGACACCAGATACAACATTCGTTGTCTCTCAGTCCCACACCGGATTTCTCTGAAAACTCTTGCTCTTACTCACAAATGCCTTCACAACCAAGCTCCTTGCTACCTGGCCAACAGATTTGCCCTCCACAACTCCACCAGACCTCGCAGAATGGCTCAAACTAACTGCCTTGTCGTTCCACGTTTCAATCTTCAAAGATCAGGTGGAACCAGCTTCCCTATTATGGCAGCTAAATTATGGAACACACTTCCAAATGAGCTTAGAGCACAGCCCTCCTTCCTGAGATTCAAACACCTAACCAAAGCTTGGCTGTCCGCCCAAGACATCTAGCCTTGGGTTCAATGTGTAACTTTGTACAAATCTGTATCCTTGTAAATATAATTTGCTCTGTCTCTCATTGTTATTTTTATACTTGTAACCTCTGTAATTATTGCTCTGTATGCCCTATCAGGCTGTAACTAAGTGATGCGCCCGGTTGCCCTTGGGCCTGGTGCGCTATACAAATAAAATAAATACAAATACAAATACAAATACAGAAATAAAGCAGATTTACCCAAAATGAAGGGACCAAATGTACAGAAGCTTGTTGGCTATTCAGTGCCAGTAAAAGTAGGAGGCTTCACAAATGCAAAAGGACTGCCTTTCTGAATCAGATGAATTGTATTCTCTATCCAGTTGCAAAGTCGAATCGGTCGAGTTTCGAAACTTCTTTGCAGCTCACATCGAAATATATAAAATGGTTCATGTCAGCTCATGCAGGACACAAGTCAAGAGGAAATCTGAAAAGCGTGAACTCCATCTCACAACTATTCACCCCACCCAAACAAATGCTGCTCACTTTTCACTTAGCCTAGCCACTCTTTCTCGCCAATAAACAAACATATGCAACTTATAGTTCCTGATAAAATATCATATAATGTTAAACTCAGGACTCAAGTCCTTAAAAAAAGAAAAGGGGGGACTATGGCATACGCAATGGGAAGTGACATGACAGGAACTGAAAGTATCTATGCACATTTCTTTCAGGTGGTTTTTTCCAACTGAAAAAAGTGCACATTGCTTAAAAACATCCGCCAAAAGAAAAGATGTTCCTGGATTGTTGCAGGCTAAGTATAAAAGATGAACACCTTTTTTGTCTAAGAATCTGTAACAAAACATGCCCTAAAGAGCAGATTACAATACAAGATGTTTTTCAGCTGTGTGATAGCAGTTTGTCTGTTCTAATTGTATTCAATTTTGCAAACTGAAGTCTATATTTGCCTTTCTGAGTTCATGTTGCATTGTATTCAAATGAGAATGTCAAAGTATTTGCAAAGAGCCGAATAGCAAGAAACTATTCGGCCAGGGCGGAATAGCTTTTTTTCAGCCGGAATTCGGCCGAATACTTACTCGACGCCGAAGTTCGGTACACCCCTAATTGTGATGGACTTTTATTTTGATATGTCACGAGATGTTTGTGTCCAAACAAATCACGTCAGTTTTAGTGGGGTTTAACTAAAGTCGGTTTTGTCGACATCCAGTAACCTACTTCTTCAAGGCATTGTATTACCTTGTGTAATTACTGTTTTGTTGACTAACATAAATCTGGGTATCATCAGCATACGAATGAAAACTCAAATCGAATTTCCTCAAGATACCAATCAGTGGCCATGAATATAAGTTAAACAGTAAAGGAGTTAGAGAAGATCTCTGAGGAACTCTGCAGTTCAGAGGTCGAATGTCTGACCGGTAACTCTGCAGTTTAAATCACTGAGCCCGATTAGATAGAAAATATCCAAAGCACTGTAGTGCATGGGCAGATACTGCTTTCACTGATGCTATTCAAGACAGCAGGATCCCATGATCCACTGTGTTGAAGGCCGCTGAGAGGTCAAACATCAATAATAAGCATAATTCACTGTTGTCAGCTCTTTTGAGGATGTCATCCCAAACCGCCAACATGGTGGTCTCAGTTCCATGAGTTGGGCGGAATCCCGACTGAAATTTATCAAGCAAAGCGCGTTTTTCTACATGTGTCTGGAGCACTGACCAGTTACAACCTTTTCCAGAAATTTTGCAGGACAAGGACATTTTGCCACTGAGCAGTTATTTTGTCATCTCTATTAAGCAAAGGTTTGTTTTAACAGTGATGAGACCGTTGACAGTTTTTAATTTTGGGGGAACAATGCCTTGACCTAGGGTATGGTTGCCAAACACAGTGATAAATAGGGCAATAACTCTGGCATTTATTTGTGCTACCCAAGCTGGTATGGTGTATAACACATCATTGGCTAGTTTCAGATTTTTCATGTGAGAAATTATTGTCTCCTGCGAGACTGGACAGAAGTCAAAGTGTGCTACCTCCTGCAAGGAGGTAGTTGTCCTGGATCCTAGGTGCCTGATTAATCTTCTCCTAAATAGTTGTAATTTTCTCCACAAAAATATTGTTAAGTGCATTTGCTTGTGCCAAAGAGGCTGAGGGCGGATGAGGGAGCCCCTGAAATTCAACTAGGCTTAAGAAATTTTGAGATGGTCAAGAAGAGATGAAGGATGTCAGAGGAATCGGGGGTTCATGCTAACAATGTCCAAATCAGCAGAGTAATTTAGGCCCATCAAAACTCCCCAATGCAAAAATGGAAGACTCAGTCATGTGGCAAAGTTCATTGTGTTTATTTCTCCATTAGACAGGGATCATTCAGGAAAACAAAATTCTCCAGCAATCTCAGCTCCCGGACCTGTGTCACAAGGTTTTATGTCCTAAAGACGTCATAAACCTCAGGTCCACCCAAAAACCTACGAGGTATCCCCATTGGTTAACTTGTATTAATCACCTATAGAGGTCCCATATATCAATCTATCCCATTGGTTCGCCATGTCAGGTGGCTCCACCTGAGACTACCCCCAAAAGGTGCCCACTGCATTGTTACATGGTCGCAGGAAGACCATTTGCCCATACAACATTTTATATCACCTTACAAATGGAGCTTTTGGATTGGCTAGAGCGGGTCATCCCAGGCCTGTGACCCTTTTCTGTTCACAGAGCTCAGTTTACCTTTTCAAGGTAATGGGAATGGCTATGGAGTGCTGTGTGTTCCAGATTGTTGCTACTGGTCTGATCACCTAGCATGAGAGAGTGCCTGCAGGTTGCAGTTTTGGTGGGCAACACATGTATCATTTCACTCTGCTTTGCTGGGAACAGCTTCTCTTCTCACCACGAGACAATGGGCATTGTCTTGCTTTGCTGGGTCACGTGTGAAGAGACCACAAAACTGAGCTATTATGTCTGTAATCATGAGGAATTTATTCTGAATTCTTGCAGATGGCTTGCTGCCTCTGGAACCTGGCATTATACACCCGCCCCTGTCCTTGGCTGCGAATGCCAGGTCTGCGCCTCATGCTGCAAGACCCATATCTCCCCTTTCATGGATCTGAAGCCTGTGTTTCCAGCCTCATTCACTTTAAATACCCTAAAGGTCAACTATATGTTCCCATAGCTTCCTAAGGTTAGTTGCGATAAAGCATATGCAAGCTTGGTCCACGTATACTTTGCTGTCTTGCGCTTCTGCTTCGGCGAAGAAAGAATAGGGTTTTGGGATTATGTAAGTGTATCTCAATCCCCCCTGTTGTCAAACTGTCGATCACTCCTCCAAACGTATTCAGCTTCACCCTCGGCATCCATAGCTTTGTCACTCCCCCTAGGTGTCCATAGAATCGTGCATGATCATCCAAACTCCAAGTGATATAACTGCAGTCTCCTTCAGGATTGCACCAAACCCATTTTTCCCAATAGTCTTTGGTGTCGTAGGGATACTCGAACACTACTCCAGGCGGGAACAGAGGGCAGTCTGTTATCTGTGCACTCAGTGTATCTCAAGCCTTTATCATCTTGTCATCTTCTGAGTCTGTGTCTACCAGTACCTTCATCCCTACAGTCTTTTCATTTGTCTTCTGGCATTGTGTGATGCATATCCTGATGACACAAAAAGTCAGCAATACTAACACTAGCGCTAAAGCTAACACCTTCAGTCTATTGGCCATCCATGTTGGTATCCATGAAAATATGTATGACAGCCAACCTTCAACCTTCTCTGCAGCATTTGTCTCAGTTTCCATTTTGGCATGCATCTCTGATAATCTGTTAACCGCCTCAGTGAGCTTTCCATTGTCTTCGCCATTTGCTGGAACAAATGTATAGCAAGAGAACCTGATCTTGGCGCAAATTCCTCCCTACATTGCTATCCTGCAAATCTAAGACATATCTATTTTGTAGCGTCATTAACCTCACTGCTCTTCCTTGATTGCATTCAACCCCTTGACGGTTCAGTGTATTTTCTACATCATCTCGCACCTGACAAAGGGTACAAGGTGGATAGAGCGAAGTTGAAGTATTGTCAGCAGGAGATGTTGTAATTGGGCAAATTGATTTCAGTAAATGGTAAGAGAGTGTCTCCAAAACATGCCGCACAAGTACGCAGCACACCCCAGCCAGTGACTGCTAAGGACATGCAAACATGTCTAGGCCTGTGTAACTATTGTAGAGCATGGATCGTTGACGATCCATCATACACTCGCCTACTGCTGCAGGCCCTTAAAGTAGCCCAACGGATGAAAAATACCATGATCTGGACTGCTGAGATGCTTTCCAGTTTTAAGGAGTTAAAAGATGTAATTTCTGCTGCCCCTGTTTTAGCAACCCCTGATTACACTAAATAATGTTGATGGCCAAATGATGGTGGCAGTTCTGACAACACAGTTCTATGGGTCATAAACCTCTAGCGTGCTATAGTGGTATGTTAGAAACTGTCATGCAAGGACAGTTTCCCTGTGAACAAGCATTACCTGCAGCTGCTTTTGCTATTGAGAAGTCAGCTGCAATTGTCACATGGTGCTCAGTGACTCTATGGGCCTCATTACACAGATGGCAGTAAGGATTTACCGGTACCGGTAAAATACTGGTACCGGTAAATCCTTACCGCCTTACTACGAGGTCCCTTTGCGGGTTGGGGGATTTAACGCCTGCTTTTTGCAGGCGTTAAAAACCAACCCGCAAAGGGACCCAGGGAGCTAATTACGGTACCGCAATTTGCGGTACCGTAATTAGCGCCTTCCCCATTCCCATTGAGCCCTATGGGCCAAAAATGGGAATGGGGAAGGGCAATGGTGGAAGGGGGAATTACCGCCCCCCAACCTTGGAATGGGGTGGTAATTCCCCTTTCCGCCAAGACGGTGCCAGTATTTTACCGGCATGAACCATGGCGCTAATAGCGCCATGGTTCTCCGCCATCCGTGTAATGAGGCCCTATATGTTGAACATGCAGTATTAACGAAACTAGAGAGGTCCCAATCTACACTAACCACATGGAGAACTTCAGCATATGAAGTGATCCTTTCCAGCTCATCCATTCACATTGTTCACTGCAAAACAGTAAATCCTACTACCTTTCTGACATAGCCTATTACCGACAATGACAAAGGTCATGACTGTGCCACCTATTAAGGCCCAGAAGACAACATTCCTAAAACACATGATTATGTCTTAGATGATAGGGAGGTATTTTTGTTGTTGACAGGTCATCAACTACTTACCAGAAGACAGGCCAGTGACATACTGGGCCAGCAGTGGTCCGACTGGTTGATGGGGAATACAAGGTTTTCATTCGGCAAAGATTATCGAGCCATTATTCTGCCCAGGCAGTAGAATTGATCACTCTCATTGAGGCGGCACACGGATGTCGAGTAACAATATATTCTGACTCAGCATATGTGACAACAGTAGTACATTTGGGGTTGTCGAGGTGGATAAGAAGGGGGTTTTGCAGAGCAGATGGGTCTCCAGTGCAAAATGCATCTCTTTTAGACAGATTGATTCATGCTCTTTCGCAGCCCACACTTGCCACAATAATCAAGTGTGCCGGTCACACGAACAGCGGGGACTTTGTTTCCTTTGGGAACTAAGCAGCAGACATAGCAGAGCAGCAAAATTGGCAGCGTACTTGCCAGTGTCAGACATCCCCGAACACCCATTGCTTGTTAATATGCAGTTGCAATTACAGGTTCCATATACTGTGTTACCCAATACTGAAATTATTGAATTACTGGGCCAAGCGCTGCAGAGTTAGAATTTATGGTGGCAAAAAAGGGGGTGCGTGTAGTACTAACAGATCTAGTGTGGAGGCAGGTTAGCACAGGAAAAGTAGTGATGCCCCAGGAATTAGCTTTAGTAGCATTTGACCAGTTTAACTACCCTTCGCATGTGTCCAAGCAGCATGCTGCTGCAGATATACCAGAGGATTGGTACATGCCGAGTATGCAGGAATAATTAACCATGTTTACATCCAATTGTGCCATTTGCTAGACATACACAACTGGACCCACCCTGAGAACATTGAGGGGAATGCTGTCCCACCCAACTGGTCCATTTTGAGATCTCCAAATTGATTTTGCAGATATAGGAGAATGGTGCAATACCTTTCATTATCTTATAGTTGTGGTGTATCCCTTCTCCCGTTGGATTGAGGCTAGTCCATGTGAATGTCCTGATGCTAGGTCGGCAGCAACATTTTTGGTGAGAGAAGTGTTTCCCTGATCGGGAGTGTGCAAGACGCTTAAAAGTGAAAACGGCACTCACTTCTTCGATGAGCTGTTTAAAGAAATTGCGGTTCTGTTGGGAATTATACACACAATGCGCTCCATTTACCATCCCCAGATCAACAACATTGTAGAATGGATGAAAGGCCTCTTGAAGGCTAAGCTCTCTAAGCTGTATGTCACACTTACGAAAACATTGGTCCATTGCTTGCCTGTGGCCCTATTCAGTTTGAGGACTGTTAGAAATCAGAGGGTGTCTCACCCGCTAGTTCCCGGGGATCTCTCTCTTTGGTGGCCAAGACACGGCCATTGCCTTTGGATCCAGACCCTGGGGGTGAACCAGTGTGGAAGGATCACCTGGGTGAGGGGTCTTCAGGGAGTGGGGTGAGATAGCCGGTGGTGAGATGCAGTATTCCCCCCGTTTTTGTTCACCTAACCCATCCTACTTTTTAGGATTCTCTGAGGTCCCAACCCCCCCTTTTTACACAAACACTGGACAGAGAAAGAGGGTGACTGAGAGTATGAAGACTAACCCTCATACATCATAGGCAGAACCTAGAGACACACCCTGAGCAAGGTGGAACACGAGTATGAGCAGAACTTCTGGGGCAAAGGTGAACCTACTAGAGCAGAGTGACGAAGCAAAGGATGAGAGCAGCGGGCCAAAAACCCCAAAAGTTCACTACTGGAGGTCATTGCCTCTGACAGGCCTTGAAAGACATGTGGAGAAAGCCAGGCCCCACATCAGAAGGCTGCATTGTGTTTCAAGGACACCAGTGACCCTCTCGGATGAACGGTAGGGTTGGGAAGGTGAGGCCAAGCCTGTAGTACTAACCTTGTCTCGTAAATTGGAAATCGTAAACTAAGAAAGAAACACACACAGCTGGTGAGTTGGCAGGCAAACTGAGAGATCGTTGTGTGTTAAAGAAAGTTTGAGGGGGCAACATTATATCAAAAGTGAAGGTTGAAACCATGTGAATGAGACGCGAGGAAAGGCAGACCTGTGAATGTACTTTGAAGTAAGGACAGCTGTGAAATCAGCAATACTGAGTAACGGAGTGGTACGGCGAAAGGAAGTAGCCCACTTGAAAGTCTCTGTGAAAGGTGCATTGTTTGTGGCGATAAAGCAAATGAACTGCAAAAGCGAAGTAAGCAAAATTAACTCCTAGAGAAGGGGAGAGTGAAAGTTGAACATTAAACTTTTAGTCGAAGTGGTCCTATGGAGGTCTGTAAAGAAAGCCACACCCATTCGAAAGTCTTTGACATCCAAAAGTGGTCTGAGCCCGACTGAGGGAGACCTGAAATATAATAAGCTTGGGGAAGAGAGCCTCCTTGCAAGTCTTGTTGAACTTTGTTTTGAAGAGGTCTGAGCCAGACAGAGGGGGACCTATGTGAACTGCGTTTTGAAGAGGTCTGAGCCTGACAGAGGGGGACTGATGTAAACTTTTTGTTTAAACATTATTTGGAAGTTTGGAAAGAAAGACTTTAAAGTGGAAGGCCACGCGGGCCTCGATACATGTTTTGAAACTGTTTATTGAGTTGAAGACCCAAGCCAGTGTGGATCATCCTGCCTACACGGACGGCCTAATTCTGTGTGGTCTAACGTGGGAAAGAGAGCTGTTCTGCTACATTCACTCTTTTGAACACTGATTTTTCATATACATACACTTCTCCTTTATACACTTTTTGTACAAGAGATGCGCAGGCATTAGGTTTTGTTAGCACAGGCCATTTTGATTTGACGGACTCGCCTAGGACTATTTTGTTTATCGTTTGATGGTCGAGACTACTCCCATATCAGATATAGGGCAAAGTAGAATTTTTTCCAACCCCAGAAACTTCAATAAAGGTTTTAGAAATTGTACCCATTGTGTCCGTGTCATACTTGTGATACCATGCCTCCCCTACAGGACCCAGCACTGTAAAGACCATCTGTGCTGTGAACAGGTCCCTGCATGAGATAGTTATGGGGTGAAGTATGCACATGCTACTGGCCCCTGTGCGTAGTGTGTCTGATGCTCACAGGGCTGCATACATTTTAGGAGATGAATTTCTTTCATACTTGACTCAGTTAACAAAATGTATAAAATTCCTAGCTCAACAGATTGTGCCACGATGAACAGAAGAACGAGAGAACAGTGCTGAGCCAGCTCCTGCGAGCTTGCCACTGCTGCAGTTATATCGGGGTGAAAAAGTAGGTGTGAAAAATGTTGTCCACACACAGGTGGAGTGAGCCGTGCTATAACAGACCTTATATGGTAGTGTATGCCACTACGCTTGCGGTCAAAGTAAAGGAGTTGCAGTATTGGGTGCACCTCTCCGATTATAGGAGGGCACCGCAGGCATTACCTCCTTCTACAAGTATCTTATCTGAGTGTTTTTGTAAATGACTGATTGACAGTAACAAATTGTGTATATATCCGTTAATTGGTTTTCATACATTCTGCATATCTGTATCATCATTGTGCTATTGGCTATGTTTCTTTGCCTTTTTATAGTGCAACATTCATACGCTGCTTTTTTAAGTAATTGATTTTATCTACACAAAATGACTTCCTCCATCAATTTTACATGGTTTATCTCTTCTTTCCATAGTACACTCAGGTGGTTTTCCAGGCCTCACTGCAGTAGAGTACGTTTTTACCTTGCATGTGGGTTTTTGGTTTGGTATATTTTTGTATTTGTCCAGCGAGTTTATACGGTTAGGTCATATAAAGGGAGTTGGGGGCATAACAAAGGGGGTTGTGTAAATAGAGAACTTTCTGATGCCACAACATTAACTCATGATTTTATGACTTCTGTAGTCAATTTAAAAAAAATGTGAGTACAGGAAACAGTAGTATGGCAATCGAAGCTGCAAGTTAAGAGGGGATTAGATGAAGAAAATGAGTATGACCAGTATAAAGGAGTTGCTTTTGATACTATGGCTGATGTGTACAATCCAGAATTTGTGGTACAGCCACATGACCTCAGTGGGTTAACAGAGGTTTAATGGGAGTTGTTATGTCTGCTCCCTCATCCCGCATGCATCAGGGGTACCCAAAATGTAAGTGCCCCAAGAAATGTCACCTTGGAATCCCAGAGTTTGGTTCGTCTGGCGTTGTGCCGGGTTCACAATTTATTCCAGGGGCACAAAGTACAAGTTGTACTAATTGATGAAGATGAAGAAATATGTGCCAAAGAAGATAGTACACCTCAATGCAAGTTCCAACCCATGGTAAAGTTGGATGGAGTGGTTTTCGTGTCGAACAGTGGTGAGCTGTGCGTCAGGGGGGTTTATTTTATTTTATTGAGAATGTGTTAAGTGCTAATACAACTGAGTAGTGTTTCAAAGCGCCACAAGGCTAAATGGGAAGGGAACAGAGGAAAAATAACAATGGCAAAAACAGTAAAATACAGTCATAGTCCTACTAGGTCTTGTGGCATTTGGGAGTGCAAGTGCAGTGAAGAGAAGTGCAGGAGATAGGAAGGGGAGGGGCTGAGGAGTGGGCAAGTGCTGGTGGAGGGCAAGGGGAGCCAAGGAGGAGAACCTCAGGCTAAGTGCAAATGCAGGCGACTCCCAAGGATGGGATGCAGAACTTCCAAGAAGGGGCCCACATGGCAGTGCAGTGTGGGGTAGAGGGGTGCTGATATCGACTTGGAAGAAGGGTCAGGAATCCTCTGAGGTTCATGAGGATCAGGCCACCAGTCACAGTGGTAGTGTGGTGATTAGCAGGGAAGGGAAAGAGGAAACAAGGTAGAGAATAGCAGAATGTTGAGCATTTTGCGGAACTTGAGGAAGTCTGGATGTAATGCTAAGTCCCACCCATCTTCCTGTCCGTTGTGGATCAAAGTGTGTCTCTCGTTAATGGAGCTCTCTGTGGGTCCTGATTAAAGTGGCAGGTCTCCCTTGAAGCTGCGACAAGAACAGACTTTTTGTCTCCATCAACCCACCTACTCGTACATTCTGAATTGGGAAAAAATAATGTGTGTATAGAATTACTCTTATCCCACCATGCAGATGCGCATTGATGTTATGAAGGAAATTGTAGTCTTGTGTAGACTTGAAATGCTAATGGCGAAAAGCATTCAGGAATTTGGAAATTCATCATCCATCACTCCTAGGGGCAGCATCTTGGAAACTTCTCCTTGATGGTGTCCCTGATCTTATCGGACATCCGGTGAAGCCTACTCTTCACAGGCTTACTGTCTTCAGTATCCACATCATTGGTACATCAATTTGCATGATCTGGAGTCAGTGAGAACAGACCAGCAAACTGTCCCAGCAAACTGACCCAACAGGTCCATTACAAGGCTTACACCTTCAACTGGCCCATCTGTTGCTTTAGTGTGCAGGAAGTCTGGAAGGGGATCAGTCTCCTCCTCAGTCTCACCATCAGTCACTAATGCCATGACCAAGTCATCCCGGCTATAATGGGGTTTTAGCCGGTTGACATGAAAGACCCTGCACATCTGTTTAGGTCCTTTCATGTCAATGAGGTAATTCACCTCACTGACTTTTTCCAGCACAAAGTAAGGGCCAGCCCGCTTCTCCTGAAGGGCACTGGGTTTGACAGGCTCCATAATCTACACCCACTGGCCTGGAGAATAGGCTGTCACTGTGGCCTTCTGGTCGTGTCAGTGCTTCATCAGCTCCTGACTGGCCTTTAGGGTTCTCATCGACTGTTCCATACACTTTGCCATTCTAGACCGAAGGCCAAGTACATAGTCCACCATATCTCACATAGGGGATAAGGGTTTGTGCTCCCATCTCTCTTTCCGTAGGCTGAAGGGACTTCGTACGTGGTGTCCAAACAGAAGCTCAAAGGGGCTAAACCCTACTCCATTCAGTGGAACCTCCCTGTAGGTCAACAGAAGGCATGGCAGTAGAATATCCCATTTTCTCCTCAGGTGCTCTTCCAAGTCACCTATCATGCCTTTTAGGGTCTTGTTGAACCACTCAACACACCCATTTGTTTGTGGGTGGAAGGATGAAGAGAACAGGTAGGTGACTCCACACTCTTCCTACATAGCCTTCCTATATGCTGACATGAAGTTTGGTCCCCTGTCAGAAACGACTTCCTTGGGGAATCCAACACAGGGAGAATATCCCAATCAGAGCCTTGGCAACCACGGGGGCTTTGATGCTCCTCAGAAGGACAGCCTCGGTGTACCTTGTGGCGTTGTCTACCAGCAAGACGTATCTGTTTCCTGAGCTACTTTGAGGATCCAAAGGACCCAAAAAGTCCATGCCTATTCTCTCAAAAGCCCACCCAACCACGGGTAGTGGAATTAAGGGGCCATTTGTGGCATCACCTGACTAGCCAGAAGCTTCACAAGTCAGGCAGGACTGGATAAATTCCTAAACCTTTACGCTGAACTTCGGTCAGTAAAAGTGCACAATCAACCAGTCGGATGTCTAAGTGACCTGCTGGAATTTAGTGTTCAAATCCAAAAGGAACTTTCTGTTGCATTGGGAAATCACCAGCCTTCTGGTGCCCTCCCCCTCAGAGTCTATTGGCTCACTGTACAGGAGTCCATCCTCCTAGTACACGTTGAACAGGCCAGGGGCCTCACCCTTAGCCTGATCGTCCACCTGCTTCCGCAGGCCTGCCAGAGTTGGACCCTCTTTCTGGACTTTAATGTAGTCAGTCTGATCTGGTCCACCAGCTGATGCAAACTCATCCAGCTTGGGCAGGCCCTTCAGATCTGAGCTCACTTGGTCTTCCACCTCAGGTTCCTGTACTGCGCCAGGCAACTCTGAAGTCACTGAGTCACCTGCTACCAAAGTAGGGTCCTCAGTGGCTACTGGCCCCTCTCCAACTGGAGTAGGCGACTCAGCCTTCTCTGTAGCTGGACTAGTTCCTACCAGCCACGCTGGTTCCTCCAACAAGCCCTCTCGAAGCACTCCAGGCCCTGAGGCTCTGAGAGTCTTCAATCTGGTTGCCTCTTGGGCCCTCAATCTCGTAGCTGCCGCAACTATATTGTTATCAGGAAGATCATTACTAAACCGACATGGGACAGGGATGGAGTCTTTCACAGCTACAAGGCACTGGCCCATTTCACATTGTCAGCTGAACTCTACTATCGCCAAGGGGCACTTACTCTTTCCGCCAAAGCCACTGGCGCTACAATCAGATCCATCAATATACTGGCCTGGCTGTATTCAGTGCCAGGTGACAGCAGTGAGACTAGTGGCGGTGTGTCGGACCGCAGGAGTTCTGTGTCCATTAATATAGACATGTTCTAGATAGAGTTGAGTATTATTGGAAACTGGCATCTCTTCTGGAGACCTAGTACTGTTGCCACTCAGTGTAACCAATCCACATTTGGCCACTCATTGGCCTAGTGGGAAGTCCTCCTCTAGGAGGCCCACACTTATGAAGGCATCTTCCACGAGTCCATCATTCCCTATGGCTTGCTCTTCTTCTTGGTGGGTACGGCTGAACTAAAGTCAGGGATTTCCCTTCAGTTTTTTGGGGACCTGACTTCGAAGAGGAATGGGTTGGACCTTTTTCCTTCCCATCCTTGTTAACTTTTTTGTCTGAAGATTTCTCTTCTGGTTTAGGTGTGCTCAGCTGAGCCTTTATGTGGACTTGAGTACTTACAAACCTGTCAGCAGCCTTTGCAAGCTCCCTAGGATATGTGATAGTCTTGTCTCCATGTTTCTGGTGTAAGTCAACCTCACAATTCTTCAATACATGCTCATACGCAATCAAATTGTACATCCATTTAAATGTGTCAACATTGTTACCAGACACCCACCCGCTCAGATATTTCAACTTCAGATGTCTGCCTACTTTTCTTTCTGAGCTCCCTGAAGCGCTTCAGATACACTCCTGTGGTTTTACAGAACTTCCTGAGGATGCTCTCATAAACAGTCTTTTCCTCAAGAGTTAACTGAAGAATTGAATCTGTCACTGGTGTCGGTAAGCGACTCATCAGGGCTGCACCACACAGTACCTCGTTCACCTCCTGTAGTTGCAAAAACAAGCTTGAGTGCGGCAAACCAGTCAAAAATATTGTTGCCCCACTTCATAAGCCTGCACTAAGTCTTTGGGGATGTGGTGCTGTGGCTTATCCCGGGCACCCGGGTTTGGGCCACTACGGCTGCTTTCGCTAGAGGTGGATCTGTTGACCTCCTTCTTTTCTTCAAGCACCAGCTTGTGTATCTCTATCGTGACCATGTCCCACTGTTTATGTTCCTCTAGTGCTAGTGTCCTATCCTCTAGAAGAGCTTTCGAGCTGCTGCCTTATTAACATTAACAACCGGAAAAATTACAGGAACACTTAGAGACCTTGCCCAGGCCTGGGACCTGCAGATTGCCGCACTAGCCCCTTAGCTCACTGACACTCTAGAGTGTTGAGAAACCATGCTTTCCCCCCAGCCATGCTTGTGCTCTTGACCTCCATTGATCTTCATTACTGGACTCATCTTCATTGTCACAGTATTTTCGTATTTAGGGTTTTGATGATTTGTATCCAGAGCCTGTGTCTTCAATACCCTTCGTAGGTTGGTGACGGTAGGTATGACAAAATGCCATTAAGGCATGGGGAATGCCGGGGTTATCCTAAAAATAAAAAGGGGGATATCATGTCTCATCCAATGATGTCATAACACCTCCCCGAGTGCTGCCCCCCCATGTGATCGTCCCTCATATAGCCACCCTCAGGGTCAGGATGAGGGCAGCTGCAGTCTCCCTGGTCACATAAGGAGAGGTCACCACCAGGAAAGATGTGGCGGAGAGTGTCTGCCTGTGCTGGTTGACAGTCTGTGTTTCCTCTTTGCTTTCCTGAGAGGAGGAGGAGTTCTGCTTTAAAAACCCTCTACACCCGCAGAGTGGCAAAAAGTGTCAGAGAGTGGCTGTCTGTGGTGTTTTGCAGTGTATGAGTGCCTTTTCTGGGTCCCTCCAGAAGACAACATGAGACAAAGGACTTACAGATGTATTCCAACACCACTACCAATGAGATTACTGCCAAGCAAACCCCAAATATGCAGGTAGGGAGAAACAAGGAATTCTTCCGTACAAGCTAGAGTGATGTCAGTATCCGACAGCGAAATAATGACCCTGACCCAACCCAAGGCAGACAAACACTTACCTCATATAGACACCAGCGTCCCTCCTAATAACAATTCCATTTCAGCTAAAGAGCTCTGCTTGCCTCCCGCTACCTTAAGCTTGCTCCCTGTAGCCTCGAGACTCAGTCCTGTGCTGAGTGCGCAGAGCGATTTCTTAACCCACACTAAAGTTAGCAACGTATCAAGCGCCTGGCTGATAGTGAGACCAACACCTCCACAGACCTCTCTACTTGATTGTATTGCAAAGCTGGACAACTACTTAACACAAAACACAAGAGCGGTGTGAATAATGAAAGCGAGAATAGTGTCCTGAAACAACCACATGGACACCATTCACAAGAAATCTCAAATGAGAAACTGGAACCATTTAACGATCTAGTGGAGGTCATATGTCTAAAATAATTGACTCAACTACTTCCATTTCAGAGCAGAAAAGAAAGTAAAAAGGCTCAGAACACACAGAGTCACTTGAGCTCTGTAAGCCGTACTTAGAGGGCTTGCCTCTGACCTATGTCCCTATGATCCCCCTAGAGAGAGCCTGCTGCAGCCTCTTGTTGCTATGGGTGCTAAGCACCTCTACCTGTTTTATCTGCTTTCCTTGCATTATGGCGCATATTATGCCCATTACTCCTGAAAATGCCTCTGGACCTAGGGCATTGACTGCCTGCATACAGCATGATGCTGTGGGCAGGGTGGATTTCTCCCCACAATCACCCTCCCTGGGCAGCCACAAAAGCAGCAGCCCCTTATCTGAAGTTTTGGCCTTGAGCGCCAAAAGGAGACAAACTCCAGAAGGAGCAGCTTCTGCTCACTAATCTCCTGTCAACCAAAACAGACCCTGGGAGTGCTATTCGCCCCTTTTCTCCCATCTCCCTACAATTACTGCCAAAAGTACCAGATTCTTACGAAGGGACATTGGAGGTGACACAAGAAGTTAATGTTCCTGTGGGGACCCAAATCCAGCTAGTACAGGGGCAAAAATAATCTGTTGCTTCAGTCAACCCTCCAGAAGATTAGTCAAGAGGTACCTGTAAGATTGGAAAAGGCCTCTCAACCATCAGTTCAGAGGATGTCTCAAATGGGCTGTCAAACTAATCCCATCGAGACTCTTGTAGTAGGGCCGGCCGTGCAGGCTGAGGCAGACTGCAGAGTCCCTGCTCCTAACCCAGTGGGTGAATTTCTATCGGAAGGTTTTCAGCCCCCTTCTTAACTGACTGTTCTATTGGACCCCTCTCTGCCTAAGGATATTCGACAAAGAAAAGGATCTATGGCCAGGATTTTGGACCCAGACTTACGTAGTTTTGTTTTGGACTTCAGGAACATGATTATTACCAACGTGGCCAAGTTGAGTCATCCGGAATCCAGGGAATCTCTAAAGGATAAAAAAGAATTCTGGCTTAATTCAAAAATAGGGCCCAACTGTGTTAGAACGAAGGACTTGAAAGTCTTGCGCAGAATTGCGATTGACAATTGATGCTCCATTGATAACACCGAGTGTATCATTATAGGCTGTGGGTCTAGCAATCTCCCTATGTTCCTGAACAAGGTTGTAAAATTACAAGACTCATCCTCTCCCACTAACTCAAGAATTGTTCTGAACTGATTTCTGGTTCTAGCAGCGACTTTGATTAAGGCCTTGTCCCTCTGTACCTGTTTTATTTGCTTATTTTTGCTTGTACATGGTTTTGTGTTGATGTGCTCCTTTATTTGTCTATATGTCGGCGTCCTTAAACCTCAGGGTCAGTGGAGCGCAGTACAAGTAAATTTCATTAATTCACAAATGTTTGGCTGAGTGGGTGAGTGATAAGGTGAGTGAGATGGTGAGAGACCCTTCTCCCCCCTTGCCTCACGCTGCTAGTACTAAGAACTTAAACACACAAAGAAGCTCTACAGCAGGCGTCGAAAGTCTCAAAATAGAATCAGACACAGAAGCAGAGGTTGAAGCTTTTCCAGCATCAGTGTGAGACACAAGACCATCCGTGAACACACAATTCAATCCTAAATCTAAGTCAATAAATGAACTGAATAGAAAAGAGAAGGAGTCTCCACGATATGGAAGATCTCGGATCAGCTAAGATGCACCCCCGTCGCTTTTGATGTAACTTCCCCACATACTGAGGGTAGAAGGCAGCTTAGTCCCAGAACATCTCTCATTGGTGTCTATGAATCTGTCCAGCCTCAACCTGAAATAAATGGTAGCAAAAGTATTGCTACACAAAACAAAGAGTCACCCTCGAAATCCTATATCAGGAATGATGGCAACTGCATCTTCCCCCCACCCAAGCTCATCGATCTTCTTCCGAGTATGACAGTCAATTATTAACAGACACAGACACAACTTCAAATTCAAATTCTACGAGCTCAGAGAAAAGCTTCTGGCCTAAAACCACTAGCACCATTCCTCAAATTATATGAAACAATTACTGAAAGCTTTAAGGATCAGGCCACACTATAAGCTAGGGCTCACACAAAGCTGATCTGCTTGGAAGCATTTATAACTTGTATCCAACAAAGATTACATCGCAAATCTGATTCAGAAGGTATGCTACAGAAATTACTTTGCGATCATATGCTAAAAATTGGTGCAAATTAAAAGGTCAAATTGGATCCAGCAAAAGAGATCTTAAATTGGGGTGAAGAATCAAGGAAAATACCTCCCCTTAACCCAGGGATCATAATCAGACCAGTTCATAGTACACAGACAACGGCTACAATAACAAACCCAAACATCTTTAATGGCGAGGTTGAAGACATATCCAAAGCTTTTGAAGCGGTCGATGCTTCAAACATAGACCACACTCACTCAACAAAATCTGCAACAATAACTCCTCTCAATGCAGGGTTGGTGACGGTGGGGACTAATGATGTACTGGAAGAACTTTCCATCAATATACAAGCGCCTTGTACAAGTGCCCTTCCAGCTTGTTTAACAGGCGCTCTTGATGAACAATTGACTGACAAACATACTCCACCTGTTAGCTCTCCAGCTCCTGGTCTACTGGAAGAAGCTCATGATTTGAGTAAAGATGTGGCAGTGGCGAACGATGATAATAATGAAAACAACTATGAAATCGTCTACTCACAGAAGAAAAAGAAGCAGTGGCCCAAAACAATAAACGGGCACAAATAAAGACATCTAAAAACATACCAGTAAAACACATACATAAAGTGAATGGATTTAGTGGCTTTATTCGAAATCTGAAGTCTTTTATTACCAGACTCAGAAGAATTGTTTCCAGAGCATGTAAACTGTGAGAAAAGAAGATCTATCAGCAACAAAACCACAACCTCCCCACTGTCACAATTGGACCAATCTAGGATCTCAAATCGTCTTAGAAATTTGAGTTTATGAAGATGAAATGGAAAAGGGCGAACTTACTCGAGTGATGGTGTCACTACCAGCCATAAAATCATGAAGCATAGACAAACAACCTAAGATCTTACCAGTGATAGCAGCCCCAAATATCTCTAAGCATACTGTACAATCTGAAAATTCACACTTTCTGACAATAGAGGAAAGACGATTGAGAAGTGTTGCAGCACTAGAAGTATGCAAAAATCGAACTTTGGCGGGGTCGTCCATTGCTGAGCAGACATCAGTCGAACCCCAATTCAATAGATCATTGATCAGTAACAAGGGAAATGTCTCAAATACATGAAATAAAAGCAATCTCTAAACATTACGCAGCATTCAAATTTAGGAGTCTAGGCAAAATAGAACAAGACAAAAGAGACACAACAGCGAATCATGACAATGAAAGACCACGAGTTTACCTAGAATGGATACTTTCTCTGGATGATGGTCTAATGCTTACTCGTTCAAATGTCTTCCACTTATTTAAGCATATAGCTAGTCTCCGTAGTCTAGAATCACAAGCTATCGCTGCAGCAGAGTTCACAATACCGAATCAATTTGACTGTGTATGCTTATTTATAGATTCCCAAATTATACGCTCGCTACTTTTGGAATCAGCTGAATTACTCGGGCCGTTAGGGTTCGACATAAAATAATTAGGAACCAAACAAGCAGCGATCCAGAGAGCCAACGCACACTTAATTCAAATAACCACATGTACTAATAGTCCCTCCAAGAAGGGTGTCATGAAGGGCGATGCTGCTGAATCCATCCCAGTCACAATTAGAAATAAACATTGAAGCCTAGGAGAGCATGAAGAAGTGCTCCAAAACCTTATGACTGCATTGAAGATCACAATTGTATTTTATTGTATTGTTTATTTATATTGTGCACCTAACCCAAGGGTAGCAAGGCGCATAGGCAATAAGAGGATTGTGAAGCTTACTTACATAACAGCAATAGTAGGGTCCAGCTGAAGTTACATTGATGGAGGCACCAGGAGCAATGATAGACGATCAAGCAGCACACAAGATGTACAGTATTTACAAATAATATAAAGTGTAATCTCTAAAAGGCAAGAAATAGACATTAATATACACAATTTACAATAATTATGGTGCAGCACAACCAAGAGGGATATTATGTATCACGTTCCTTAAACCAGTGGATATTCTTAGATCTAAATTGTAAGTATGGAAGGTCCTCCCTAAAGGGTGGTGGTAAGGAGTTCCAACATTGTGCAGCTTTGACGGGGAAGCTATTCCCCCCAGACATCATGCGTTTGAATCTGGGCACAAGGAGGAGATTGGAGTTAGCCTTTCTAGAAGTGCGGGAAGAAGTTGGCTGGTAAATCTCGTTATCAAGTATTGAGGGGCTACCTGGTGGAGGCACTTATGTGTCAGGGAGACAGATTTGAGGAAGATTTTATCTTTGGTTGATAGCCAGTTGACAGATCTTCTGATCTCCGAGATATGTGCTTTCTTCGGGATGTTTAGGGTAGCTCTTAAAGCATTGTTTTGAAGGATTTGAATTTTATTAGTAATATATTTGTTGTAGCCAACGTATAGGGCATTACAATAGTCCAACTTGGGACAGGATTAAAGCTCTGGCTAGTGTAAAGCAGTTTGAGGGTAAGAGGAATGGTTTAGCTGCTCTAATAAGTTTACAGGTGTACGATGTGGCGGATGCCATAGCATTAACTTGTTTTGAGAAAGTGAGTGTGGAATCTAGGTAGAAGCCAAGGGTTTTGACCTCCTTGGCTACTGTGATCTTGTTATTGTCGATTACAAAAGAGGAGTAATTTAGGCCTAATTTGTTAAGGTTAGAAGAAGTGCCAATAATGAGAAGTTCTGTTTTGTCATCATTCAGGCATAGACTGTGTGAAGCCATCCATGCCTGGATAATGAGGTACACTTTATTTACAAAGGCCAAATCCTTATCGTAGTCCCCCGTCAGCGGGATGAGGATCTGAGTATCATCAGCATAGTTAGTGTAGGTGATACCCAGGCCATCTAGATCATCGAAAAGGGGCTTTGTAAAAATGTTGTACAGGGTGGGAGAGACACAAGAGCCCTGAGGTACGCCACAGGTAATAGGCGTTGGGTCCGCGGCTGCTAGAGGGGAGAAGACTCTCATGGTACGGTTGTTAAGAAAAGATTGGATCCAGTCAGTTGCCTCTTGAGAGAAGTGGGCTGCCGATTGTCAATGATTGCAGAGTATCTCATGGTCAACCAAGTCGAAGGCGGCTGAGAGAACAAGAAGTAGCAATAATGCGGTCTTACCCTTGTCTCTCAGCCTGTCTATCTGTGCCTTGAGATCTAAGAGAGCAGTTTCGGTTCTGTGCTGTGGCCTGAAGCCAGACTGTCGGACTCCTAGGAGGTGGAAGTGTTCAAGGTAATGTTGGTTTTGTTGGTATGCTATTTTGTCAAGGATTTTAAGTAAGAATGGTACTGTGGTAATAGGGCGGTAGTTAGTGGGAGTCGAGGGATCTAAGTTAGGTTTTTTGAGGAGGGGGAGGACCGAAGCTCGTTTCAAGTTATTGGGTATGGTACTTGAAGTGAAGGAAGCATTTATTAGTTTAGTGATAAATGGTGCAAGTTTAGTTAATAGGCTTTCTGAGGATAAAAGACAAATAAACCTCAAAACAACCAATAGCATAAATCGATCTACTGATACAGATTGAGTATGGCTTTCCAAGACTTTAAATTCAAATAAATCGCAATAATGGTCAAAATCACCCCCAGACAAAATAATCACTATTGGCAACTGGAACACTTGTGGGTTTAAGCATCTGTTCTACAATGAAGCTGTGGAACAAAAACAAGTGGATATTCTTTGCCATCAAGAAACGTGGATTTCGTTCTCACCGCTAGTGGAAGGTTACACACTATTTCTAAACTCAGCAAAAATAGCAGGAGAGGGAGACCATCTTCTGGTCTCATAACATTGTAAAAATTGGACTTGGCATGAAGATAATCCACAAAAGAAACCCAAATCACAATATGCAATTGGTAGTGTTAGAGACAGAAAAAATGAAAGCCAGCAACTCTACCTATATGATTATCATGAATCTATATTGGAATCCTACGGTATGGCAAGATGAATGCTACATTGAGGAAGTTATGTCCCTTATTGACAGCTACAGAATCATATACCACAACCCTATGTTAATCTAACGTGGAGATTTAAACATGAACTGCCTAGGATACTCTCCCTACAATTCAAAGATTGAGGAGGGAACTAACACCAATAAGAATCACTCGAGAGTTGATAATGGGATGCAAGAAACATTTTGCAAAAACTGTGATAAACAGTTCAATCAAAATAAAAATAAAAATAAATAAATAAATAAATAAATAAATAATGGGATGCAAGAGATTAAAGAGTGAAATTTACATCTCTTGAACGGCCAGACCACCAGCGATATTCCAGCTGTCCCCACATGGAGAAGAGGGAACCAATCATCCTTCTTAGATTATTTCTTTGGATCTACCAATGCGTCCCCGCTGGTCAGATCACTAATGATAAATCCAAACAACACATAGCGATCGTGACAAGGTGAAACTGTTGTTGTCTGCTTTGAACCAGTGAGAGACAGACACCTGGAGGTACAATTTTGAAGTAGGAGCAGGAAGAACTAGATTGTGAATGTTTGTGCAAGATTTTCGGTCAGTTAATGAGACACTTAAAGCAGCCATACATGCGCAGGAAATTGGTTTTAACTACCCCCCATTGTTCAGCGAATTCACTATGACAAGAGTGTTTGGACAGAAAACACATTTTAACCACAAACATATACACGATCAATACATTGTAGCGAAGAAGCGTGAGCTACATAGAGACATTGGAAGACTAAACTCTCAACAGGGACTGCATAAAAAAAGCACGATAAAAAAATGCAAACAACAATATCAAAATTGACTGCAAAGTCATAAGTGCATCACGTCACAAAAAGATGCTGACTATACGCTTAACAATCCTGTCATCAAGTGACTCGAGGACTCTGTGGTTGGTATTTAATGAGACTGGAGGGATCCAAAAAGCCTTACAAAATAATGCTGTGCAAGAAGAGGTCTCGATACACTTCTTGAACTCCCTCTTTGACAACCGTAAAAGGTACTTCTGAAACCCCTCCACTAAATCAGCGACGAGAAGTCGTCTTTGATCAAAAACGAAATTATAACAATAATCAATAAACACTTCACGTGCCTCGGGACCAAATGGACTTTCAAACTCAATGTTCAAGGAAGCCAAAGGAGAGTGGGCCAACTTCTGCATGGTCCTATTCAAAGAAATCTTGACCAAAGGAGAAATTCCAGACTTATGGAAGACAGCATCGTTAATCCAATCTTTAAAAAGGGTATTAGAACCGACCCAAAAAAATACCACCCAATAGCTCTTTTAGATGTATTGGGGGAAATATCGGTGTCTCTGATCCTAACCAGACTTTGGCATTGGCTTCTGGTCATTTTGACCCAGGACAAACAGGTTTTGTCAAAGGTGTAAGATGTGGTTTGAATTTATTCGTACTGAATTTCTTCAAATTAAGAACTGTTAAGGAAGGAACCAAAATCTATATTGCATCAATTGACCATGCCCAGGCTTTTGACAGCGTGGACCGAGATCTATTATGGAAAAAAAAGACAAAATGGAAGTGTCCAGAATACATCCTAGCTCCGATTAGAGCTTTATAAACAGACACCTCAATCAAAATAAGATTAAACAAAGAGGGAATATTAAGCAAAAAAAGACCAACTTTCTGTGGCCTGAAACAAGGATGTCCACTAGCTGCCAAAATGTTCAAACTGTTTATATCTGATCTAAAAGAGACTTCACGAGTGGATGAAGAGCTCCCCCCCCCCTCAAAATAAATGGAAATCCAATGAGGTGGATGCTATATTCCAATTACATCATCATCTTAGAACAGACTCCAATCGGCCTCCAAAAAAAAATGGAACTCACTAAATCTGTACACGAAAAGAAAAGGCATACACCAAAAGAAACGACGTACACTAAAAGAAACTGTGTACACCAAAAGAAACGGCCTAAAACTAAATCTCAAAATTGGTGTTAAAACAAATAAGTGGCAAAAAGAAAAAAACAACATTTTCAATGGTTACTAGGATCAGAGCCAATTGCCCAAGTGAGCCACATGAGATATCTTGGGATCGACATAAATCGGAGCATATGCGAAAAGCCTTGCATTATCGAATTAAGATCAAAGACAAAAAACCTTGCCACCCAGGGACCCTTAATACATAAAACACATGGAAGATATTCCATTTTACCTGTAAGAAATGTTTACAGACAAAATGTGGTGCCAATTCTATCATATGGAGCAGAATCTTCTCTGTGCTTTCCATGGCAAGAATGAGCCTCGTTGAAAAGCCTATTCTGGAAAAAGATCTACCAAGATGTGTGCCTCTAAGCATCATAAGGCACGAACTAGGCTTAATCTCAATTCACACAACTGTGGTATGGAAAGCCTTATCCTTTTTTTGAAAGCTCATTATGCCAAAACCCCCACTTTAAAATATTCGACACAGGTGAGAATAACAAGCTGGACTGGGCGCAAAGCATATGGTTTGAAAAATGCCAAGACATTTTGAATGAGGTTAACATAAAGACAGAGGGCCTCATCACAAGGTTGGCGCTAAAAATCAGCCAGTACCGGTATGACAGTAATAACATGTCTGGCTTGGCACCAACCCGCAAATAGCGGGAGATCAAGAGTGCGCGAGCATGCGCCCCCCTGCATGCCGGTAACGGCCGTACCGGCATGCTGTTAACGACCCTCAAACCCCCAGATAGCGGCATCGACCAATACGCACAGAACGCCTCCGCCTCGGCAACCCCTAAATAGCGCTACCGTTATGAACATAGTGCTAATAACGGGTCAGTTAATACCGGACCCGGAAGTAACGTCATCGCGCCGGAACGGGAAATGCCATGGCGGCCATCTTCAAAAACACAATCCATTGCCATCCTCCACCTACAGGACCTTCTACACCACAACTCCTAGGCCACCACGGACAACATGTCGAAGGACACCCGGAAAGGCACGGCCCGCCTGAGCAAACCACATTTCACGGACGATGAGCTCAACATGTTAGCCGACACCCTAGTGTCAAATGCGGAAGTGGTTTTTCTGCAATGACCTCAGACGTCCTGCCCAGCTAAAGAAGAAGGCCATCTGGGAAGATGTTGCCCAGAAAGTAAGTGCAGTCGGCCCCACCGCACGCACAGTGCGCGATTGTAAAAAATGGTGGGATGACCTCAGGCTGAGGGTCCGGCACATATTGTCGGCTAATCGGAGCCAGGGGCTGGCAACAGGAGGAGGACCACACTCACCACTGAAATTGGCCAGATGGGAGGAGACCTGCAGCTCCGTCATAGACGTGGAGTCAATCGAAGGAGTTGGTGGAGCAGAGTTTGGCGTGCCAACATCGGCAGATGAAGGTGAGTGTCCCTGCAAAAACACGATAACTAATCAAAATCATTGTCCCCCAAATGTGGCAGCAACGCCAGCCGATACATGGCCCATCATGCACACCTACACATATCCATACACACATGCCGGGTCCACTACTATCCCATCCCAATGCATGTTGCGCCCATACACGAATACACACCTGACACACATATTACGGGCATGTGTCACCCAGGACGACACTCCCAACACACATCAAGGCCCAACAGCAGCCAACATGGTGTACATGTGAACACAACTACGCTTTCAAAATGCACCCTCCAACATTGCATGTACACAGTCCCTTACAAAGCCAGGAATGCATCTGATCAGATGGCGCCACATGCCCAAAGACCAATGCATGCATAATGCAAGCGCCATAATCACTGATGCCCTGCCACTCTCTGTCCCCCACAGGTACGGATGCAGACAGTGATGAAGCACATGGGAGTGCACAATGCACAACAGCAGCCAAAAGGCCTAGGAGGCAAGCTGATGGCACAGGACCATCAACCTCAAGTGGACCAAGGATGGGCCAAGCGGGAAGCCAGTCAACAACCGATGCCAATACAGCCACACAGACAACCACACAGGATGAGCAGACACCTGCCCCTGCACCCCTGGTCACACCATCCAGACTGGCTGAGGACATAGCAGGCATTGAGGAAGGCACACAGTCTGCTGCTGCCAGCACAATTGGGGAGATGGCTGCATCAGCAGATCATAGTATTGATGAGGGAGCTGAGCCGGACAATGAGGGCGATGCAGGACTTGTCCACTCAGAGCCTGTAGTGCACACACCAAGCCCGCAGGCCACCCCACAGGACACACCTCGGCGGGACTCATCCGACCAGGGCAGCCATGGAGAGTGGCCTCCGGCCATGTACAGCCCAATGATTCATGCTGTGCCACCACATCACCCACCGACCACAACCCACACTGCCATACGGGACCTTGAGGGATGTCTCTCCAGGATGGAGGCCCAGCAGGAGGTGATGCAAGGCTATGTGCAGCAGTACCTTGCTGAAGGGGAGACAACACGCTGTATCATCCAGGACAGCACTGCGTCCGTAATCCAGGCCATTAACTCAAGTGCACAGCAAGTGTGTTATGGCTTCAATGGCTTGGGTCAGATCCTCACCAGGATTGCTGACAGCATGGACCAATGGCAAACCCTGCCCCTGGGATCACAACCATCTGGGTCATCTGCATCATCCACGCCAGCGACCTCGAGGCAGACCAGCCTTGTGCGCATGTCCCTGCGGAGTTCCCGCCGCTCAGAGATCCAACCCCCACCTCCAAAGGGGGCTCAGCAGTAGCAGGGCCACCCTGCAGAATCTCTTTGGATATACATCCAGACACATGTCGTGCCATAGTTGACTTTATGTGTTAGGGGGTGGGTGGAGGGTGGTGGTGGGTGTAGTGTGTAGTACTGGGGTGTTTGGGGGCATGGGAGTAGGGTGGGGGAGGTGGAGGGGTGGTGGGTGTAGTGTGTATACTGGGGTGTTTGGGGGCATGGGAGTAGGGTGGCGGGAGGTGGAGGGGTGGTGGGGGCGTGGATTGTTGAATCATGTTGTGCTAAATTCCTCACGAATACACCAGTTGTGTAGCAAACATCACATGAGTGGACATTGCTGATTTTTTTGTATGTCAATTGCTTCATGGTGATTTGTGCACATATTCCCACACACCCAGTGTCCACAGTTCACAACACATGGCACCCTCTGCATCAAAGTACATCAGAATGATTGGTCTATGACCATTTGGCAAACTGCGCGACCCTCACGTGTTTCGCCTGGCCTATGTCCTACTTCTACTCCTTCCTCTCCTTCTACTTCACCAGGTGGTGGCAGCTCCACGTCAGGTGGCAGGGGTATGTTCCGCTGTATGCACATGTTATGCAGCATTGCACATGCCGTGATGATCTTGCCCACCTTCTCAGGCCCGTATATGAGTGCCCCTCTCGACCTGCTGATGCAGCGAAACCGTGCCTTCAAAAGGCCAAACGTCTGCTCAAGGACCACACGTGTATGTGTATGTGCACGATTGAAGTCCTCCTCATGCCTGTTCTGCGGGTTCCTGACAGGGGTGAGTAGCCACGGCTTCAGAGGATATCCAGCATCACCTACATGGGAGCAGAAGGAGGTATGTGTGAGGATGAGGCTCAGTTGACAGGTGTGCTCAGCCTGTACATCATTCAAGTTCATATTCACAATCTCGTCATTGGCAGCCACATCCACATGACTGTCAGCCCTGTACAGTGCATGCCAATCCATAGAGGGAGCCTTGTGTGACATACACGACCTAGGGTCCTAGGCTTTTAAACCACCAGGCCACCCAATGTATGTCTTGGCTAGGGGCATTTTGCATGCAAATGTGAGTGCTGTGTATCGGCGGATGACTTAAGAAACTTCCATTCCCCCCAAATCCATCTGCCCCCATGGCCCAGATGGCATTCCCCTTGCATATGCATGTACCCCCCCAATCCATCTGCCCCCATGGCCCAGAGGGCATTCCCCTTGTATATGCATGTACCCCCCCATTCCATCTGCCCCCATGGCCCAGAGGGCATTCCCCTTGCATATGCATGTACCCCCCCCAATCCATCTGCCCCCATGGTCCAGTGGGCATTCCCCTTCCATATGCATGTAGTCCCCCAATCCATCTGCCACCATGGCCCAAAGGGCATTCCCCTTGCATATGCATGTACCCCCCCAATCCATCTGCCCCCATGGGCCAGAGGGCAGACTCACCCAACAGCCAGCCACTTTGTACAACGTCTCCTTCCATGTAGCGGGGTAGTGAGGAGTTCCGCAGCACCATGGCATCATGCGTGGATCTTGGGTATCTGGCACAGCAATGTGTTATTATCTGGCTGGCATCACACACCATCTGCACATTAATAGAATGGTGTAGCTTCCGATTGCGGTACTCCGCCTCCACAGCATGTGGGACTGCCAACTCTACATGGGTACAGTCGAGGGCACCAATTACATTGGGCATACCTGCCAGTGCATGGAATGCTATTTTGGTGGCATTTGCCTCCTGTGGTGTCCTTGGTAAGGATATGTGGGCACTTGCGTGCTTCAGTAATGCATCCAGCACTTGGTTTAACACAACATAGAAGCATGATTGGTACATGCCATGCATTTGGCCCACTGTGTGTTAGTAAGTGCCTGTGGCTAGGAAGTGGAGCACAGATGCCACCTTCAGCAAAGAGGGGATGGCTGTGCGGATGTTGAACAGGCTGACCAAGTCATCCTGTATTAATTCCACTATGTAGGTGATGATATCCAGGCGGTACAGGGTGTGGATCAGTGCTGGGGTTAAGTTAAATGGATTGGCCCTTATACGTGGGATTGTTGGCTGTCTGCAGGGAGCGACTGCCTGCACTGGTGGGATTTGCTGGGCATGTCTCACCCTCCTTCTCCTCCTGCGTCTCCTCTGTGTTACCTGTTGTACTGCCTGCTCAAGGAGTAGCAGGGCAGGCATGTCCTCCAGGCCCAGTATGGCAAGTACAAGTGGTAGCATTTTGGCGTGGAAGGGGGTGTGGTGTGTGGGTGTGCTCCTTTTGTCCTGACTCTGACTCCATTGCCTCCACCTGTGCTGATTGTGTACACCTGTGGCACTTGGTTACACAGCAGTTTGCAGTTTACGGGTGGTCCGCGATGCCGGTATTGCCGGCATCATGGTGGCCCTTCTTACCGGCATCTCGATGCTGGTATGTACATGTACGTGCGACTCGTGGTGTCCCCTTCTTTACGGCATTCCCGTATTAAGGCCTCCCCATCTGCGCGCGTGCCTGCATGCCGGTACGGTGGTGCATGGCCACAGCGGGTCCTTGACGATGCCGGTAGCAGCGGCATCTAGGCTCATGATACACCGGCCCGGTAATGGATGCCGGTATTGTCTTACCGGTGCCGTTCTTACCAGAGCGCCAACCTTGTGATGAGGGCCACAGACTTTAGTAAGGAATCCAGATGCAGCAAAAACAAAACTTTGGCTCTGGGAGTGGACACAAACAGCAACAGACAAAGCTTGGTACAGATTATATGAACACCTAGATCGAGATGTTAGAACGATGAATGTTTTCCTAAATACCTGTGCAAATTTCCCAGTGCTCAACATAGCAATCTTTTTATGCGCATTAGGATGAACCTCGATGGAACCGGAGTCTGTAGACTGTGCAAAGCTGTGGAAGAGAAATTAAAACATCTCACATTGTGTTGCCCGAAACTCTGATCATTAAGAACTAAATATCCAGGTCTCTAATATCAGAAATGCCTTCAAAGAGCGCCTCTGATTGGTGGGAACTCATGTGTCGAGGAGAAAGTTATAAAATGATATTTGCACTTACAACGTTTTTAGACATTCTATTTCCTCGAGCATAATGCACTTTTTTTCCTCTCTTTTTTTAAAAGTCAATATACTACGTACAATCAACTTAATACTATAATTTTATTCATGCTATTTGTCATTGTTTAAGAATTTCTCTCATCTATTTTTGTTCATCGTTATTTTCTTTTTTCCTCATTTATTGTTAACTTGCTCGATTTGTTTTTTTTGTTTGTTTCTCTTTTACTTGTAAAATGGTGAATGTTTGAAATAAACCATATGCCAATAAATAAAAGAATTAAAGATGTGATGAACCCATCGGATTAATCACAACTCCAACTTTCTCTAACTGCTATCCTCCCACTACTATAACAACCCACACTCTGGAAGGGTTGAGATCTGCTTTTCTAGTATCTTAACTCTTCCCCAGAAGTGGCTTCCAAAGTAAAGCCGCAGGAGCGGGATCTGTTGTGATTGGTCCATGCAACTCCCTTCCTTGGCCTGCTTAGGTGTGGAGCTCACTAGGACAGTGGCTATAACCGATTGGGGCAGCCAGCTTTGATTTCATTAATGTTCATGGCTTCCCTGCGTCTGCATGTTGCCAGTAGCCTCACCTTGCAGTATAACCAAATAAGTTCTGTTTTTGTATAATCTCTTTTGAGTTCCCCCTACTATGAATCACCTCTTAGGCTTGTATGAGTCAGAACATTGCTTCTCCAGCCATACTAGTTCCTATACCATTTTCACAGGTCCTCACAATTAACGTCAAATCCTGGTGTGTTGTGATATTTGTTTGTTGTTTACAATTCTTAAAGGGGCTGTTAACCTGCTGGAGAATTATGGGAGATGTAGTGCTCCTGTGAATGGAAGCTTCTAAGCCGTGCTACAACAATATGGTGCCCCAAAGGATCTACCACATGCCTCCTCTGAGGCAACCATCCGGGAGAGTAGATGGGTCCACACACCCTGCTGCTACCACTTTGTTGGCTCCTAGTGCCAAGCAGGGCACTTTGTTGCAACACTTACCCAGAAAATGTCACTCAAGGAAACTATACTGTGGTCTGGTTGGTCAGGTGTTCCTGCCACTCTGTGTAAGCATACTTAGAGAGTATTATTTGTGCATGTGCATAGTGTATTGTCTGTGCTGGCATACACTCTGAGCATAATGTAGGTGCGTATTTTGCGTTATTTGAGCGTATGTAAATTCTGAGATTATTTTTTGTGTTCATTTATGATTTTTGTATTTCTGTGTTGCTGATGTTTTATAATGCACCCCAATCAGAGCAGATATTGATTCACAGTGCAGGGAGCGTTCCCAATTAAGCGAGTGTTGGTTGGTGGGTTACGTCACGGAGGGGAGGGAAGGGGAGGGGAAGCTAATAGAAGGCAGTGCAATCAAATACACGTAGCATTTACATTTACATTTGAACAGCATAAAGGGACATAGCAGGGAAATATCGTATTGCAGTAAGATTAGGGGGCGGTATGAATGCCCTTGGTCAAAAAGGTGCAAGCTTTGGAAGTGGGACATTTGGAGGTGTGTGTCTGTGGGTCTCCTAAAAGCCCTTTGCAGAACAAGCGTTGTTTTTCGACATGAAAACATTGATGGAACTTGGCCAAATTCAGCAACGTTGAACTTTTATAAGGGAGGTCAAAGTTTAAAGAAGAAAACCTTCTCTCATTTTCATATGTATAGTGTCAGGTAACATTTACTGCTGTCGTGCTAGAATCATACATGGGTCCAATTAAGGACACAAATTCAAGTCAAGTGTGTCTATTGTAGTAGACCACTTAGGAAAGAGTGGAGTAAACGCGCGTGTGTCCTGGTGAAAATTAAACATAATATCCTGTATCCAGGAAGGGCTAGGGTCTTCACAATCTAAGATCTGGATCCTCGGTTGGAAATTGATGTTCTGATGGCCCATACGTGTCGTGAAACTTCCCTATTCTTTATGAGACCATGTCTATCTTCAGACACCCTGTTCTACAACCAAATGTTCCAAAGGATGGCCACCAAAAACGTTTTAAACCCTATTCTTAATAATTCCTCAGCCAAGTGGCAGCCCTACTATACAACAAAAGCCCAAAGGTTTGGTCAAAACTCCCTGATCTTAATCAGTCCATCCGTAAGCTCAAATGGGACCGGCTATTGCAGTCTGGGTCCCCCCACACCCTCGCTGCTTCTAGGTGGTTTCTTCTACATTGAACCCCTTCATGGACTTCTAGTCGAAGGCCCTTGTCATCCTCTTCCTTGTTCCAACAGGTTCCTGTGAGCTGTACTTAGAGTCAGGGCTCCTCCTCACGCTCTGGGTTTTCAACTGAGGTCCTCTCTATTGGACACATTGTTAGCACTTCTGCGGAATATTCTCACCTTCCACTTTTTTATGGCAACAGATTCTTTGTAGGATTACTCACAGTTTAGAATCCTTCTCTACCTCTCTAATTTACGCTGAGGTCTCCTCCTGTGGACACCTTCTTAGCACTCTGATTGGTGTCAAACGTTCCTTTCTTGTGGTCACATGTTCTTCTGCGGGTGACTTGCAGTCAAAATTGCTCCTCATACCATCCGCTTATCGCTGGTGGGTCCAGCTGGTGACAACGCCTTAGCACGCTGGCTTCCCCTTTCTCATTGCAGTAGATTCTGGTGTTGGTTACTCGCAGGCTAGGTCCCTCCCCACCCTCTCTGCGTTCACCTTATGTCCTCATTACTGGACTCCTTCTAAGCACTCAGGCTGAATGATTTGTCTTCTTTTTTGTGGCAACAGGTCCCGGACTGGGTTACTTACAGTATGGGCTCCCTCTCACCCACTCTACTTTCACAGTCCTCCTGAGGCCACCTTCTTAGTACTCTTGTTAAGTGATCCTGCTTTGCCCTTTATTGCGGAACCAGATTCCCATGTGAATCACTCTCAGTCTGAGTTCTTCCTCTCCCTCCTTCTTTCGCCTGTGGTCCCCTCCCCATTGCACACTGTCCTAGCACTCTGGTTGAGTGCTCATGTCTACTCCCTTCTTGTGGCATGCCTCAGACCGTTGGGTTGCAGGTGGCGGCTGTGTGATGTTGTACCGGCTATGTGGTAACGTTTTTCGAAATTGGGATAGGTTTGAAAGGGAAAAGAAATGTACTTGTGGGTACAGGTTGAAGTGCTGGATGTGATTGCAGCTAATACGCACGAGGAAGGGGAGCAAGAACTGGAAAGCACGGTTTTCCAAATATGTCCTGTGTTTATTTTTTTTAAAGTGTAAAATGTAAGAACACAACACAGTGATATAACATTGGTGTCCGGGCAATGGGGCTGGCCGTCAGCAAGGAGAAATATGTACTGTCATTTGATTTTTGGGGCCGAAGCGGTAGGTTTGAATGGGAAAAATTATTCTGCTTGTGGTTACAGCCTGCAGTGGCAGACTAGATTACAAACCTGCGTGATGAGCATTAGCAAGGACCTAAAAGCATGTTTTTGGAAATATGTCTTGTGTTTTGTTTTTTGAAAGTTTAAGAATGTAAGTTAAAAAACTAGTGATATACATTTGGTGTCTGGGTAGTGGGCCTGGCCCTCGGCAAAAATACCTGTGTACTCTGATTTGCTTATTGGGGAATGCAGCATGGCCGAAGTCTATGCCCCATGGATTTGGAGAGTGGGCACGGCTGCAAGCCATGAGCACTGGGCATTTGTTACATTATTAGGGTATAGTGGGCACTGAGGTAGGATGCAGGGTAGGTTCAGTGAATAATAGGGATGGTTTGGTTTGGCTGGGGTCATGGTGGAGCCTTATGCTGTAGCCAATTGTATGATGATTTCCATCCCAAGCATGTGCTGCTGATAACGATAGACACAAGTATGTGTTGCAAAAAATATATTTTTTAAAGGAGGTTTATAGTTCTTTTTTTATATATGAAACAAGGAATTATTAATAAATTATATACAGTGATGTAACTCTATGAAACATTTTCACATATAAAACCCTATTAAATGAATTGATAAAACCTTATTAAAGGGATGTTACGGTTAAGATGCATCCCAACCTTGGGAATCCACTGCTCCAGTAGGTACCCAGCGGCGTTCCACCTTGGCATACCTTGGCATTTCTCTCCCGAGTTCTCATAAAAACTTGCTCATCTGTACTGCCTCTTCTATTTATGCCCTTCTCTCACTGCACAAGGCATATGTGCATTTATAGGAGCATTGTGTCCAATTTTCTTTTATAAGTAAGGGAAATGCAGATGCCAAAGATTTGTAAAATTGTTAAGTGGCAGTTGGTGTGTGGATGTTTAATATGGTCATAGGGTTCTATGTACAGTTTTTGGAAGTGATTGGTCGATGGATGTGTGACTGTTTGAAAGCAGGCTCTGAAGGAGTGTTACAAATATAAAATTAAAAAGGGCTGCCCTGTAACATGGTGCGCACGTGCCATCTGGGTCTTTTAATGATATATGGCATGGAATAGGCCTGTGGATACCGTGGATAGTTATAAAGGTCCATCGATTATGGTGCTTATTATATTCTAGTGAAAAGTATTTGGGACAGAAAATTGTTTCTGTCCTTTTATATTTTTCTCTAATATACAATTGTACATTAGCACTCTGGGCGGGGGAGGCAGCCAATTGGGTGGCTAGGAAAGCGGCTTGAAGCGCAGGTAAAAGCCTGCATTCCAAGCCACCTGACGGCTTGGAACACGTCAGGCCGCCATTTTCCTCCCCACTCTCTGTACCCATTTTTGATTTATTTTTTCACTCCTACCCCTCCTACTTACCTTATTTCAGTGGCAGCGGGTACAGAGGCGCATTCAATCCTTCTGCTTGCGTCCCGCAGGCCGCCATGGAAAGGGAAGAAGAGCTCCGTACAGAGCCCTCCTTCCCTTTCCATGGTGGCCATCTTGGAAAAGGATTTTTCTTCCTACAGCGGGACACTGCGCTTTTTTTTTAGCAGCTCGGCTTACCACTTTGGCAACCCGCAGTGCTAATGGCCTTCATCCCCCGTTGCACAGGCTAGAATGGGACACAATGGTCTGGAGCCCTCGTTATTCGCCCTCCCTTCGATTGGGCTGAATTGGGCTGCCCTTCCATTATCCCCCATACCATCCCCTGGAGCGCCACATTATTCAGATTAGCATAACACAAAATGCAAATGGAAATTTAGGAAAATCTTATTGACTCTGTCTATTGTACTGAGAAATGTAAAGTAGATGGAGTCTATAAGATACTTATTTTTTGTTCTATTTATTTATTGGGTGTTCCTAAAGAAACCTTTAATTTTTTGTAATTGTTTTTGCAGGGGAGGTCAGTAAGTAAGGTGGTGAGGGAAATGAGGGAAGGGGCACCAAGGACTAATATGGAGGGGCAGGTGGACAGGTGAAGATGTTGCCTGTGTGTTACATCTCAGGTAGGGTCAGTGTTTCTCATGCTCTTTGATTACAGCTACAAAAGCACTTTCAAATTGCTCCCCCGTGCAGAGTGGTGTGTTGCAGTATATACAAAGTACTGTTGTCTTCGAAAGATAAGGATTAATAGCCTCTTTTAATGCTTGGAAGTTAGCTGTTGGGATTTTGTGTCCCACAGAAGTAAGCTGTTTGGTTACAGTATTGGTTGAAGAAGATGAGGTGGAGAAAGGCAGCCTACAACTTTCTGAGAAAGGAACAACCTTTCTGAGAGTATTGCGGTGGTTGGATTTGGTGTGGCGGCACATGGAGGTGGTCCCATAGGGGTACTGTCTAGGTACTCCACGCATTTCACTTTGGTAGCTTTAGCCTTTGGTACATTTTCAACAGTGGAAAAGAACTGCCACACCAATGATTCTCTATGGGTGCTAGAGGTAGGCACTTCCTCTACCTCAACTTCTTGATCCTCTTCATTGTCTTTGGAAGTACTGCGCTTTTTTTGTTGCGTAGGTCCTCTAGCTGGTGGTGGTGATGGCTCTTGGGGAGGAGTAATGGCAATAGCTGATTCCCTTTTTAAGATAAATAGCAGTTTTGCTAATATTCATTCAAGTATGTGCTCTGTCCTAAATTGTTAATGGATAATGACTAAGTATAATTGTAGGAGCTGTGCAAGATTACATTTTGAGCTTGAAAGTTCCTAGCTCAGTGGAAAATGCAGTTCCGAACTGTTCGCGAAGCATGGACCTGAACACGAAGTGCAGACACGTTGGCGGACATGTCATCATGCCATGGCATGGTGACATGCCCGCCAACGCCAGCTAGAGGATCAACACAAAAAAAAGCGCAGTACTTCCAACTTAACCATAACGTCCCTTTATCAATGTTTTTTCAGCGAATTTCATAGGTTTTTATTAGTTCATCTTAACCACTTTTTGGACAGTGTCACGTGGCACTGTCTGAAAAGTCATCAATGACGTCAGACGTTCGAGGATTGCGACAAATGCAAAAACCTTGCAAAAAGTGTATGATGTGTTAAAAATGATGCTAGAAGGTGGGAAATGGAAAAGTTTTAAGGTGAAACTTTGTAAAGTGGACAAAAATGTTGCTGTATTGGGGTAAGTATGATATTAGGAAGTTGTATGATATTAGCATGCACTGGTAAAAACCCATGAAATTCACTGAAAAAACATTCTTAAAGGGACGCTATGGATAATTTGAACTAATAAAAACCTATGAAATTCAGTGAAAATGCTTTGTTAAAGGGACATTATGGTTACAAGTAAAACCAAAAGACTAACAGCCAGGACATCCAAGATGACATCACAAATGTCATTGATGACATCACTGATGCCATCAAATATACCATTAATTTTGATGAAAAGTCCCTACAAGGGGTTGCGTTTATAATGTTGGAAACAAGATGTTAGGGGTGATCGTTAGACCTATCCTGAGCTACTCAATGTATTAGAGAATGTACTCATCTAAAAAAAAAAACATTATATTGGAGTGTTGTTGTTAATACAGGAACATAATCATACACACACACACACATAGGCAATGGCTGAAGCATGTACCATAGACGTACAATATTTCTAATCTTATAATTTTGGATAGTAAAATAATAAATGCTACCTTATGAGAGTTTTGAGTAATGTTAAACATGGAATAAATGGGTAACAATTGAAAACATACCACACACGTGTTTTAGTAGAACAAATACATATAAAAACACACAATGCATAAACATTAGAGGCACATACAAGGAAATTAAAGTAAGGACGAAAAAAACAACAGCACCAAACAATAACAATAACATTAGAGTTAATCATCATGCACACCAATTAATTCTGTGTTTCATGTATGCTTATTGCCCCATCTATGTGCGCATTGAGCTCAGATTAAGCTGTAAGGAAAGTACTTCAAGAACATATAAAAAGGTTAATGTGTATTATAGCACCGTCTACATTTTAGAAATTCTTATTGTCAGTAAAAACAAAAAACTAGCCTAATCATGTGAGTAAACAAAACACAGTGGCCTAGATATGTGTTGTCATCATTGATGTCATCAATGACATTTTTGATGTCATCTTTGATGTCTTGGCTGTTAGTCTTAGCAGTGCACGGTGGTGGCATGAGTTATGGTTGCTTAGTTTACCATAACTAGTGAATTTCTGAGGTTTTTACGGTTTTACTTCTAACGATACTGTCCCTTTAATAAAGTTTTTTCGCTAAATATATCACAATGCCTACAACGTTTAGATGTACAGTCTTATGTACATTAAAATATATAGGCATAGGGTGCACACAGATGGAGTCCACCTCCGCGCGAGATCCTCACGAAGCGGTCCTCAACGTGGTATGAGCCCCCACCAAGAGACCCCCCAACTTGGAATAAACCGTTCTCAACTGATTATGAACATGTCCCCCCATGGCCTGATCAAAGGAGCGGAGAAAATCGGATGTGTATTCGCACCGAAATTAGGTCCTGAACAACAGAGCTCCAAAGAAACGGAAAGTGGAAACAACCCGAGACGCACATTCTATGCTGAATGAACCCGCACAAGACCCAACGCAGCAGCCCTCCGGCTACCAAAAGCGGCGGGGCTACGCTGAAGGAGAGGGGCACCCCCACACCTGCACCCTTTCGGCCAGAGACACAAAACGCTGTGGGGAAGGCATCTGGCTGATCTCCCCGGGCCAGTGTTACGAGACCACTACATACAGATTGGGCCACAGCCCTCGACCAGCAGTCACAGCCCGTCGACTGAATTGCCAGCTGAGGTTTGTGCCCTGCCCCCCTAGTGGTAAGTGTATGCAGCGAGGGGGGACGAGAGCCGATTGCCCCATCCCTTCGGTTGAGGGAATAACCACCGCGAGTTCAAGAGACCTCACCGCGCTCGCCCCTGGCAGGTGGAGCAGCACTGTGGGGCCTGCTCCCTCCTTGCAAATTCAGCCACCCGCCACGTCCTCGTTTTCGGAGTTGCCGGCCTCTCTCTGAACTGGCTCAGATGAAGCCTTCAGCCCCCAACGCATGTGGAGGAAGTGGGTGGCGGACCTAACTACTGGCACCAGAAGAGGTCAATAAGCCCCCTGGCCAGTTTACCTGGCCGCTAACATAATAGCGTTCCTGCACAACTTTCTTAGACCCTCATTGAACCCAATAAATATCTGGACCACTATGCCATTGCCTGCACGGTACGTTGGTCCCTGGGAATAGTGACACCTAACAGACCTTTTCAGGGCTGCAAATAGGAGACGTGCAAAGTTTTCCTGGGCCGGTTGGCTGCTTAGGCACGGAATGGCTCAAGAAGGCTAATAACCATCTCTGACACCAAGGTTGCATAGGTCCATGAGCAGCTGGGAGGTGACACCTCACCCTGACACCCCGAGGTTCGAAGAGGAATATCCTGAACCCCCACTTTCACTGAAGCAGGCTGGGGGTCACAGAGCATTGGGCTCCGTTGGGGTACCTGTTAGTGAACCGAGACAGAGAACCTCGGAGTGGGTACGCAGGTGAATTAGGCATTCGGTAACCCCCCGAAGGACTGAGACCACATCGACATCGACATACAGGGTTGCACCTCGAAAGAAAAAAGGACAGAGAGATCTCCCTCAAGCAGCCCATCTGCCCCCGTTGATTCCTACCCATGTGCCTATCAAAGAGTTCATGGACGTATGACAGAAGTTGTCACCATACAAATACTTTCCTCCCCACCCAGCACAGGAAATCTCCCAAATAGCAGATATGGCGGCTGCAGGGGCGGATGCGGCAGCTAGCAAGAGTGAGGTTGCAGCTCTATTGGATGAAAACAAAAACATGGGAGCGAGCATCAGAGGTAAGATTAACAAGATCACTCAGAGGATGGACAAGATGGAGGAGAGACTCGAAGGAGTCGAAAATAACCAAACCTCGCTCAACACCCTAGAGGCTCAAATGGATCACAGGATTACCGAAATAGAACTATGCGAAGAAGAATTCCGCCTTAAGACGGACGAGTTGGAAAATCGAGAGAGGCGGAATAACCTATGCTTCTTTGGTATCCCGGAAAGACAGGGAGAATCAGATCGAGACTTGAAAAAAACGCTCCACAACATAATGAAACTCTTATTTGAGGACAATGCTATCAGTGAGCCAAAGACTAAAAGGATAGACAGAGCGGGGGGAGCAGCTGGCGAACCAAGGACTGTCCTGGTCCGTTTTCATAATTATCAAGGCAAGGCCAGAATCCTGGAGAAGGCCAAACGCAGAGGCCCAGTCACCCTTCATGCGGCGAGAGTAACAATCTTCCAAGATTACTGTTGCTCTGCGACGGATGTGCATCCCCCTCACAAAATGGTTGAAAGAAAGGGGAGTCTGATAAAGATGGGGTTACGCATCCTCCCTTACATTCAAACTGGAAGGTAGAAAAGAGAGGCCGAGGACTGAAAAGGAAATTAAGAGCTGCATGGCCGACCTATTAGGCAGGGGCGAAGAGGGGCGAGACCAAGACGAAAGAAGAGTAGAAGAGAGACAGTGGCACATCCAAGGCCCGAGGAGGAAGCGCATACCAGGCTCCAGGAAATATCAAAGGGGGAATGCCTCCCTGGATGCAGAGGGCTGAGGACTTCTAATGAAAACAACAGGTCACCTTGGGTTCTTGCGTCGCTCCCTTATAGGCCGAGATTTGAACACATGTTACTACACAAGTCCTGGGGGAGGGGGGTGCTGGGTTGGAGTTTCCCTACGAACACCTTATAAACACCCAGAATATGATGGTCCAGGGGGCATCTGAGTCCTGGCCTCAGAACAAACGACCCAACATACCCAGGTATTTGGGGGGAGCATGGCCACTGGGATGTTGGTGATATTGACCTCGTCCACCCTGGGCAGTTACCTATCACATATACAAACTAACGAATCTTGACATCCCGACCCTCGGGGCGTGTTTACCAAGGAGGCCTGAGTAACAGGAGAAATGTTGATTTCACTAATAAGTTTATGTTTCTGTATGGATGGAGGGGGGATTGGAACGGGGGGCTCAATGTTATTTTGGTTGTTATTTACGAAGGACCATGAGGTCATGGTCTCCGCTGGTGGTCCGCACTTTAACCGGGTCAGATCGGATGCCGTCAGGGGGTTCAGATGGTGGGGGCGAGGGGGAAAGGGGAAGGTTCAGGGGAGGGGTAGGAACAGGGTAGGAACAGGATCCTCATTAAGCTACAAATCTGTGACAATGTGGTTGCTCCTTTATGAGCCTGGCAGCCGATCCCCATTGGGGGGTCACCAAGTGTGCATAAAAACTAATGGCGGCTGATCTAGATTCTCTGAGGGGGGTCTCCTCAGGGTGGGCACGCTAAACATCAAGGGCTTGAACTCACCCACCAAGAGATCTCTGGTGGGCAGGGAATTCCGAAGAGCACGACTTGACGTGATGTTCCTACAGGAAACTAAGTACGCACGCGGGGAGGAATGGAGGATATTACACCCGAGAATTGGGAACCGAACATTGGGGATCAGGCCCCCTGAGGAAGGCAATAGTGGGTATTCTCATTAGGAAAGGTTTAGAATTTGAGGTCACCAAGATATGGGCTGATGTGGAAGGAAGCACCCTACTGGTGATAGGGATTGTACAAAATGTAACTGTCACCCTTGCCATGGTGTACTCCCCCAATTCGGGGCAGTCCCGATTTCTCACAAGAACGCTTCCCAAAATAATGCTCGAGGCCGCAGGGCATGTAATCCTCAGAGGAGACATTAACCTAGAGTCGGACCCTAGACTGGACAGGAGGGTGGGGAACTCTGATACACTTCAACCAGGGGATGGAGGTCGGGTGGGGATTATGGAGATGTTAGACCTTTACAAGTTACGAGATGCATGGCAGGGATTTCACCCAGAGGAGGAAGGTTACACATTTTACTCTGCCCCACATGTTACGTTTACCAGGATTGACTACGTATATCTTACTGAGGAATTAAGGCAAACTGCGAAGGGATCAGAAATAGTTCTGGTCACGTGGTCCGATCATGACATGGTTACAGTAGACTTAAACTGGGAATGCCTCCCACGCATGGGTACAAGGTGGTGATGTAATGAGACACTTTGGAGGGATCACTCTTCATGACCAAAAATGGGGAACAAAATCAGGGAGTACTTCAAAACAAATAACACGAGAGAGGTCTCAAAGATGACGGTACGGGAGGCGGTGAAAGCAATGTTGTGAGGAATCTTGAGTAGAGAGGGAGCCAACAAAAAGAGGGAAAGGGCCCTGATTGAAGGCAAACTGAGGAAAGAGATGGTCCAGTTAGATGAGGAGGTGAGGAAGGCTGGGGATGATAAGGAAACTAAGGTCATGGAGGCCGAAACAGAAAAGGGAGGAGCTTTGACACTTGGAAGAAGGGCAGGTAGTCCGGAAACTGCAACTTCTCAAGCAGATGTTTTATGAAAAGGGAGACAGGGCCGGACTCGTTGTTGGCCGCCAGGCTACGGAGTCAACGTGCTGAGAGGAGGTTGGCGTCCATAGAGGAGGGTGGAAGGGTTCATGGTGCAGAGGAGGGAACTATTCCGGTGGCTTTTGCTACTTTTTATGAGGCACTATATACATCGAGGGTAGATCCTATACAATCTCAAATAGACAGATACATAGGAAGTACGGAGATGCCGAGGCTCACATACAAAGAAACCCTTTATCTTGAAGCCCCCATAACTGCCAAAGAAATTAAGAGGGCAGTGAAGAGGCTCTCACTTGGGAAAGCTCCAGGGGAAGATAGATATATCGCCGGGTTTTACAAATCCTTCCTTTCTCCACTCCTTCCCTTCATGGTAGACCTCTTTAACAAGATCCTCAAGACAGGTGTTGCCCCTGATTCCTTCTTGCAGGTGCTCATCACAGTGGTTCCCAAGGAAGGCCGAGACCCCAAACAGTGTGGGTCGTACCGCCCCATATCTTTGTTGAACATCGACCCAAAGATATACACTAGGGTCCTTGCCGTGAGGTTGGAAATGCTCATGCCCCGCCTGATACAAACTGATCAGGTTGGATTCATAATGGGGAGGCAGGGGGCTCATACTATGCGAAAGACCTTACACCTTATTCATGAATCACGGAAGATGACTAATGACCCGGCCCTCCTTTCAGTTGATGCAGAAAAGGCCTTTGACAGGGTCGAATGGGGCTTTCTGATGGCAGTCTTGAGCAGGGTGGATATTGGTCCTAAATTCAGAACAGGGATCCAGGCAGTGTACACGTCCCCCAAAGCCTTGGTGTTTGTAAATGGGGAGTACTCTCGCTAGTTTGGCACGGGCAGGGGTACGCGACAGTGGTGCCCTCTCTCTGCGATATTGTTTACACTCTCTTTGGAGTCTCTGGCCCAGAGACTTAGAGAAGATCGACAGGTGGAGGGACTCAGGATGGGAGGGAAAGAGTACAAGGTGGCCCTATATGCAGACGATTTACTTCTATACATTCGGAACCCCCTGTTGTCCATACCAAGAGTGATACACTTGATTGAAGAAAATGGTGAGGTTTCCGGTTTTAAAAAGAATAGAGCCAAGTCCATCCCAATCCCGCTCCACGAACCGACGCCAGGTGACGCCGAAAATCTTTCCCCGTTGGGCCTTACAATCGGGGGAGGCACGCTAAAATATTTGGGTATAAACATTAGGAGAAATTTAAACGTGTTATACAAAGCCAATTCCCCTCCTCTCATTTCGAGATTCCACGTGGACCTGGCAAAGTGAGAGAAGCTAACAATATCATGGCTAGGGAGACTCAATGCAGTGAAGTTGGTATGTCTGCCCAGATTCCACTATCCCTTTCAGATGCTCCCAATCCGAATGCCAAAATCTTTCTTCGATGAGATAAAAAGGGCAATTTTACAGTTCCTGTGGCAGGGGAAGAAGCCCCGGATAGCCTATGAGACTTTAACCGTACGCAAAGATATGGGTGGTGTGGGCCTACCAGATCGCAGGAAGTATTATGAAGCGGCTCAGTTAAGAATTCTGGTCCACCATCTGAGAAAGCACAAAGGTCTCCAATGGATGGAATTGGAACAATTCCCACCTGGCCCCAGCCACCATTGCCGAATGGCTATGGGTCCAAGGGCGTAAATTAAATAGTAGACTAAGAGATCACCCGATACTGGGGACCATATGGGATATGTGGAGAGATGGGATTAACAGGAGGGGGATTACCTCATGGCTGTCCCCCCTGAGTCACATTTGCGCACCTGCAGTCAGAGAGGACATCGCCAATCAGGAAAGATTTCAGACCTGGAACGAGGCAGGGTTGGAAAGGGTGGGCCAGCTCTGGAGGGAGGGAAACTTTATTACAATTGTAGAATTGGAAGAGGCACTCAGGTTAGGCCCCCTGATATTTTTCATGAGGGACAAATGGAGGGGTAAGATACAGAGGGACTTCTCCCTGTTTGAAAAACTACTAAAAACCAGAACTGAGTCCAGCGGTCTAATCTCTGCGATGTATAGAGAGCTGCTAGACGCGGGGAAGGGATCAACTTTGAACCTGAAGGGAAGATGGGAGAGGGACCTTGGGGGTGATATTTAACCTGGCATGTGGGGGAAGATGTGTAAAGCGGCCTCACCGCTCTCTATAGCTAGCCAGTATAAGCTGCACGCAATTAAACTGTTACATAGATGACAGTACGACCCGCACAGGTTGGCACACATGTTTCAATCAACGATTCTGTTGTGCTGGCGCGAATGTGGAGAGAGTGCAAACTACTGGCACATGTGGTGGGGATGTCCCTGGATCAAAAAACTTTGGAATTAGGTATTGGGATGGATCAGGGATCTGGACGGGATACAATGAAATGCAGACCCCCTCCTAATACTGTTTGGGTTTGAAGAATGCGAGGATGAACGCTGGAGAATGGCGAGGCTGGCAGCCCCTCTGTTATTTGCTTCTCAGGCTGCCTTGGTGATGAGGTGGAAATCAAACCAGGTACCAGGGAAGAATGAATGGATAAACGTGGCCACTAATATTTGCACAATGGAGAGAATCACTGCAGCCCTTCATGGGAAATCCGCTCAATACAAACTCATATGGGGAGATTTTGTGAAAAGATATATCCCTGGGACTGGATAAATAACACCTGAAGGGAAGTTACGAACCTGTCTTGCCTAGCTATAACAAATAGAAAAGTTGCCTCACCAGAGGAGATCAATGTGACTGTTTGGACTAGATCCATAGTGGAGGCCATATTCACTACTAGTTTATGAGTGTGACCACCACACACAAATCACAATCACTAGAACTATGCATAACACTCAGAAGCTAGAGGAAACACTGTTCCGAAGGGGTGGAGGGAGAGGGATTGAAAAAATGTTGTTGCAAACTTAGTAATCAGGCCTAGTTGGGGGGCGGGGTTGACATTGAATGTTATTGAATATAATATGTTCCTAACAATGTACCTGTATTTGCTATGATATGTCTTAAAAACTTCAATAAAAAAAATTTCAAAAAATAAATAAATAAAATACTAATATATATATGCATAGCTTAAGTGTCACATACCTGTCGGTATCGGTCAACATCCTCAGTTCATAGCCAAATGCCCTAATGAAATCTTCAAATTGAGCGGGATCATATTGCTAGTGTCTCCATTGTCCACATGACTACTTTAGGCAAAAGGTTTACAATATCAACATAACATATATGGCAACTCGGTGGTCCAGGTGCTTAGCTGCCCTCCTTATCTATGTGATAGATAAATACAACGCTACATGTTAACAGCCAATTAACATATTCTCTAAATTATCACAGGCAGTAGTTTACATTTTCTCTACTGAAATATGTCTACAATTTAACATTGGCTTATGATGACATAGTTCCTTACTAACATACAGATTGACAATTCTACAGAGATATCACAGCCCAAAGTTTCCTTATCAGAGTTTACTCCATTACCTCCCAACCTTGGTACATTAGCATCCAGACATTCGCTCAATATGTTATAGGACACATTAGTTATATCACATCTTCTTGTTGCTTAACTAGCAGACTTTCTCAAACGCACTTCCTTCACTGTGGGCTCCATAGTTTTTATCTTTTTTCTAAAATGAAACATCACATCCTTCTTGTGTTTCATTGTGTTTAGACCCCAAACATGAAAGGAATTTTGCTTTCAACTTGATCAATCAGGTCAGATCCAATTTTCACAAAAAGACATTCATTTCATGTTCTCTGTTGAGACCCAGAGTAGCACATCGCAATTTACCCCTCTGAAGTCCAATGAATTTCATGTTCACGTTGTTCCTCATTTGATTGTTCTCTGACCATTTATGTGGCATTGGTAGTCGAGGATCTTGGTTGTTCAAACTAGACAAATGTTCTCTTATCCGTACACGTAATTCATGAATTGTGCTTCCTACATTTATTCTCAAAGGTCATCGGAATGTATGCATCACAAATGTACACATTCAGATGCAAGTTCCCCCCATTTCCCCAATTAAGAGAGCATTTCCGCATATTTCAATGCTGATCCCGAATTCCGAAAAGGAGAGGACTTTGAAATGTGTAGAATTGACACATGTCCCCCTGTGCCTCTTTGGAACAAGAATCAGGATTATGGACAACGCACGACTGGTTCATGAACCTGACGTGCATTTCTTTTTAAGTTGAATAGCAGCATTCACTGCATTTCTATCCTTCAAACAAAGCTAGAAATACTTTTCTTTTTCTTTTATATTTCATAATGAGAGGTCATTTAACGGTCTGTCACTATGAAAAGCCTGTCTTACATTGGTGCTGGGAGCCCACACCTTTGAGAATAAGGTATTGTGTTCTTTTCTGAAACTAGAGCAAACAAATTATGCATCGTCTGTGGTTTTATTTTTACTAGTGTTTGCTCATTTGCCCCATAGTGTTCCAAATGAATCCAAAAATAGTCAACATACACAACACCATCTCTCACTGGCAAGACTGAAGAAGCATGTTATGGTGGCTGTTAAGTATGGGTGGGAGTGCCACCTGCATGCATTAGTGACAGGCAGCATAATCCATTATTTTCAGGGGGTCGATGCTGCCTGCCTTTGTGCAGTGGCGTGTCCCTCACTGCATGCTTTTTTTGTGTGTAATGCAGAGCCTTTTGTGCTCCACAAAGTACCTAGTAAGCCATATAGCAGTGACGAGAGCCCAGAAAGAACTCCAGAAAAGGATGTGGTCTCTAAAGTCCATGGGGGACAAAGAGAAAAGTGAATGGCTGAGTGTGACCCTAGATATAGAACGGGAAATTAAGAGATGGAAAGGAGAAAAAGATAAAGCTGACGAGATAATGCTCATACAGAATGAATGGATGGGTGGTCAGATACTGCTCAAACCTGATGGGAAGAGCATTGAGGAAGTAAGGCAAGGGGAAGATCAAGATAAAAAAGACAGGGAATGAGAGAAGCGAATATAAGAAGACGAGTGTAAAAGAAAAAATAGACAAAGACGAGAAGAGCTAAGAAAGGAAGAAAGAGCAGAAGAGCAAAGAAGATATGATAACAGGCAAAGAGGGATGTCTTCAGACAGATAAGGAAGTAAGGTGGTCAGATTTAGACCAGCCTAAAGAAAGGACGCCAAAGCCTACGGCGCACCCAGAGCGACCCAAAAGGCGATCTCATAGTGAGAGGGGGGAATCGCCACCATATGTGAGCCGACTGAGGTCATTACCAGGAGGAAGGCGATCAGGAACCATTGTCCCTACCATGGAAATATGTACACACACAACAAGTACGAATCAACTACCCCTTTCTCAATCCGCCTTCTTTCGAACTTTAGGTGTAGTATTTTGTCTCTTTCATGTAGGTCACAGAAAGTGACAGACAAAACAAGGTGATACCAATATTAAATCATACACATTTTATTCAATCAAACCGTCTAAAAAAGATTTTAAAACAACTGGAGAGCAAAAAACGCCCACAGTAAATTCAATAATTCAATTTCATTTCATAACAACAAATGCTCGATGTGAGTTTAGTATGTGACAGAACCACTGTTTTTAGTCAACAGGTATTATTTCATTCATATATTATTGCGGTATAAACTTTCCAGATACGTCTACATATGTTCATATGTTTCGGCCATTATCAAAAAAACTTTAGAAATCATCTCTGGTGTCGTAGTTTGATGTTTGATGTGTTTTGGCCATCTTCAGGACAGGAATATATTTGATTTTCAACTGTCATCTCACAATAGCTGTGGTATCGGGATAGAGCGGTCAGATTGGAACTTCAATTACTTATTTTTCAACAAGAACTTTGTTTCTTATTTTCTAGGATCTTCGGTTTTCCAGGTTACACAAATTGGAGGCTTTTTTAAATTACCCAATCTGTCTACCTTGGTCTTCCGTAATCATTCCATAGTTTGATTCAGCGTTTCTTCCTATTTGTTCAATTAATTTTCTTAGAAAATTACTTTGTTCGTTCCATACGTTAGCTCCTCTACGTCTCTATCAGCATCGATGTGCAAAACCACCCTACTATGGAAAGACAGACGATGGGAGCAGATAGTGATTTTCGGATTTTGCAATTCTGCTTGTTAGAAAAAGGAGGGACCAGACCGCAGTATATCCAGATGGATAAAGACAATTTAAGATATAAATTGCCCAGCTTAACGGGGGGGTGCGGGAAATGGATTTATGAATTAGAGAAAATGACAGGAGGAAATACCTTAAGTATAGGGGACATTAAGGGTCTTCTAACAGCTATCCTTGGGGAAAGGGCTGACGACATTTGGACGAGAGCAGGATACTCGAGTGTCACAGCACAGAACACAATGCATGATGGACCGCTGTTTAATAATTGTAGAGTGGCAGTCTGGAAAGTGCTTAGAGTACAATATCCTGATACATCGGATATGGTGCAATCATGGCACGTAAGATGCAGGAAGGCGAGGATCCGCTTGCTTACATTCAGAATTTTCAGGAGCAGTGGTCTTTGGCAACTGGAGAGCCGTGGGGAAAATCAATACATGTATTCTATCATATTATGTGTTAGGGATTGCCAGAACAGGTACAGAGACAGCTCAATAGGCTGGTGGGTATGGAGGCAAAGCCATGGTCAGAAATAGAGCTGACCATTGCGCATCACTGATGATTGTTGCAAGAGAACAATCAAAAAAGGGAAGATGCAAGGAAGCTCGAGGAAGCTAAGCTAGTACAGAAGAAACTGTCAAAATATGCTATAGAAGGGGCGATGTTGACCAGCGGAGAGGGGCTGGGGACACTGTAAGTAGCGGGGGTGCCGTAGACAAATAATCAAAGACAGTCGGATCAAGGAGGGAATGGATTCATGCCGAGAGGCAGCGGAAAAGGTTTCAGAGGAAGAGGAGGCTTTCAGAATAATCAAGGAAGCTTCCAAAGTAACCAAGTTGGTTTTCGAAATGGGCAGAATGATAATCAGGGCATGTGGACATGTGGAATGACAGGGCACATTATGTGAACATGTGGGAGCCACAGGTATGTACAGAATGGGCAATTCTCAAAAGTGGGGGACAGCCTATTCTCCAGCATATAGCCCACAGAGTAGGCATGGGTTCACCCAAGATCACAGACAGTGTATCAAGCACACATGCCGCAAACACAACAGGATTTGCAACCACAGCAAGCACCATTGAATCCCCCACAAGGGCAGTCACAGCACGCACCCATGCAGATACAGCAGATTGGAAACACAGGACAGTTATTGACTCCGAGAGTAGGGGGTATCACTGTCACGGGAGGGAATCCTTTTACAGGTACGGGAATAAGCATGTACCCACACTAGGACAGCTCACAGGGTGACTTCATGTGTTTAGTACTATCGGTGACACCCAATCCTCAAGAGGAACCAAGGGTTGATTTTACTATAGGAGGCAAAGTCTTTTCTTTTTTAGTAGACACTGGTGCGACTCGCTCATGTATAAGAGAGGGAACATTTTTGTTATCAGGAAAAACCATGATTGCTCAAGGGTTCTCTGGAGCTACAAGTAGAGTTCCTTTTACTGAGAAATTACCATTATCTATAGCGGAGTGTGATATGTCTGTCCCATTGTTGTATTCAAGGCAGACACCAATTAATATTCTGGGCCAAGATTTAATGATGAAGTTAAATATGACGATTTCCTTCACTGATGAAGGCATAGTGTGTTTCACGCCAGGAATACATTATTTAAATGTGGGTGAATTTATCATGGCATTTACAGGACAAATAGCTATGCGTGGAACACTGTTAGAGCCATAGGTTTTTCATATGGGGTACGCATCTTGTTAATGTGGCTACCTGGATTAGTGGGCAAGATTATGAGAATCCCTGATGATTTTTTGTTCAGGGCACACATACCTATGGACAAAGAGGGGGGACAGGTTTTTCCCCTAGAACAGGCAGCCATAGTATGAGGGGAATTGGCCATGCTGAAAGGATTTGATGATGAAGGCATGCCATGAAAAACATTGAATGCCATTGGGGAATGGTACAGATTGACTGATGTCACTGACAAGGATATGTTTAAAAATTATCGACAGATGATGAAGTGGTGTTCGAAATGAGCATTACTTATTGGATCAGGATAGAAAGAAGAGAGCTTCTGCAGCGAATGGTCATAGTGTGGCAGTGTCCGAGGATGTAGCCCTGTTAAAGGGGGTGGGAGAAGTCAAGATTAAGTTGAAACCAGGAGCAATTTTACCTCGAGCAAGACAGTACCCTATGTCTTGAGAGACAGATGAGGGTATTTTCAACACTATATCAGCCATGATGGGACAAGGCATCTTGGTGACGTCAGAATCACCATGTAATACCGCAGTGCATCCGATTAAAGAATAGTCGAAGGGTGGGTCATGGCATTAAATCCAGGACATGAGACCGATTAATTAGATTGTAGAGGCAGAGTTTCCTCTGGTTCCGAATCCTGCAACGATTTTATGCAGTATTCCCCCAGAAGCACGATATTTTACGGTGATTGACTTGAACAATTTGTTTTTCTCAACCCCGTTGCACAAAGATTCCCAAGATCTTATGTCATTTATGTTTCGTCAGACTAAGCCGAAAAGAACACGTTTGCCCCTGGGGTACTGTGAGTCTCCATCAATCTTTAATAGGGTCCTACAAGTGAACTTAAGCAATATTGATTTGCCAAGTGTTGTGCTGCAATATGTAGACAACATTTTAGTCTGTAGCACAACAGAGGAAGAGTGCAGATTCGATTCAGCTGATGATTATTCTAGCAGATAAAGGATATAAAGTGGATAGGGTGAAATTGCAGTGTTGTCAGGAATAGGTGTTCTACATAGGTCAGTTAATTTTGCATGAAGGAAAGAAATTTACACCTGTAAGAGCTGAGGCAATCATGAAAACATCAAAACCACACACGGGAAAAGCAAATGCAGCAGTTTTTGGGACTTTGTAATGTTGTCAGACCATGTGTATTTGATTATAGGTCATATACGAGTTTGCAGACTCTGAAAAAAAGCACAGCTGAATAAGGAACAAATTTAGTGTACTCAGGAGATGTAGGAAGGGTTTGATGAATTGAAAAAGCAATTTTCTCAGCCCCAGTTTTAGGAATTCCCAATTATTCTGAGGAGTACTTTTTGTTTTCGCACATGAATAGAACAGTTGTGACAGCATTGCTCACACAGAGAACTACATTGGGGTACAAACCATTAGCATATTATAGTGGGATTTTAGACCCAGTTATGAGGGGTCACTTCCCTTGTGAACAATTGCTGCGAGCAGCCATATTCGCTATCGAGAAGTCTGCAAGCATAGTGATGGGGTGTTCCATGACTTTATTTGTTGAGCACGCTTTGGTTGCTGTTTTGGAGAAACCTAAGGGTACACTGATGTCTCAAAGAGCTTCTGCTTATGAGGTGGTTATATCGAATCAAGCGATCAAGATAGTCAGGTGTAAAATGGTGAACCCTGCCATGTTTGTAGCCGAACCATTGGCAGCGGATGAGCAAGTGCATAATTGCTCAAATTATGAGGAGTTCTATGTCAAGCAATGCTTTAGCAGCTGGGGAGGTACTCTTTATTGATGGGGCTTCGAATATTGATCAAACTGATGGAGAAAGTCATTCAGATTCAGCTGTCGTAAGGCACAGAGCTAAATGGGAATTTGAGTAGTAGCAAGTGCGAGACTACCGTCTCATTTTTCAGCACAACTCAGAATTGGTGGCGCTTATTGTCACGCTCGAGAATCACACAGGGCAGGAAGTGGCGGTATACAATGACTCCACCTACATGACATCAACCGTGTACGCAGGATCAGCACGTTGGAAAAAGAGGGGCTACCTCCGAGCAGACGGCACTCCAGTGCAACATGCCGCATTATTGGACAGGCTTTATTAAAGCACTACAACTCCCAGTAGCCATTGCAATAGTTAAGTGCGCAGCACATACTAAGAGAACAGACTTTATTTAATGCAGAAACCAAGCCGCAGACGAAGAGGCCAAAAGGGTTGCATATTCATCTGATATTTCTAGTTTTGATACTCCTGATGTAATGGTTGTGAATGAAGGGTTTAATCATTTATCAAGAACACATTTGATGGAAATTCAAGGTGGTGCTCCACCGGAAGAAAAATAACTGTGGACACGGAGACAGTGTTCTTTATCCCCTTCTGAATGAAGCACCGTGGCAACAAGACAGCACTGGTAAACCAGTGATGTCTGTAGCCTTATCAAGGGTGGCACTAGAACAGCTACACTACCCTGTGCATGTTACTAGGGAGAGCCTCACAGCAACCATTGTGGATGACTGGTTCATATGAACCTGTCAGAACATGTTGCTTTTTATGTAGTAAATTGCATCGTATGCCAACAGTTTACTGCTAAGCACACGCTGTAAACAGTCAGATGAGTAATTCCTCAACCAAACTGTCCTTTTCAGCATTTACATATTGTCTATGTTGACATACTGCAGGTTTGTTATGGAGATAGGTATATGATAGTGGTAGTGGGCCCCTTCTTTAGATGGATTGAGGCCGGTCCATGCACACATTCTGATGCCACTTGCGCTGCAAAGTTTTTAGTTAGAGAAGTATTTCCTAGATGGGAAGTATGTGAGGTGCTGAGATCAGATAATGGGCCTCATTTCGTGAATTAGGCATTCGAACAGATTACCGTTTCGCTTAGCAGTAAACAAAAGTTTTCTTCTGCTTATTACCCGCAAGTGAATGGGAAATGTGAGAGACTCAACGGTATTCTCAAAGAAAGGATAGCAAAGTTGAAATTGACACTGAAGAAGGGGTGGCTGCATTGTCTGCCTCTTGCATTATATGCATTGAGAAAACAGCCCGGCTCTGACCACCACCTCACACCCCACAAACTAGTTACAGGGAGGTGGATGAGAACACCTCTGACTCCTCCATCGAAGACTAGGAGTGATGCCCAGACAACTGCAGAATTGTTAGGAAATGAGCTACGTGCGTACTTAGCATGTATCACCACCAGTATTTCTGTCATTTCAGATCAACTCAATCGGAAGAGGTGTCGGTCTCAGAACACAGATGAAGATAATACATCAACCAGACCTGAAAAGCTATGTGTTCCTAAATGATTTGCCAGAGACACAGTTCTAGTATTAAACTTCACAAGGAAGTGGCACAAACCCAGATTTAGTGGCCCTTTTGTTGTGGGAGACATTATTGCCTCAGCAGTTAAAGTCCTAGGGAGACGAGCTTGGATTCACTTAGGAGATATGAAGGTCTATGCTGGAGTGGTCGACATACCCCCAATCCATTTGGAAGCAATTCAAGAAGAAGTTCAGCATGTGCAGACTCGATCGATGATTGAGGAAGGACACAAGGACTATCCAGTAGATAGGTGAAAGTGTTCATTTGGACTGTGGCTCCCCGCGAAACACTCCTTATAGATATTATAGCAGGAAGGGAGAAAGTTACTGTTCTTGAGCCAAAGGCGTTTGTTGACATTGGATTTTGGAGTGCTGAAGTAAATGGAAAATGCTCGATCTTAACTTCCTTTTCGACGACTGGAAGAGGGAGCAGTTCCCACACTCATTTCTTACTGAGTTTCTCTTTGGACGCAAAAATGGTTCTATCTAATAGCGATGCCCTCAAATTACTTGTCATGATCTTTTACTATTTACTTCAAGTTCATCTGTATCTTGTCTGGCGTAACACCAACACTTATGTGTTTCTACGAGATCTTATAAATCGTCCTGCAATCAGTTGGTTACTTGTGGAGATTATAGAACTAATCAGGCAGCTTCCTGAACACCTGACATATTTGCCTGATTAAAAATAATTTTTCCTTCCTTAAAAGTAGTTGAAAGCAAAATGTGATCTATTGCACATATTTCTTTTTTTTTTTTTTTTATTATTTTAAAGTGCTTTTGGTTAATTAAAACCTTATACACTACAGAATTATTACATTAACCATACATAGTTACATATTTCACATAGAAAATCATTAGCCAACACATTTTTTAATTAATTCTTGTTTACAGACTAAATTCTAAAAAGAAAAGAGCATATTTACAAAATACACCCCATTACCCGCTTCCAAATATAAAAGGCTGCCCCAATAAAAACCTTAATTTCTCCATCATAAATAACTGACCAAAATTGGTCTGATTCAATTATTTGCATGTCCCCTACTAAATTTGAGTACCCTTTAGTGTAGTATTCTTTTAAGTTTGGGCAGAGAGTTAAAATATGTCTTGCTGTCTCCACTTCAATATTACAGTATCTACACAATCTTTCTGCACGAGGAATTTTTGTTCTTACCCCGATAATTTCATTACACGGGAGAGTGTTCAACCGTAAATATAATATGAATCTTCTCATAGCTTTATTTCCCGTGTTAAGCAGATACTGTCTTGGTGTGGCAGGCTTGAGGCCTTGGAGAGCATAAAAGGAATATCTAGACTTTTTGTATAAATAGGACTGATTTTCGCATAAATCCCAGATAAAGGCCTTATCTTTAAGGCTTTTCTTGATGTACATAATGTTATCTTTTCCCATATGTACATTATATCCTAGGACTTCTAGAAATGTTAATACTATTTTTTGTAAATTTAAAAAATAGGGATTCTTATATCTGCCTTCACTTTTATTTTTACCTATAAGGTTGAGCAGGTTACCTACATCCCCATCCCCCAAAATTATTCTTAAATAGAGTTTGCAACATTCTATTTTCCATAGGGTCAAGAGGGATATTAGCCCCAATTCGCATCTTATCGCTTGTATTGGTACCGAATTTGGGAGTCCTAAAGCTGGTCTCCAAATCTTCCCTTCGAGTAGATGCAATTTACTCAGATATTTGCCTTCTACAGTTTCCAATGCATACAAAATTCCAGGAATAATACAGCTTTTATATATCTCGAGTAGACCTTCGACAGAGTGACCTCCTTTACTGGTGATATATTTTCTTATAACTTTCCATTTCTTTACTATTTTTGAACTTACCGCCTCTTGGAAAAAATGTATGCAGGGATTGCTCAGAATAGGCATCCCCAAGTAAGGGTAGGCCTCCACTACCTCCAGTTTTATCGAGTTCATCTGCCACCTAGAAATAAACCTTTTCTTTTCGGACCTGGTGGCTCCAAATACCATAACCTTAGTTTTGTTTATGTTGATACTTAGGTTATTCTTTTCGGAGTACAGTAATAGTCCATTCAACATTCTTTGCAACCCTACTGGAGTTTTATCCAAGAGGACGGTATCATCCGCATACATCAGGCCACAAATGGGTTTTCCCGCTACTATTGGTGGAAAGTTATTTATAGTCGAGAAACTTTCCCACATATCTGAGACATACAAATTGTACAGTATAGGAGATGTCACACATCCCTGCTTTAGACTGGTGTTAGTGGCGATCTCTGGAGATATCATCCCTCCTTTGCCCAAACAGATGGAAACAGTGGTTTCCCTATACATTTCCCTCAGAAAGTGCAAGATTTTGGGACAAATATTTTTCTCACTTAGTTTCTTCCACAACAACCCCCTATTGACACTATCAAAAGCTTTCGAGTAATCTACAAAGCACACATACAGTTTTTCCCCCTTATCCTTTGACCCTGCTATGATGTAATTCAGCATTGTTAGGTTATCAATGGTACTGTACCCTTTCCGAAAGCCAGTTTGAAGAGTAGATAGAAGTCCCTTTTCCTCTATCCAGATGTTTAACCTCTCCACTAAAAGGGAGCAGAAGATCTTACAACTGCTGTCTGCCATAGCCAGCAATCTATAGTTATCAGGTAATTTTCTATCTCCCTTTTTAAAAATAGGTACCACTATGGCTTTCCTCCAGCTATCCGGTATGTGGCCTGTCTCCCAAATACCAGTAAACAGCTGGAGTAAAATCACTGCCCATTTCTTAGGATTTTGTTTTATGACAGCATTTGCAAGCCCATCCGGGCCTGGTGCACGTGAGGATTTCATTTTAGAGATCACTTTCAAAATATCCAGGATACCAAAAGGGGTAGTATCTTGGTCATATGAGTTTATCCCATTGAGATTAGCAGACATGTCACTAGTCTTGAAGTAGAGGTCAGTAATGTATTGTTTCCATGCATCTTGGCTCACATTAGTATTTTCCCTACAATCCTCATCCATCAGGAACTGTCTATATAGATACCAAAATTTTTTTGAATCATGGGTTTTACATATCTTGTATAAACACCTCCAATTGGCATTGCTGGTGTTATACTTATAATCCTTGATCCAATTTTTGTAATGAGTCTTTATGTTTTTAATTCTCTTACTTCTCTCTTCTTCATCCAAGTCACATGCCTGCTTAAGTTTGCAAATCTCACTCAACATTTCTTTTTTTCTATCATAGATCATTTGATCATATTTGTGAGAGTGATTTTTGCCTCTTATATTTTTCACAATGACCTTACTGTTTAGCCTCCGAATTATACCCAGCAGATTAGTTATTGGGTTAAGACCATTCAATGCAATATCCTGCCCCTCAATGGGCAGCCGATCAAACAGCTCATTAAAAATGGTTAGGTTTTTATCTGACCATGTAATCCTATTTCCGGATGCTGAGAATTGTATGTCCATCTCATTACTCACTTCCCAACATTTACTTTCCGAGCCCTTAGTAAATGTACCCCTAATGGGTGTATGGTCACTCAGATTGGTATCAATATGTTCAAAGGAGATTGTGGATAGGCTTAATTGTTTGCTTACAAACATATAGTCTAACCTATAGCCTACCATCCCATTAGTCCAAGTTGCCCCCACACCTGGACCTAAGTGAGGTTCTAAATATTCTAGATCCCAGCTGGTCATAAGGTTCATCCACCGACAGCCCTGCCTAGTCTGTGTATTTAAACCCGCCATCAGGTTGCCCTCTTGAGTTTCCAATGATGCGATAATGGCTGTTTCATTCCACAATTCTTTACATCTGTTCATCTCCTTTACGGCGGAGTCACAGTGGGCGTTAAAATCGCCCACTATACAAATATCAGACTCAGGGAAATCCCGGATCCAACTTTCAATAGTATGGTTTATATATTCCCCAATCTCTTGTATATCTTCCCGCCCTGGTTGAGAGTATATATTAATGAGAAGGAAACTCCCTAATTGATTTCCCCTGTCTATAATTGCGCACATAACATTAGGTAGATTCCCATACATCTCATACTGTTTAAATGATAAATGATTTTTTACCCCAATACATAATCCTCCATAAGGCCTGCCTTTTTCACCTTTGTGGGCAGCTTTATTCCAAATACTATATCCATCCAGTAAAATTTCCCCAGTTACCCAAGTTTCTTGTAAGGCAAAGATGTCACTCTCCATCAACAATTGTATGCCTTCCTTGTGTAGTAGAGATTTGAAACCTCTACTATTCCAAGAGAGGAGGTTAAATGTATTATTATTTGCCTTATCTCAATTCTGGATTTTATTATTTGCCTCCTGGTAGTAAGCTTGTACGTTTTTATTTCTTAGTTCCATATTAGTAGGAGTAACTCCCACCCCTTCCATGTGTTTGTCATTCCAATCGTTATGAATAGCAGAGTGGCATATCACAATTTCATAGTCATTGCCCCATACTCCATCAGAGTATTCTCTTATAATGTCCACAAAAACCGCAGATCTAAATTGGACAATGACCCAGTTTTCCCAACTTCCATATTCAGGTAGGATAATGGTTTCAATATCCCCTGAGTTAATATTTTGAAGCTGCGGAATATGTGATAGTTTATTTAGTAACCAGGCCCGGTTAAGAAAAAGGCTTTCATCTGCACATATTGCAATTCCAGAAAGTGAGCAGAGTCAGCGATGTGTGGAAAGACTCCGATGGTGGAGCCTAAGGTATTGGTGCATAATTTATGCAAGTTTAGCAGATATTGTAATTTTTCTGTTTCTATTGATCCCCACTGTTTAATGGTCCCAAAAGGGAAGGAGCCCTGTTAATCCTACCCACTCCAGTCGCCTTTGCAGACCTAGAGATTGTAAGAAGGCCAAGGCCATATGTAATTGTTCCTACACCAGTAGCCCATGTGAAAGCACCGATTTCTGTGACAAGTGGCCCTAGGCTTCCCTTTGAAGAAGGTCTGTTTTTGATTTAGTCCACGCCTTCAACGCCAACTTGACAACCTGGCAGCCTGCATACATGGTAACGATCTGCAAATTAATGTTGCAACAACAAAGGTCCTAGTTTTGGAAAAATCCAAAAGGCAAAAGGAACAACTGAGTTGGTCTCTTGAAGGTGTAGCACTCGAAAAGGTTCAACACTTCAAATACCTTGGTGTGACACTCGACTGTTCAAAAACAAACACAGCGATGCAACAAACTCTTCTGGAAAAAGTAAGAAAACTGTCTGCCGATGCTCGAGCACTGGACAACAAATACAGCCGCTTCTCATTGGTCCCCATGATAAGATTCTATTGAGCAAAGGTGGTGCCATCTCTAACATACGCCGCAGAGGCTCTGCCCCTAACACCTGTCAAGCTATGGATCAGGCTGCAAGGCTACTTCTGGCGCACTGTTTTGGGCCTACCTAAATCTACATCAATGCTGCTAATTAGACGAGAACTAGGCCTTCTGTTGCTGGAAGCGACCATTGAAAGATACAGCATGATGCTTTACAGGAAAACCCTGCTGCCAAATTGTCCAAATATTTTAAACATGATCAGAGAAGAAACATTGGGCACTCGATGCAGCATGCTGAAAACTTGGGAAACAGCCTGTAAATCAAAGTTGAATTAAATTCAGTCATCTGAGGCTGAGTTAATACAAAATCTGATGAAAATAAAAAAGAAAATGGAGGAACTCGACTGGATAAAGACCCTGGATCGTGCAGCTGTGTTTAAACCGACCAGTCACCTTCCCCCACAGCCGAGCAAATTAAACTCTGTTCCAAAGTACTTGGAAACATTTCCTAGTAAAGCAATAAGGAACATCTTTATGAGGGCCCGCCTAAACCTCCTAGAAACTCATGAGATCTTGGCACTAAGAGGCCAAACCAACTCAAACAAATGCTGCTTCTGTCGAAAAGACGATGAGATTGAAACAATTCGGCACTTACTCCTCAACTGCTCGGGATCCATGTCCATAGGATCAAAGTATCTGCTGCCACACTTGTCCGCCTCCCATACCCAAGACAAAGATGTGTGGTGGGAAAGATTAATTAGCGGTAACAGAACGCTTGGACAATTCCCACTGTACAGACACTGAAACAGATCCTTGGCTCCCTAAACCAGCAAACAAATTCAGCTTTGCATCAGAACTAGAGACGTTATTCTTCTTCTGAGTTCAAAAAGTTCTATTTTTTACTTTTCTGCCTCTTCTTCTTGTAAAAATCATTAATTTGATTCAATCAAGTAAATAAAAAAAATAAATAACTCCACGATTATTATGTGAGGAATAATTTGGCGAAAAAGAGACCTAAGAGAAGTGCAGGGGAGGATGACTATTTAATGATTATTTAGACAGTACAGCACATTTGGGGAATAACATATGGTACCAGCACATGAAAGAAGTGGGAAAAAAACTTCTAAGGATGATTGCTATGTATGTGCTCTGCTGCCTTATGCTATGGGAAAGTCTAAAATATTCATAGCTATTGAGATAGATGTCCAAACAGCTCACTGCCTGACTCACCTTGCACTCTGTCATACAAGAGGTCAATTCCAGGGTTGAGCAGCATCCTTGGTGTCAGACCTTGCTCCTTCCAGGCGTAGAGGCAGCACAAACGCAGCTAGAACGCCTCCCTCCCCGTTAGGTCGCAGCACCTGGAGATAGACAGCACAGGAAACCTTGACCCTTCGGGGAAAGAGGGTTAGGGTCCGTTGGTTGGATAGGTAAGGAAGTTAGGAACACCGGGAAAAGGTTTAGGTAGAGGTTCTGGATGGGAAGGGGGATGTCGGGTTACATGCTCCTCGACTCCTTTGAAACTCCGCCCATGCACTCCTGCTCTCACCTCTCACTCTTTACTGAATGCTTGAGTTCACCTCGGGCCTTTGTACTGGAGCCCCTAACCAGGACATCACAAGTAACACATTGGCTGCAGATTACCCCACATTACAACATGCGGAATTCCAAGACTGCATTACTTCATGCAGTCTCTGTAGCAATTGCCCAACTGCCCTCCCAAACCTGCATTCACTTCATGCAGTGCCAATAAGGTCTTGCCCAAAGCAATAAGGTACTTAGCTTCGATTTTCAGCATGAGTTTTCTGGCCTTTTCGTGTTGATTGGCCACGAACTTCTCCCAGATTTCCTGTCTCTCTGCAAGAGCAAAACTAGAGTCAATAGCTGTGCGCGCTGTGCGCGTGATTGGTTAGTTTTCAGAATACCCTGCACGGCGAGAAGCGCCGGTCCGGAGTCATGCGACTTTACTGTTAATCGAATTAAACATGCAGGCGTTGTTAGTTCGAGTCTCATGCGTGATTAGGGACGTTTTAACTGCTAGCGTTCCCTGCAGGAGTTTGCGCTCCGGCTCGCGGTGGGCTGGTGAGCCTCTGCTCCGCTTCACTGCGTGACCCCCCCCTCGGGTAAGTAATGCAAGGTAAGGCTTGGTACTTAACTCTGCCTTGTACGCGGGGCCTGGGGTTTTGCAGGCATCGGGCGAAATCGCCCCGCGTAAGCTTGCCTCCGGAGCTCCTGAGAACACGTCTTTCCAGGACGCCGGTCAGGATTGCGAGCGGCTCCCCACGGGCGCGGCTCGCGCATGCGCGCTGAGGCGGGCGCGGTCAGGGGCGTGGCAGTCCTCCTCCGAGCAGGCCCAAGCGGCGAGCGGCCTGCTGGGAAATGAAGTCCTCGGGCTGTTCTCCATCCCTGGACCACGGTCCTACAGAAAGGGTGGAGAACACGCCTGGAGTACTTGGTGGGGTGCTTTCTGGTTGCTTGCCCGCCCCCCAGGCTAACCATAAGGGCATTTACCCCCAGACCTGCCCCAGCCCTGACACTTGGTAAGGGTGACAAAATGGTCATCCCCAGAAGAAGATTATGTCCAAGACTTGAAGACAAGAAAAAGAGTGCACACCAGAGATCACGTGATAAGATATGAACAGCCTGGCGTGAAGGGAGCTGGAATTACATGGGAAATAAACAGAAAGCTCAACTGCCAAGGAAAGACTGAAGAAGACGTTTGAAGCTGTAAGGAAAGAGGCCAGATGCAAATCTGGGGAACAGTACTTTCTTCAGATGGCTGGGAAGAAGGCATAGTGGTATGTAGAGATGTGGCAGTAACGGGTCATCACAAGCCAGTTATTGAACGAGTGGAAAAAGGATGCAAACCTATCTGGCCGTGGCTGACAAAGCTTCTAACGTGGGTCAAAGACAAAGGAGGTCCATTGCAGATAGTGCCTTTGGCTAGTGCAGAGCTATGCTTCAGAAACAATGGCACGAGAAAAGTTGGAGAGAATCAGCAGTGCGATGAATCTTTGATGTGCCAGGAATGAAAGATGGGACAGTGGTGATAATGGATCTACACTGAACCTGCAGACAAAGAGCATACATGAAGCTGCCCAGAGATTTCGGGAGGACTGTGTTCTACTGTGATTGTTCATGTTCAAGCATAGGTGATCCCGAGGAGTGACCTGAACATTTGCGAGGTTCCAAACGCAGATGCACACCTGAGGAAGAAGAGATCTTCTGAAATGCTTGATTGAATGAAGAGACAAAACTATTTCTCAGCCAAATCGATAGAGGCCTTTGATGCTATTCCATATGAACACAGATTACTCAGCAAGAGTGCTTCAGTTTTTACTGTTATCTTTATGCCTGGGATCCAGACGATGGCGAATGCCAAGTGGTTACAAATAACAAGATGGGAGCTTCTGCAGACAATCAACACCACCGTAAAGGGATTCAACGCTATCAAGGAGGAGCTAAGAGCCATACACCTGATTGTATTCAGAACAGATATGTTTGGATATGATTACAGCTATGAAATGAGGTGTTTGTGCCAAAATTGGAGAGTCATGTTGCACATTCACACCTTCTCACGATTAGAAGAATGGCACATTGACAGAGGCCATAACGATGCTGACACACCTACACGTCAAGATGGAAGTCAAAGTGGAAGAAATTGGTGATGACAGCTTGTTTGTGTCAATCTTTTCATAGGTTCCACAATGAATGGTGAACGTTTTCAAGTTCTTGGGAGCCCTGTTGGTGATGATCATGTTTGGCTTCTGTGTGATCAGGATAATAATCACACAATGCAAGAAGACTGCAAAGAAAGCAGTAGGAATGAAGATTGTGATTGATGTTGAATCAGGATTTAAACCTAAAGAACTGACAGATGAAGAAATCAGAGACTACGTAAAGGCCAGTATTCATTCACCTGAAGGAACAAAGTTCCTATATCCGAAGAACCACAAGAAGTATGTGGGAAGATGGATCTACTGTAGTCCCAATGCACAATGCAGTCTTATGTCCTGGAGTGTTGATGAGCATGTGAAATCAGCTGGATGCCTGAAGGAAGTCATAAAGCTATGGACTCCAAAGAAACATTTCTGCAGACGAGGATGTCTAGATGTGAAGACTGATGAGAGAGTCGTCGATGAATCACCCAGAGTGGGGAGTGTAGAGGAAGAGCCAAATACCCCTACCAGAAGCTCTGCCCCTATGTTGCCTATATGATGGGAACCAGAAATTGTGACACGTGCAGTACCAGTAAGGATGCCTATACCGCAACAAATTCTTGAGACAAAGCATCAATTGAGAAAACCCTACGTGGATTCATGAAGAAATAATGGTCTTCTGGAGAAAGTCCTGGAAAGTATACAATGAGTGAGAGAAAGGACTGGAGCAGAACTGACACACCTAGAAAAGACACAAATGAACAAGGAACATAAACATTCTATAAGATCTAAAGAGGATGTGTCGAAGTTAAGCAACATTTCGGGATCGAAATGAAGATGCTTGTGCGAAGAAACACAGAAGAAAATGCAAAGTCATTCTACACTTGTACAGATGATGTAACGCAAGTAGACAAAGCAATCCTTAGGCTGGCTATGCAATGAATAGATTGCAGTGATGCATCAATGTATATAGATAGGAATATATGTAATCTGGATGTTCCACAATGTACTTTAGCAAGCTTAAAACCCACTGAAGAGAAAGGGATTAAAGTGTGGTGCAGTTGAAAACAGCTGATAGGGAAGGAGAATTCAAGAAAGGTTGGCTGGCCCAGCACCAAGAGTCAAGGCCACCGTGAGCCTGGTTGTCTGTCAAGAAGTTACATGAACGTGAGAAAGAAACAAACTTCTGTTTGAGGTGGAATTGAAAAACACTGAATGTGTCAAAAGTTCATCATTTAATAGTATTATATGCAAAGAAGAGCTCTAAAACGTGGTCTATAGTCACACGGTCAGATCGAAATAGACTGTGGGTCGAGCTACACCGAAACCAGAAGATAAAACCATGCCATACTCCCTTTTATTCTCTGCATATTGAGCTTCTACAAGGCAAAGTTCAAAGCCTAATTGAATGGCAGACCGCAGGAGTGATGATATATGTTGGGCTAATTGGGTGGGGAGGCATGACCAGGCTGACCCTCTGAGCACCTGGGGTAACTAGCTTGCGTGCTGCTAGCAACTGGAATATTCCAGAAGGGTACAAGCATACCAATCAATTATAGAGGGCCACATATTAAAGAGCCCTATAGTTTGTGTAACTAATAGAGTGTCAGGTATTAGTATGACATGGAAGATGACTTGCACTTGGGATGGGCTTAGTTGCCCACCTGACAGTAGAGACCCAATCGCAACCTCCGTCAGTATGAAACGTATACTTAGATGTTCCCTTTCAGCCTATCACATCCCAGGTAGGTTTCCTTAGTTTGCCACGTACTTTGACGTGAATGATGATGAATTATTGCTATCAATGTGTGTTTTTTCATGTAACACGTTCAGAGAAATCGAGCGAACGTCCGTTGATGTCCGTTATAACTCTGTGTTTTAGATAATTGTTAATAAAACAGTACTAAGTTTTGCCAACTTCCTGTGTCGGTTTGATTATTGATGTATGAGTAAGTTCTGCATCTCCATCCATCTCTAGGTATTGCTACCTCGCCTCAAAGGGCCTCAGGTCCCGGGGTTCGCCTTGATGCACAGTAAAGAATTCCATGTGGCATGAATTCTCTACTGTGCATCAAGATTAAAGCAAACATGATAAGTGTAATTACTTGTATATAAAGTGACCTACTTTGGTGGCGGCGGTCAGTTTATACTTTCTTACCATAGCATTGCATTTTTTTTACAGGGTGTCAAGGGTAAAGCAGGTATGATATTTTATTTTATTTTTGTTTTAATTAAACATTCAGTTTTACACAAAAACTTTTGTTTTTCCACTAGCATCCACAAAAAGAACAGACTGGTCACTCAGTAAGGGTAAGAGAGGGAGGGGACCAGGAGAAAAAGAGCACGTGAAAACACAGTCAAATAAATCAAAGAAATCAAAGAAATCAAAGAAAGTGAGGGATTCTCCAAGTTAGGCTGGAGAAGGAACCACCTCCAGGATGGTCTTTGGGGATTAGGACGAGGCTTCAGGCCCCAGAGGGACACCCCCATGTCTCTCTTTTCTGGGGAAACCCGTTCTCCATTAGCACGCCCGCTATGCCTCCACCCTCCACTCCACTTCCAATCTGAATCTGAGTCTGTTTTATGTCATCCTCCGGTTTCCACATTTCGGTAAGGCATCATTAGGTGGCTGTTTGTTGCAGCCTCAGCTTGTTGATAGAGACAACTCCAGAGTGGAGTCCTTATATTTCTTCATGAAGACCCTCTCTAGAAAAGCTCACCAGACACCTGATTACTGCCGGATTTGTGCCTCCGTCAAGTCTCTCCCACCAGGCATCAATGTCTGTGCCAACAATGTTCTTTATCTTCTTGAATAGTATTAGAGTTCTCTCATTTCTTAGTGCAGGACAGAAGATGACTAGGTGCTGTAGTGCTTCCGCCTGGAAATTACAGAGGCGGCAGTTTTTGTCCCTTGCCCTTCCTCCATAGCGACGTAATGTAACTCTTCTTTGTAATACTTTTAAGCGAAATCTCAGGAAGAGGTCTCGAGATCTTGGGTTCAGGGATTTTCTTAGGTATTCCGCTGTGATGTTAAGGAGGCTAGTCAGGGTTCTCGATAACGTGTGGATCTTGGAGGCCGATCTCCTAGCTTCTGTTTCCGACCAGTTTCCGCCCACAGGGCCCTTTTAACCAGGAGAGGATTCCTGCACAATGTTTCCACGGATAAACCTAACTCTGCCAGAATTTCTATGGATTTGGCTTTCCATTGGTTCAATACCCAGTCATTCATAAATACTTGTTTTATTTTAATGTTGTGTTATTGAGGAGGGCAGTACGAGGAGTTAAGTTTACCAAAGACAGTGAGAATTTTCCAGACGCTTCTTACATATTAGGATGAAAGACCCAGTTCATGCCTTGTCACTGCCATTGGGATCACTTTAGGCAGTCTTAGAATGCATTTCCAGAATTTGCTCTGCAACTTCTCCCAGGCCTACCTCTCCTGTGTATGACAGCGCTGGGACTACCTACTGGTTGTAAATATGAATGACAGGCGGGAGAGAACATTTGACATATTTTCTCCCAATCACTAGGCCCTGTGCCGTCAACTGCTGAGTTTTCAAAACCAGATTGGAGATCCAGGCCATCTCACCACCACTGCCACTAATCATGATTCCTAGGTATTTTATGGAAGCTGTAGGGCTAATTTGATTACATCCCAGCCTCCATCGCGAGATTGTTTTCCTCCTATCTCCAGGATTTTGGATCATCAGTTTTGTCTGCGTTCATTTTCTGGTTGTTTGACTCAACATACTCCTGAAAGGCATCCAGTTTTTTTAAGACCGACAGGCGTTCTGTCCAGGAGGACCAGGTCGTCCGCATGTAAGAGCCAGCCAGCCGAGGCTCCGTTAATCTTTGCAGGACAGGATCTGGGGGGATCCAAAACGTATTTCATATTGTTGTTGTACAGATTGTAAAGGATAGGAGCCAGTGGGCATCCTTGCTTAAGTCCCCTGGTAGTAAGGATTTCCTTTGTAAGGTTCCCCTATGTAGTGATGTTCTGGTTTAGAGGTCTTTGCTGGCAGCTACAAGATCTTGAAAAGCGGCCTCCATGACCACACATGCTACATATAGGCTTTCTTTTTCTTTTCAGGGTCTTGGCCTTCAGAAAACTAATAAGAAGCAGGTTTAGGCCACAGACTGTGTTGTTAACAAAGCCAGTTTGCCTGAGGCTATATGTTTCAGAAATGGCTAGCCACTCCTTCAGGCGCTTCAACAGTACTCCTGCAAAGACTTTACCAAGTACCTCCAAAAGAGCGATGGGCCTATAATTCGTGGGGTTTAGTCTATCCCCCTTTTTAAATATAGGAACCACAAATGCTCTTTTCCATAAGAATGGTATTCTTCCATGTTGAGAGATTCTTTCGAATCGGGTCATACACAAATTGGTCCATCATTTATTTTTTTAATGGTTTTTTAATTAAATTTGTACATAATAAACAGTATATAAAAATACCAACTGGCAGCCTGGAGCCCCCCACACCCCACCTCCCTCCCCCCCACTTCTTCCAATGTTTTAATACATCTTTTTGTTTTGTACACAAATTACCAGTGTCTCTGTGAGGGGCTTAGCACCCTCGACATTAACGGGTTGGCCAAGTATTGTAGTCCCAGTCACTTCCGCACCTTCTGGGGGCTGTAAACATTCATTCACCTCCGTAGTAGATGCTCACTGGGGCTGAGCTTGGGGTGAGGAGGCACCAGGAGTGCCCTGGGGTTCCTGCCCACCGGGGTCAGCCTCCCTAGGCAAATAGCTCCTAAAGGTTGCCCAGTAGTCTTTAGGTTTGCTGTTAGATGGAAGCGTCAAGTTATACTGTGTCTCCATCTGTTCGCAACATGACAAAAGGTTGAGCCAGTGTTGAAATGTAGGTGCTCTGTTAGCCCCCCATGTTTGCGCTACTAGTGATCTAGCCACCACGGAGGCCATACCCACAAGGCGTTTCTCACTTTGGGTACCTGACTCAACCAGGGCGAGTAGGAAGGTTTCTGGTGCGGGCGGTATGGGGTTGCCAACCATACTCGACATTGCTTCCACAACGCCCGACCAAAAAGACTGGATTTGAGGACAGAGCCAGGCGACGTGGTAAAAGTCTGCTGGTGTCTGGTGACATCTCTTGCTACTCGGAGTCTGAGTGGGAACATCTTGTGCAGACCTAAAGGAGAGTAATACATCTGATGTAGGAATTTGAAATGAATCAGGCGGAAACTATTATTGATGGAGATGGATTTGGTCTGGGCACATATCAAGATCCACTGATCGTCCGTCAGTGTATTCCCCATGATGCTCTCCCACTTGCCTCTAAACTGTTCTGGACATGAGGATCTAAGGGTCCGAGCCATGCTGTATAGGGTTGAAGTCAACTTCCTGGTGGTTGTCGGCGTGGTGGTATATACCATTAGTGGGGATGTGGGCGGTGTGCTTGGGAAGTCCGGCCATCTGGCTCTCAACATCTCCCGCAACCTAAAGTACAACAGTTGTGTGATGGGGGTCCGATCTCCCTTGGATTTGAGGTCCTCCCAAGAAATGAATTTGCCTCCAGGTGTGATGTCTCCAATCATGTGGATCTGTAGGTTTGTGAAATGTTGTATGAAAATAGCCTTGTGTGTAAGTCGTATGCCTTGGACGTGATATATGGACATGGAGGGGGTGTACCACTGCCCAGCCCGGCCCACTTCGCCAGGCGATCCCATGCTCTGAGGGTGATATCCAAAGGTTGTATTTCTGACCTTCTGTGCCGTTCCCGTGTGCCCCATAGGAGTCCCCTGAAGTTGACTGGTCATGTGAGAGCCTTCTCGAGACACATGTGGGGCAAGTCTCCAGTGGGGGTCCACCACCAAACAGCATACTGAGCCTGGGATATCAAGTAGTATAGAAAGAGGTCGGGAACATCCAGGCCTCCCTGGGAACTTGGTCGACACAGCGTGTCAAGTGAGATGCGAGGCTGCTTCCCGGCCCAAATCAGTTTAGTCCTCATGCTCTTTAGACGGCTCCAAAAGGTCATAGGGGGCCATATCGGGATGTTATTAAAGACATACAATAACTTTGGTAGGACCACCATCTTGGAAAGTGAGATTCGGGCTGATTGGGAAATAGGAAGGCTCACCCATGTGTGCACCCTGTGTTCCAAGTACTTCAAGGTTGCAATGTACTTTTCCTCATATAACCTAACCGGGGATGTGGACACCCGGATGCCTAAATAAGGGATTCCTTGCGGACACCAGGCAAAGGCATTACCGATGTCACACGGGGAAACCCCTGCGGTGAGTGGGAGCAACTTAGATTTGGTCCAGTTGATACGTAGACCTGATAGGGCTCCAAATTTAGCGATCTCTTTCACCAAGGGGTTCAGGTTGACTTGCGGGTATTTGACATATATCAACATGTCGTCCGTGTATAGAGAAACAATGGAGGTGTTTGAGCAGAGTATGACCCCTCTATGGGCGTGGTATTCCCTCAAAACACACTCCACCGGCTCAATTGCCAGAGCGAACAGGATGGGTGAGAAGGGGCAACACTGTCTGGTGCCCCAGGATAGGGGAATGGGTACAGAATGAATACCGTTAGTATGCACCAGGGTTCGCGAGGCCGTGTATAACAGTCAGACCCAATGTAGAAACGAGGTGCCCATGCCAGCTCGCCGGAGGACTTCAAACAAGAATGGCCATTCAACAGAGTCAAATGCTTTTTCCGCATCCAACGCTGCTACTGCTATTGGGACCTCTGGGTTCACATTATGCATCAGGATGAATAGTCTCTGCAGATTGCTTTGTGTGGAGCGACCAGGTATGAAGCCTGTCTGGTCTGGGAGGACCAGGCCAGGCATGTGGGGTAGGAGCCTATCGGCCAAGAGCTTAGTTAGGATCTTTTTATCAGTATTCACCAACAATAGGGGTCTATAGGAGGAGAACTTCCTGGGGTCCTTGTCTGGTTTGAGGAGGAGAGTCACTAGGACCGTCCTGGTGGACTCAGGGAGCACGTCCGCTGAGCTGGCCACTTTCAACATGCTGCGTAGGAGAGAGATGAGAAGGGAGGGGAAGGCTTTGTACAATTTGACCATAATGCCGTCAGTCCCTGGGGCTTTACCATTGGGGAGGGATCGGATTACGTTAAGGAATTCCTCGTCTGTGGGGGGGGTCTTTTAACCGTGTTCCATCCTCTGGGTCCAGCCACCCCAAGGCAATTCTATCTAGATATTGTACTATGTCGTCGTGTCCTGCTGTACTCTGGGTCGCATAGAGCTTCTCATAAAATTGTCGGAATGTGTTGTTTATCCTCCCGCCATCCCTGGTGAGCCCTCCTTCTGATGTCTCAACTTCTATTATGGAATCCAAGCGTCGCTACTGCTTAATGGCCCATGCTAGAGTTCTACTCAGATGGTCCCCCTCCTCGTATCTAGCGGCCGCTATTGGAGCACCCAAAAATCTATCTTTACTGGCCATCAGCAAGCAATTCTCTTGCTTTTTGACCACCAAGCTAGCCTGGAGATTGGGGTAGTCCTTCTGGGCTTGGCGGTTCTCCAATCTTTTTAAGTCCTTTTCTTTGGATGAGATGGCTCTATGAAAACTCTTTAGGACAACCCCCTCCTGGGAAATACACCAGCCCTGAATATATACTTTGAACGTATCCCAGACCACCGTGGGGTCCGGTACTGAGTCAACGTTTAGTTGAAAAATTCAGACATAGCTTGGCGGATAGCCTCGCGGAATGCTACGTCCTCTAGCGGCCGGGCCCTGAATCTCCAATGGAGTTGCTTGGGAGGGGTGATTGGACCAGTGAACTGCACCAGGACTGGGGAATGGTCAGACAGGGTTCGGGGTAAGATCAGGGCTCTATTGGATACTCGGGCAAGTTCTAGGGACATTTGAATGTAATCTATCCTGGAGGAGTTTCCGTGTACACTTGAGTGGAAGGTGAATTTGTGGCTGTCAGGGTGGTGGAGGCGCCATATGTCGATCAGGGCATAATCTGCAGCGATGGACGACCATTTTTGGGCTGCCCGGGTGAGGGTCATCGGTACGGATGAGGACCGGTCTTGCATCAGCGACAGCGCTATGTTGAAGTCCCTACCAACACCACCTCATACCCTGGGAATGTGCGTAGGTGCTAGGAGCAAGTCTGGAAAAATTCTGGGCAATCATAGTTGGGACCCTATATCTTTATGAAGAGAACAGACCACCCCCCGACCTCCCAAGCCACCAGGATAAATTGACCCTCCTCATCGGTCACAAAGTTGTGCAGTTTGAATTCCAAAGACCTGTGTATGTATTTCGCGACCCCCCATGAGTGGGTAGTGTATGATGAGCCATACCTGTGTATTCCCCCCCCCCAGCGAGACAAGGGAGTTTGTGTTCTTTCCCGAGGTGAGTTTCTGGAAGGCAAAGAACGTTAACATGGTGGTTCCTGACATAGTTTGAGGTAAGGCGTGTCTTTTTCCCATTAGTGAACCTCCGGATGTTCCATGTGACCAATGTAATATTCATATTGGAAGGGGTATTTACCTCCTGGGGGTGTGTCATATTATGTCAGGTCTGAGGTTATTGCCTAAAGGATTACTTTTAGTGTCCATATTATCAGGGATTTCAATAAAACAGACATCAGGTGGCTCCATGCAGTGTATCTTCAGTGTTCTGGGTTCTCTATAATATGTTAGGTGCTAAGACAATGTTGTATGTACAAGAAAGCCCGAGGTCCTGGAAGTAGGCTCTGACCCACCCCTCCCCTCTAAACCCTGTGTTCCACCTCGTGTAAAACTATGAATGCCCCCTCTACCCCCCACCCACACCAGAAACACCAACCTACCGGCCTAATGGGGGGTGCCGGCGGCAGTTGGGCCGCCAGTTGGCGGGAGGGTCATTGCCATATTTGTAATTCCTAACTACTTTTCCGACCTTATTAGTAGTTCGCTGTACACCAGAGAAAGGCTCAATCAACCTTGGATCGGCCTAGGGGGGTCAGCGCGGGGAGGCCCCTGGGTCCAGAATTTCCGAGGCGTATCATTCCGCAGCCTCTGGAGATTTAAAGAACAACGTTTTCCCTTCATGTACAACCCTGAGTTTAGCCAGTAACATCACTGAATAGTGTTTGTCCTTCTTCTTCAGGCTGTTTATTGCAGTTTGGAAGGGTTTCCTCTGGTCCTGTACCTGCTGGCTGAAGTCCATGAACAGTCGTATTGTTGCTGAGTCCCACCGTAGGGTCTTTTATTCCCTAGCCAACCAGAGCAGGATGTTGTGATCCCTATATTGGAAAATGTGGGCGATTATGGCACTCTCGGGGGCCCCCAGGGGTGGTCTAGCCGATAGTGAATGATGGGCACGCTCCACCATGAACAGATCTGTGACTGGAGGGTCGTCGAGGATCTCTCTGATTAGTTTTTCCACAAACATTTCCAGGATTTCCCCGCAGGCGAGGTGTTTGCCGTATCACTGGGGCCCTTGGGCCTCTCGAGGTGGAGGGGGATCTCCCGCAACTTGCCAAGATGGACAGCGAGGAACCGTCACGTGGTGGGGGGGTTCTGAATGCCTCTGCAAGCTGATAGCCGTTTTCTGGCGGGGGTTATGCCGTTTGTCACAGGGATCAAACCTGGGGAATATGGGTAAGCACCAATAATGCCCAAGGTGTCCATTCAGGGTTTATGAGGTGTCCAGCGTGTAGTAGAGGGGGTTACGCACTGCAGGGATGGGGAGTCCCAGGAGTCGTGTGGGGGGGCTTTACTGAAGGTTAGCTAATTGACCCTGGAGGGGGACAATGGGCCTCGATATGACACTGATTAGGATGGGTAGACAGCAGTTGCATGCACACCACCCCCGCTCCTCTGCTTTGGCGGTTGTAGCGTAGCTGTGGTGTGGCTGTGGGTGCTATGGAGGGGATCCAGGGCGTAACCTCTGCCGAGGGCCGCTCCAGATGTTACAGGCGGTTCCGAGTGTGTTTAAGGACCAGTCCGGCAACCCCTCCGGTATTGGAACACCGCGGATGGCAGGCTGTTAGGGGGAGCAGGGCTGGGGGTAATTGTTGGTGTATGCCCCCGTTGTTGTAGGAGAATTGGTACTGTGCCTCCTCCTCTGGCCCAGATGCCCCACGTGGGGTCACTGCCCCGATGCCCAGACAGAGAGGCTGGGATCTCTCTGTCTGTGGGGAGTAGATCTCCCTGTCTCCCTGGTTGGGGTGGGAGGGGGTGGCGTGCGTGGGTTCCCCCCTCCCTGGTCCCTGACTCACCATGCAATAAGTGATGCAGGAGAACTGGTTGTAGAGCAGTTTTCGGGCTGGTCCCTCTCAGGCCCCCAATGCGGCGTCTCCCTCCGGAGTGCCACGCCAGCGCACCAGTTCTGTAGGAGCAAATTCCGCACCACGGGTTGAGAGCCCCCATCCGGTGGACCGCTCTCAGAGGCTCAAGTGAGTATGCAAGCCGCGCGGGGGACCGGGCCCACAACCTCCATCCAGGGGGGGCACCGGGCCAATCCTCGGAGCGAGACAGGAGATGGGGTCCGTAGGGATGGGCTGCCACTGCGGCTCCCAGCATGGCCCTGGTGGTACCCTGGCATGGCCGCCAGATTGGGAAACTTTACATGGGGTGTTTAGACTGGTGTGCCCTGAGCCTGGCAGGTAGAGTGCCTGGGGCCACGGTCCAGGATGTTTCGATTCACCCCGGGGCCTGTGGTGTAACCAACGTGTCTCACGCCCAGGATAAGTCCTCCCAGTTGGAATCAGGTTGCTGCTCCGGAGCTGGGTAAATCAACTGAGACTTCTGGGCGGGATCCGCCAGGCAGTGTTGGGTTAGCTGTTAGTGGCGAATGGGATGTCCACCGTGCTGAGGCCTCGCCGCTCGGACCGCCCACGGCACACGCAGGGAACTCGGGATCTTGGTGGTCCCCATGGACCGCACTGGTATCTTCGTGTGCAGCCGGTACTCCGATTCAATATTCCATCAAATTATAAGACGGCAATAGGGCAGGAGAGCAGGATGTATCACCATATATCTGCGCCTCCGCCAGAGCACTTTCAGGTGGCGGCCATTTTACGAGCCGCGCAACAGTGCCCACCCAAAAATCGGTCCATAATTCAGGTGCTTCTTTCAGCATGGCGTGGTGTTTGTCATGCCGTCTGGGACAGGAGCACAGGGACGTTTTTATGGGAGGGCAAACGGGGCACTTGCCCAGGGCCCACACCTTGAAGGGGGCCCCACAAGGCTAGCTGATCTAAAGAAGATTCCATTTTGCACCCATGGGTGTCATTTCACAGGGGTACGGGGATTTTTGTCCCCCCCAACTTTCATGGCGCACCATTTTGTCCCCATTCATTTGGATGGGGCACCTTTTCTTCAGATGTCATGTCCCCCCCAACATTTTCAGCAAAGTTAATCCACTGTTTGCACCAGTCTTAAATAGTACATTTCAGGATATTTTATGGGGTGCTGCTGAGGGTCTAAACCCATTACCTTTGTGTTTTGGCAAGTGCATTCTGCCTTGATCAATTCATCATGTATTGCTTTCTGTGTTCATTGTGGTATACATAGTTTGTGTGTTCCTTATGGCACAACTCTGTACCAGTCTTTCCTTCCTGTGGGAATTATGTTGGTCATGTGCAATAGGCAATGGTGAAATGCATATTGATAACTTGAGTGCCAAAATAGTTCAGAAGTTAGCTCAGTGTGTGAAGCACCCATTGCAGAGATATGTGTTCATATGCAAAATTAGAATATCACATTCCAGCAAGGCTGGCTGAGCCTTTACTATGCCTGGAGTTTATAAACCTGCCTGCATGTGTACTTGGTTTTGTAGAACAAAATCTGCTATTATCAGCAATGTACCTGTACCAGATAGGAGTTGCTATAAAAACTAAAATATCATCCGTATGGTTTGTTCAGATGGGGTGTTGTAAAACCTAGGCAATTGCCTCCAACGATGGCCTAAACTGTTAGTCCAAGAGGTGAATAAGTATCCAAATTCAAGACTATGGGCCTCATTCCGAGTATGGAGGTAATCATGGCGCTATTTGCGCCATGACTACCTCCCATACCGGGTCCGGGTCCGACCTGGTTCAATGGGGACTTACCGGTTCATTCCGACCCTGGAGGGACCGGTAAGTCCCCATTGAAAAATCCATTCCCCATTTCCATTTGAGCCCCCACAGGGCTCAATGGGAATGGGGAAGTAGCTAAAACGGTACCGCAATTTGCGGTACAGTTATTAGCTCTCTGGTCCCTTAGCGGTTCCTGCTAAGGGCGCCTGGTAAAACCAGGCACCCATTGCGGGACCCGCTAAGGGACCTCGGAATAGGGCGCAAAGGGATTACCGGCACCGATGTCCTTAACGGTGCCCGGTATCCCTTTGCGCCCACCTCGGAATGAGTATGGAACGACAGCATTCATGTTTGTATACTGGATTTGTCAGCAGACGATACAGTGATCCTGGTCAAATCATCTAATATATCTTACATTACTGTGCTGTTTTCTGTGAGGTTTTCCTTCTGGCATGCTGTTGGTATCTTTTAGCCCATTACTTGATCTTTCTTCTTATGTAGGCCATTTGGGTGGAAGGGCTGGTGGACAGAGGAGAGCAGACCATATGTTGCCGGCCTCATGCAAGCATATTTTAAGGTCTGATTGTTTGACTCAAAAAACGGTTTGCTTTTTGGTAAAAGTCAAAGGTTTTAAATGTCACAATCCATTGTTTTGGAAGTATTTAAAGTTTTAAAATATAAACCCAGATTAAATTTGTTAAATCACATCGATTGGTATGCTGGTTCTTATATACTTCCCTTGATGGAGAGAACGAAGCTAGAATCATTCACATTTTGCATAAAACCCTAATATTTTGTTTAGAAATGGTAATGTGATTTGTGTACTTTCCAAGTCCGTTTTCTAAATAAAATGATAGTCTTAGTTCATAGTAAGAACTGGAAAATAAAGTGTTGAAATGCAGAAACTGCAGAGGTGGCACACATCCCAGCTTCCCCCCTTAATCAATGTGTGATCCTTGGCATCTCATTTAATCTTGTATTTCCAAAACTCTCAATATTGCCAGTCCCTAAACCTTTCAAAATTGTCAGCCATTCCGAGTGATATCCTTCTCATGGTATGATCTTCATAAAAGCCTTATTTATGGTTTCAATGTGTTAATAGTGAGCATATTTATATCACACAGCGCAGGCATTTATTTGATCCTTTGATAGCTAATGTCAACACTACAATATACCACTTCTAATCTGTCTGTCTGGATAAAGACACCTTCCTGGTAGCTTCTAATCTGCCTTCACTATCCATGCTACGGTATGTGTAGCGTTCTCCTTCCTTCCAATTGGTGGTCTCTATCCATGCTTGAGCACTTTTGCATTCTGTGAGGCAGCTAATGTGAGTTCTCTGTCTATTATGGGTTACATGCACCTTTTACATACAGTCCTGCATTAATACTACATCTACCTTCCTGGATGTTATCGATAAAAAGTATCCTGTATGTACTAGAACAATAACCCCTTTGTAGACTGCTAATGTTGCTCTTCAAATGCTACTTGTTTATCATTCTGATAAGAGCAACAAGGAAGAGGGCAAGGGGACTTAAAGGGAGTAAACGTGCTTATTATGCTGAGAGACAGCATATCAACCTATAGGTTATGAGCACGACGGGTGGGGGGAGCGACCAGTATTCTTGATCCCTTAATTCCTTTGGTTTGGTGGAGGGGGGCCCCAATGATGTCGGTGCCCAGGGCCCCAAAAGTGCTTAAGATGGCCCTCAGCACGGGAGGTACTGGCTTTTGAGATAATACTTCTGATTTCAGTTCTATGAAACGTAATGTGCCACAGGTCCAGTTCTTTCAATGAGCCAGGTAGATGGGTGTTCTTTTGGCCGAACAGACTTTCAAAGTGGGCGACCCATCCCGCCTCATGAATAGGATTTAGTTGCAACGATCCGTTGTTCTCCTCCTTTCCATTAAGTAAAGTCCACAGATTCTTCGAGTTCTTGGTCATTATCGCATGCATCATGCTTTCAGCATCCTTTTGGAAAAGAGTGGCTCTGTGTGCGATGGCTAGGTTTCAATATTGTTGTTTTAATTTCTTCCTCTCCTGACATCTTGTTGGTCCTGGAAGACATTTTAAGCTCTTGAGGTCTCGGTGTAAATGACGTTTATTTGTTGCTGTGGAGTCGTCAATTACATGTTTTTTCTTGAAGGATGTATTGACACCTTGGTTTGGGCCTTCCCTAAAGACAGCCAGACATGATTCGTAATTGATCCCCTCCTCTAGTATCTCTTGCCACCCCTTCAGGGTCTTTGCCAAAATAGGCGTTGACTTTGCGTTAATTAGCAGCCTGTTTCTGCCAGGCTCCAATGATGTGCATGTTTCCAGGTTGATCCATGTTTCTTATTTCCCACACTCCCAAGAGGTCTTAAACAAGTTAGCATCATTGGATTGGGATCGCTTTGGTCGGAATTGAAGATCTTCAGGGATATTACCCTTGAAAATGTGCAATCAGAGGCGAAAAAATAGTTGAGTGTCGCACTGGATAAGGCCGAGTGCCAATTTATGGCACCCTCTGGATCTCCCTTAACTTGGTCATTTAGCATGTGCAGGTCCCTAATTTAGAATTCCTCCAACAATTGTTGGCCTCTTGTCGTTTTATGCTTCTGAGCGGGCTTCCCAACTGGCCGTCTTTTTTTCAAGGCCATTGAGAGGCAGTCAATGTTCAAGGCTCTACAGGGGACTATCCAAGGATCTGTTAGTTGTGCTCTTAGTTTGTCGATCCATTTCATTATTACTGCAATGAAGAAGTTTGAATCCCTGTTGTTCGGATTCCAATACAGATTCGTACCTGTATTCCTTCATTGGGGGTGGAGGAGTCCACTAGTTTTATTAGGAGTATTTGAATCAGCGGGTTGGGGTGGATAAACCTCAATACCTTTCCAAAAGAGTTATTTTTCACCAGAGTTACCAGCACTAGGCTTGGTCTCCCTTTCAGGCCCTTAAAGGCTCGGTTCAGATATCCCGTATAACCATCCAGTAATGGAGTCTCCCTCATCCACGATTCCTGTAAACACATTATTTCGACCTTACTCAGTCTAGGATCTATCGTTAGCAACAAGTGCGCAAAGCCCCTTGTGTTCCAAAAAGAAAGGTCTCCGGTCCATGTCTCTTCTCGTTCTAGTCGCTAGGAGGATCAGCTAATGCTCTCGCGAGCAAGGCCCATGATTCCCCAGACAGGATTCTTGTGATCAAGTCCTCTCTCCAAGAGGGGATCTCCTGTGATCTCAGTTTTGTTGTTCCTTTTATAGTAATCCTCAGGGCCATGGGACCTTGTAGGGCTGATGGGATGTCTCTGGTAGGTTTTCAATGACTGTTCGTCGTCAGCCGGTGGGTGCCCCTTTTGGGCTCTTTTGCTTGCTTTGGTATCCTTCAGGGCGTGTTCTGGGTCGTGGCGGGCCGGAATGTCAAACTCTTTCATATCAAAGCTGAGGGCCCTCAGTTCATCATTTGCTTTCAGCATGAGAGTTATGAGAGTGGGGGAAGCCATGTGCAAGAGGACTCTATTGTTCCCTTCTTCACAGGGGAAGTCAACTATCTTAATATCTTCTGATGTATTCGTCCTTAATTGTGGCACGTTGTGTAGGAGACTCAAGATATTGACTCGGTTCAATATAAGTCTGTCATCGGCCCTCAGGACTCTTTCCAAGAAAACCTTATAAGGGGACTTGAGTCCCTCTTGCAGCGTTGAATAGTGGGACCCCTCCGAGCTCTTTGGGGAGATTCCTTGCATCCGGTTCTTAGGTGATGTTCTCGCTTTCCGCAGACGGGTCAATCCTGCCCTCCTTGAGTCTACAATCATTTTCTCCATAACCCAAGATTGTCTCTCTGCTAAGACACTCTTCCAATTAGATGTTTCTCTCTTTAGCTTCTAAGGTTTCGGAAGAGTTGGTTTCCTTTTGGGCATCACTATTCTATCATCCTAGGACCCCCCGCATAGTGTCGAGTTTAATCCCGGATCGGGGTCCTGCTCTTCATGTTCGTAGTCCTCGTAAGTGGACAAGTGCATCAGCGCATCGTCCTCCACTTCTGAAATAAAGGATTCCTCATCTACCATACTGCCGAAGCTTAATTTGGTGCCCCGGCTACCCTTTGGGGAGGGTAGTTCACTAGGATATGCCCTATGTTGTTCGGGTATGGGCTGGTGAGTCAGTGGGGAGATTGCCACTGTTCTTACATTTCCAATGAAGTTTCTGGATCCTGCTCCGCGTAGCACCTTCGCTGACGTGACATTTTTGAATTTCTTTGTTGAAGCTTTGCCTCTATTTTCTTTGAACTTCAATGAGGAGTTCTGCCGCTTACAGCTGTACTTGACAAAAATCGTTAAGGGCTCGGAATTCGGGTGGTCATTTACCAGTCCGTCTGCTAGGTTACCTTCTTCTGTCGGGTTTCGGAACGCCGTTTGGATTTTCCAGGTTACCTGGCAGCTGGTAGGAGGCATGCAGACTTCTACATGTATCTGGGTAGACGCTGAATCTCGCTGGCTGCCCAGGCCACTACATGATGGCATTTGGGCATTTCCCCATAATCGATCGACTTTAGTACCACTGAGCCCTTCTCTGCAGGGCATATCTGGGGGCCCGTAGATGTTTGTGCGGGGTTAGAGCTTAGATCTGCATCCACCCTAGAGGTATGTCTCTTTCCACTTCTCAATTCCTCTTGGCTCTTCATTAGGATAATAGTGTCTCTAAAACCTGCAAGAAAGGACTTTTTGTCCTCTCTGGCATCCTCTATCAGATCTATGAGTGTTTTGAAGATAGCTCCCTTTCTCTGGATCTTTTTTCCTTTGAAGCTTCGATGTAGGATTCAATAAATACTAATTTCGAATGCATCAGCGCCAGTAAAGTTGATTGGTCCTTATAGTTCTCATGCAGATTTTCATAGAGTTTTAAAAAGGGAGACAGGGTAATGGAGACAATGGATCCTATTGAGGCCTGGAGTTGGGCACACTGAGTCTCCCATTTTTGGAGGTTATCCAGTTGTTCCGTATCCAGGGACTCCTGCACTTTGCGGAGCAAATGTCCTCACAGATCTCCTTGTCCACTGGGTAGGTTGCTCCCTTTTGGGAGGTTCAGTCTCAGAGTCCTCAGACTCCTCACTTGAGGTTGACTGACACAACACTCACACATTGGGCATGCCCTATGGTCGATGGACTTTCTTCTTACTATGGACCTCATTATTTTGCTTCTGAAGTTGCTCCGCGTTCTGCAGATCTTGAGTTTTGGAGGGCTCTAGGGTCCTAATGTCCCTCATCTTCCATTTCTGTCAGACACCTTTTCTCGCCCCTAGTCATATTGGTTGGGGTCGTCTGAAGCATTCGTGCTGTGGCGTCTTTAACCAGGCAAGGTGCCTGAGCCAGGTGCTCTCTCCCCATGCGAGCACTACTGGCTGGGACCATCTCAGTATTCAATATCGGCTGGACTTCAGCATAATTCAGGAGTGGCGACCTCAGTGCCCCCAGATGCTCTGTGCGGCTAGCACCTGGGGCACAAGCATCAATCGGTCCTAGGGGCACCAGTGGGGCCAAAATCCCTTGGATCTCAGCGGGTTTACTGGTGTTATCTTTTTGTTTGTTTTCCTCGTTCGCTGTAAATAGTAGGCCGTTCTCCATAGTTTCTTCGCTAGTTGAACTAGTTGTGCTGTGGGGGGGCCCTTCTGTGGGGATATACTCTGGACAGGACCGGCAAGCAGCTTCAAGTCTGATACATTGCCCCAATCATCTCCTGTTAGGGAGGCAGCCGCCTTACTGTTCTGTGGATGAGCCGATATCTTCGCTCTAAAGTGCCACTTGATAGTTTTGCTGCCTGAGAGGGACTTACTCCTGGATTTCAGAGGCACGCCACCACCTTTTTTGGCATGTGAAGGCCCTGCCACAAGGAAAGGAGTCCTATCCTGGGTGGTGAGAGAGCACGACCCCACCCTCTCTGTTATCCCTGATCGACCGGAGACCATCCAAAGCCCTGTTAGACTCCGCTGTTACCAAGATTTTTCCCATGGGGCGGTATACGTTTGTAAGGAGCTAGAGGGGATGGGATAGGCAGTGGAGGAAGGCGTTCCTACCGCTACCGTGTTCCCGGGTCCAATGTCAGAACCTCGGTTCCGTAATGTAACATGGGTGAGGGTGCGAGGGACAGATGTGAGCTCCCCGGGGAATTTAAGGGAGGTGCTTTTGCTGCACACAGCGGGCCTACCCCCTCCTTTACCTCCATGTAGTAGTAGCAGAGCCTGGCTGTGGGTCCTCAGAAGGGCTCCAAGATCTGCAGGTGGGGGGAGCTTTGTCTCCATCGCGGCACCCTCCACAAGCACTCAGCTGACACTTTGCAGTTACTGTTAAGGAAAGAGAGAGATACCGCTCACCCGAAAACACACACACACACCTAAACACTCCCGCAGCACTCTGCTTTGCTCCGCGTGGTGGGGGGGATTGTATTGTGTCTCCTCCCACAGTCAGTAGAAAAAGCAGACAGACTGTAAATTCAGCAGACCAAGGCTCGAATCTCTAGCAGGCTGTAATGTCGCCAAAACGCTCCTGCAGCACTCCATGATAATGTTATTATGTGGCTAGACTGTGCAACATTGGTGGCCCCAGTCTGCACATATTTTCTTACTGTGGCATGGTATTGTTTAATGGGCATCAATGGAAACGCGAACATAAACATGATATTTGTTTTTATGTGTCTGGACTGGCCTACGTTGATGGTGCCAATCTGCATATACTTTATTACTGTGTATAGCATGTTTCACTGGATGACAAGGCTAAAGCAAGCATGATAAGTGTTATTACATGAGAAGGCTGACCTACAGTCTGGATATACTTTCTTAATGTGACATGGCATGCTTTAGTGACTGGCAAATTCAAAAGGACTAACTTCTATTATGGTAATACTGACATATATTGGCACAGCATGCATGGAAATGTATGGGCACAGCCAGTATGAAAATATATTTCATACTGGCATATATTGTGGGAAAAGGTTGGAACATGCTCCAGCGCACTCTTGGTGACTTGGATCTATTTGATTTGTTCATGTGCTACCATACAAAACCGACTGCAAACTGTCTGGTATTTACCAAATTTTTAATAGAAAGCTTGTTGTAAAATGCACCATTTTAACGCATTATTTAAAAAGTTTCCTGGGAGGGGAAAGACCCACACCCTCGAATCCCTCTTGTTTGGCTTGCTGTGCTCGATCGCTCTCGAACATTCGGGGCAACCATTTTTTTTGTACCCACCTCCAATTAACAAATTCACCAGTCACCACCGGAAACATGGACTACAATTCCTGCATGGTACCTCTGACAGCTGTAAGGGTGTCGAAGAAGGAAGCGGACACAAAGATGGCACATTTGTGGTAAAATACATGTATTGTTGTAAAAGAAACCCTCACTATCCCTATCTGTAGGAGGGGTTTCCCTGCCTCAAACTAAATATCAAGGGACTGTCAGAATGTCTGTCCAAATGAAAATCCACCATCCTCTGTCAAAACCTACTTCTAACCCTTACACTACAACTAAAACTAATATAGTCCAAAAGAAGGTTCTTTCTCCATTTAATGACTCCCTTCTCCTGCTGTATGTGTTGCGTTCCCTTAATGTTCTTTGGGGGAATGACTCGCTGCACCTGGCCTGCAGGAATCTCACAGAAAGTTCTCTCCCCAGGTGAATGACTCCCTTCTCCTGGTGTATGTATGATGTAATCAACATTGTCCTCTTGAACACAAATGCCAGGGGAAATGACTCCCTTACCCTGGCTGGTAACATCAGCGCTTTGTACAGTCAACTTTTTTTTATACCAGGAGAATTGCTCCCTTCTCCTGGTATCAATAAGCACTCTCCAATGCCAGGGGGAACAACTCCCTTCCCATGGCACCTGCTCAGTGTACTTGACTGGCTTTGATTTTCCCACCAGGAATTTTTATACCAGGAGAATCTCCCCCTGGAGTTTGAGAGTTCACTTGGGTTTTGCCTTGGCACTTTTTCACAGAATAAACCAAGTTTCTTATCTCGGGCCGTAGATCCTTGCCTGGCCGCCAGTGGGCTTATGACTACCACTCAGTGGAGGAAGATGTCCTTGGATGTACCCTTCTCTTTTGCTCAGGTCCCAGACCCTTCTCTGGTGGCCAGTGGTCTTATCCCTACCACTGGTATGAGGAAGATTTCCTGGGATACACTCTTTACTTTTGTACGGGTCCCAGACCCCTTGATGCATTTGCCCTGGCCAGAAGCTGAGACCTTTTAACTCCCTCCACATCCCTATCTGTCCGCCCATGCTTCCTGTTACCTTCTGGGATTTGCACATATGGTGCTAGTCTCTCCAGGGACTGGGGTTGGTCCCCTTCCCACTTCCTGCAACTGTCAGCTTCTCCACTGATTCTGCGGCGGCGCCGCATGGTGATGCTTCTTGCAGCCTCTGCACCGTTCGGGGACTGCGCAGTCCAGCACCTCCTGCAGGTCATGCCACTGCTTCGCCTATTTGCAGCTGAGCTCGGTCCTGAAGATGCAGGACCCGTCCCGGACTATCTCAAATTCCTGCTGGTATGCTCTACAGAACCATTCCCTCAAGTCCACCACATACTTCGAAACTCACGGTTTCTCAGACCAGGGAGGAAGGCAAAGACCTTGAGTTCTCCTTCGCTTTCCTTCTTATGGGGCTTGCTCCACCATAGCATAACGCCAACCCCTGTTATCAATTGTATTTTTTGTTTTTATTGAGAATTTGTAAGGTGCTTTATACAGCAGAATTGTCTTTCAAAGTGCCACATTGCTAAATGGGAAGGGAACAGGGGAAATAAAAGAAATTGCAAAACAGTAATATACAGTTGTGGTCCTACTATGCCTTGTGGCATTCAGCCGTGCAAGTGCATAGAGGAGAGGTGCAGGGGAGGAGGAAGGGGTGGGAACAGGCTAGTGGACAAGTGCTGTGGGGGGGGCTGGGAGGGAAGTGCTAAGGCGAGCCAAGGAGGAGAACCTCAGGCTGAGTGCTTGTACAGGCAACTCTCAAGGTGGGATGTGGCGCCACTGGGCAGGGACCTGCAGAGCAGTGCAGTGGGGAGGGGTGCTGGTGGTGACTGGGAGGAAATGCCTGGGATCCTATGAGATTCATGAGGAGCAGACCACTAGTCACAGCGGCAGTGGGGTGATTCTCAGGGAAGGTAAAGCTGGAAAGAGGTAGAGAAAAGAGTTTTGAGCAGTTTCCGGAGCTTAAGGTCTGGCTCAAGTCTGAGAAGGGCAGGGAGGCTATTCCAAAGGGAGGCACCAACCGAGGAGAGAGACCGACCCCCTACTCTCTGCTTAGAGAAGCTTTTGACAGTCAGAGAGTTGGAATTAGAGGAGCATAGTGCTCTAGTAGGGGAGTATTTAGAGAGGGAAAGTTGGAGGTAGCGTGGACCCAGGCCCCAGAAGGCCTTGTGGATGATGTATAGGGTCTTGAATATAATCCTTGCAACCACCGAGAGCCAGTGAAGAGATTTTAGGGCTGGAGAGATGCGGTCCAGCCCTGTTCTGAATTAGCTGGAGGGGGCGAAGGGAGGAAAGAGGGACATTGAGAAAGAGGCTGTTGCAGTAGCCCCACCTGGAAAGGACCAGAGCTCTGGAGACATTCAGCTTCTGGGGTAGATTAGAAAAGGAAGAATTCTCCAAGGAGGTGGAGATGGAAGTGATACTTCTTGGTAAGGTCCATGATGTGAGGGGTGAAGGAGAGAGCATAGTCAAAGATGACCTCAAGGGTTTTTGCCTCACAAGATGGTGGGGATAGAGGGCCCAAGGAGGGTGGCCAGAGGGTAGGAGTAAAAGAGGGTGCAGGTGTCACAAAGAGGAGGATCTCTGTCTTACTGGCATTGAGACACAGATCATTCACTGCACACCATGCCCGAATGGTGGACAGACAGTCGGGAATGAGAGAGGAGGAAGAGGGGGAAGTAGAGGGAGGTTTGCAGGAAAGCTGTGTGTCATTGGCGTAACTCTGGAAATGTGGAGGGAAGGAGGAGGTCAGGTGAGCAAGAGGAGCAAGATAAATATTGAAGAGCTATGGCAAAAGGATAAAGCGCTGGAGGACACCATAGGTTGAAAGGATGGTGGAGGAGGAGAAAGAGCACAGTTGCAGCTGAGAAGGGCAGTTAGTGAGGAAGGAGGTCAAACAATCCAGTGCCAGGTCAGTGATGTTTACGTTTATGTTTGTTAATTTTATATAGCCCGTTACTCCAAAGAGCTTTACACTAAAACAACAAGATACAATAATGGAGAAGCAAGTTAAAGGATAGTTCCGGGAATTTTTTTTTATTGTCCCTAGGGGTCGGCCATGTGTTTGTAAGCATAAATCGGTAGATCGTAGAAAACTTTCCTATGGACCTTACCCGACTTTTCGCCCATTAAAGCACTCGAAATCAGCCTCCATTTTGTGATAATCCTATCATTTCGCCCCATCGACCTGGCTCACCTGCCTTTGCGGCACTAAATCAAATCCCCGGCCCCTGAAACAGACTTTATCAAAACATTCATATTCCCCGCCTCTATCCGTGACGTGACTGTGCTGCGTAGGCAAACGCGCCCAGGCGTCTTCTACGCGACTCCACACAGAACCCGGAAACCAACACAGATCAGCTCACAAAACAGCGCGCCACAATTCGGAATATGAAACTGTACTTTGAAATCAAACCGCAAGATTGTAAATGTGGTAAAGTACATTTATTTGACATCAAATGTTTATAGAATATTCAGCGTTTTGCATTTTATTTGCTCTCGATCCAAATTAGTGCGTCTTGAGGCAAGCAATGTCCGTGTGCAGTACACCGGGTCTTAGAGCATCTCACAATACAGCGTCACAATTCGGAATGTGAAACCGTGGTTTAAAAGCAAACGGCAAGATTGTACATTTGGCAAAGTACATTTATTGTACATCAAATGTTTATAGAATATTCAGCGATTTGCATTTTTATTTGCTCTCGATCCAAATTAGTGCGTCTTGAGGGAAGCAATGTCCGTGAGAAGTACACCGGGTGTTGGTTTACGATAACAATAAGCTCTTCGGTCGCACTGATAATCGCATGGCTGTTCCAACAACGAGGCACTAGGCCACCACAACGGTAGGCATGTTGCATCTAACCGTTAGTACCGCGTAAGGGCATACTTGTACTTGGCGATCGTCCCATAAAATGGTCAGGGTGGTAACGTTGTTCACGCGGAGAAGCAACTGGCGGCTGTAGAAGCCGTCCACCGGTGTCTGGTACTCGTGACACAGACAGTAGTGAACGACGTACCTAAAAACATAAAAAATGAAATTAGTTTCACCATCGGATCCTTATTAAAATTATTCATTTCATAGTTTATGACAGCGCTACTGGGTGTACACAAGTGTTTAAAGGCGTGGGGAGGCAGGGAGGGGTGGGGGGGAGGGGAGTACAAGGTAAGTAGCATAAAATAATAAATAAATAGGGCCAGCTGGTGGCAAGTGCAAGGTAAGTGCAGAACAAGTGCTGGGAAGGGGGGGCTGTACGATACTGAGACAGTCCCCCAGTGCAGGGGTTTGACAGGGAGGCAGTGCAGGTGGAGAGTGGAAGGGCCCAGGACGAGGTCGCAGACAGTGGACCAGTTGTAGCAGGGGAGAGGGAGAGAGAAAGCAGAAGCAAAGTCGAAGGTTTTGAGGTGCTTCCTGTAAACGGAGATGGTTCTCAAGAAAGGTAGAAAACAATATGCCACATAGAACGAACAAGTACAACTGAACCCGTCTATAAAGCCACTGTATAGTAATTAAATTGCCGTATAAACTCATCAAAGTTACTTACATTATATTTGCATTTTCCATTTTCTCTCTGTGTAGGGCAGAACCGAAAAACCACTCCTTCTATGCCGAGGTTACTTATTCTAATGAACGTGGCTCATCGTTTCGTTTCTGAAATTTATTCATTATCTTTCTTAGTCTTTCGGGATGGTCCCGGCCTGTCAAGGTCAAATCACAATAGAACCTTATACTGGGTCGTGGCCGTTCCGCCACCGAGCAAAACATCAAAGCAGCTGACCTTCACTGTGAGCGAGCAGACATTTCTAGTTTGCTAGCTACAGTTAGTGTAAGGGCATCTTGTCTGCGTGCCTTTTTTTTTTTACTGTCCCTATGGTCGGCAATGTGTTTGTAATACGGAAACATTCTATAATTTTTGTAAAAATGATTTATATTACTGTTTGGTTAATTTAATGCGCAAATCAACAAGGTTCGAGAGACACATTGCATGTACACTGAGCAATGACTTTTATTTACACCTAATACATAGCTACACATATGCAATGGGCCTGCAACATGAGGAGACTTGAGAGCAAAGTCACAGGTGACACACGGGTGGTTCGCACTACTGCACGGTGAAGGGAGGGGCGAGGGTGGAGAGACACATTGCATGTACACTGAGCAATGACTTTATTTACACCTAATACATAGCTACACGTATGCAATGGGCCTGCAACATGAGGAGACTCGAGAGAACAGACAATCAAATACAATCATTTAAACCGTGATGTGTATTTCTCAATGAGCTCTGCTTAGGTGGACATGGAACAGAGGCAATGTTGGGTGGCAATGCAGTTGTCCCCTGCATAGGTTCGTTCAACACTCCATGTATGTGCCTATCGAGGACATCTACGATAAGTCTCTCAATAAACTCATATTGCATATCCTCAAACACTGGTTTGATCACCCATTGTTTACTTCTTTAGTGAAGGCCTTATTGTAGCGAAGCTTCCCTAAAGTTCCGGTCGTCCTACTTTGTTGACGGCCAACATTGTGGTTATGTGCCAAGACCGCTAGAAGAGTCCGATTGATCATGCCTTCCATGCCAAAATGCAACCTTTTGGGCCTGTACTTTAGGCACATATTGTGGAACACCTCCAAATCTCCTGTGTGGCAGAATTCCGTGAGTCCCCTCAAATCTCTTGTTATAGCTTTATCAAATACAATCTTTCAATGGCCTTGTGAGTGGGTGATGAAGGAATCAACCACTTCTTCTTCCGTGCCTCCTCTGTGGACAAGGCCATGTTCACATTTGTGGAAATGTTCATTGGTCGACCATCGATGTACGTTGCTGCAGTGCAACATTACTGACCGCCATTTTTCCAGTAGAATTTCCAACGACCCTTCGCATGTTTTTGAACTCCACCAAAGATGGTTGCTGATTGACTTGGACCACTGCGAAATACCTTGCGTATTTTTTTTTTTCCTGCAGCCGACAATTTCTTATTGATTGTTTTTGCAAGATGCCATACGTCAAATTGGTGATTTATATTTTTGTACTCTTCTCTCATTGTCTTGGCAATTGAAACGTGTCTGTCCGTGGCTATCAGGTCGATCACCATTCCCCGCGATTGTAGTTCTTGCAATGATGCTACAAAGCCAACTTTCTCCATGGCCACTGAGGATGTACTTTGTGACACCTGCACGACCACCGAACTCACAATTTTCTTACTTTCCATGTCCTGAAAGTGGTAGGTGCAGTACTTGGCTGAAAATCCTGGGCTGTCGCACTGTCCATCACCGGCTAGCCTGAAGCGTTTGCCCGCGAATGTACTTTCCATTGACATTTTTCCATTCTCCATGCTTCGCTGATGGCTGGAAATAGATAATCGGTTGGTATTTGTAGAACTGAGTTTTCGCAATGAAATGGATTCCCACAAACTGAAAGAAATACTGTAACTTTTAAAACTTGAACCACTAAAAGTGCGGCCGCTGCACAAAGTAGATTGCCTGCTGGCAGTTGCCCAGCATGGGTTGTGCAGACCATGAGAACGGATGATATTGTGTACAGGTGGCATGTATTTTAAGGTTAGTGCCTCGAATTGCACGAGTCACATTAATCAATGGCTCCCACATACTTCTCCACCAACCCAATGCCCACATTTCATCATCATAATAATATCCATCAAACAGCTATCGAATACAATGAATTTGGCCTCCTTCCTTATACTGTCACTCTGCATCCCAGCTGGTTCGGCTGTAACGTTGAGGACATGTCACTCACATGAAAGGTACAATCTCTGATATCGTCTTCCGCTATGCTGAGTGATATTGATGGTGTTTCATTGTCGTCCATTTCACTCTCTTCTGCAACAACTGTTCCTTGTCCGGAAATGGGAGAAAAAAACAATGTTTTCAACTTTCTCGCCCTCTTATTTTTGCGGTGTGGATTCTGTGAATTGATCTCCGACTGCATCCAAACTACCAGGAGGACATTCACTATCAATGGCTGGTGGTGGTATAGCTCCGTTGTCAATCAATTCATATTCTTCCCATTGGCACGATGCATCTCCAGTCTGAAGTCCCTGCCAAAGGGTTTGACAAGCAACATCTCTCGTTCGCTTCACTGTCTGTGTAGATCGAGTTCTTACACCCACTCGCAACTAGAGGACAGAATAGAAAAGGGATGTTCAGTTTAAACACAACTTACAGTATTGAACTATTGACAGTGAAAGACAACATAATATAGTGAACAGGACACTAACCTTCTTTTGCTTTCTTTTCTTTGAAACTTTCTTGCCTCGAACTTCAACATCTGGACGCTGTTGCTCCGACTCGTGTGTGCAGGTCTCCACTTCCTCTCGCGCTGCAACGACTATATTTTCATGATAAGCACATCCATCACTCACTGATGCTCCATCGACTCCCTGAAACATAGAACTTTCATTTTCATACCCATACGTACATCTCAATAGCAAAACACCAATGAACGCATTGTGTAGAACATTCAAACGACAATAGTTCACGCATTGTTGATCTAGTTAGATGGAACTGTCAAGATCCATACCTCGGGCTCCGCATAGACTTCCATTGATGATATTATTGAAGATGACGCTTCAGCAACTCCCTGAAACACAGTAATTGCATTAGTATGGTTTTCTATTTTGTTAAAAAGAACATAAACTTTGTGCAGGCGTCAACGGCTCATCTAAATAGTCCTGCACAATTTGATGAGTTGTCTAAAATAAAGAATGGATATCTAAATATGATTCGATTTGCTCCATCGTTGAAGTGTCACCACCCAGAGATCTGCATCAACTACTAGGGTGATGTTCTTGTAGAAGAAGCTCCGTCAGCTCCCTGAAACATAGTACTTGCGTTAATAAGAAGGAAGTATAGCGGATGTAATCACGTCATATGATCTCGCTTGATCGAACTGTCAGTATCCATACCTCGAAATGCATAAGAACATCAAGGGACGCTGTAACTGCGGTGCACACTTCTGCAAGCTGTTGCGCCGACCCGTAACTGCATGCTCCCCCTTCTTCTTGGACTAATGCTCCATCGACTCCCTGAAACATAGACTTTCATTAGTAATGAACACAATATTGAAAAAAGAAGACACATAGGAGGGCGACGACAGAAGGACATGGCTAAAACGAAAGAAACATTGTGTGTAACAATCACGCTACAAGACTGCAAGATCTGATGATCTCCATCGATGGAACTGTCCGGAAACGTACCTCGAGCATCTGAGTGACATCAACGGTTGTCGTCAATGCGTTGGACTCCTCAGCATCTCCCTGAAAGACAGTACTTGCATTATTTTGGATAACAATAATTATAACTGAAAACAAAGACTAGAGGACGAGTACTGTGGTGTACCATTAGGTAAAATAATTACACGATAAATTAAAACTATTGATTTACATGCCTAAAACAAGTCAGTGGCAGAATAGCTAAGTAAGATTACCGATAGGCGCTTGAAGTGGCTGATGACTGCAATAACGACACGGATGGAGAATCTTCCGCCTTCATATTGAGTGGATACATAAATGGGGAAATTATTGTTAGCTAATGCTACACACTACCGCAAGGCCGAGAGATAAATACGTAAACTTGACTCACCAGTGGAGGGATGTGGACGAATAGAGTGGGAATAGCGGTTGAGAGCAATTTTCGCCTCGCTCGCGGTGTGTTCTTCTTTATTAGCAATGATGTGGAGTACATGTCTGAGCTAAAGTGCCTGCTGCAGATGCGGTATCGATCACCCTCTTGTCCGCAAAGACTTCTAGGACTCTACTTTCAAGCTCAGACGGTGGATATCCGCAATATCGGACCATTCTCTTATCTGATCTATTGTCTTAGGGAAAACATGCATTATAGTACCTTCAGATTTATTATGGGTCTTCGAAGGGCAACCGCCAATGGAACAGGCAGGCATTGTGGAAAGTTTGAAAAGTAAAGATCAACAATTCTCTATGAATACCAATTTGTTAAAAAATTAAATGACACATGATAAGTATTTCAATAACTTTAAAAAAATAGAAAAATAAATTTGACTAAACTCAGAACATGTGACTAGTTCCTTGCATGTACTGTCTGAACGAAAAGAAAACATGGATGCAATTTGATGACTACTAGCAAATAATATAAATAAAAAAATTGGACGCAAAATGATTATGGTACATGGCCTTACCTTGACGAACAAACAGTTAGATGCAGGGATCAGAGTAGTTCTTGTCGTAGAACAGGGAGCAGTTCACAGGTTGCAAACTGACGAGTTTGCTCAAAGTGGTCACGGAAGTTCACAGAGACGAAGAGCAGATAACCAGCACCTTCACGGTTGACTAGCAAAGCGCAAAGAAGTTCTCATTAGAAATATGAAGTGGGTTATAAAGAATTCGAAACAGGGGTGTGTTTTTGAATGAATGACGTGTATTGCAGGGGGCGTCCAGCGCGAGGGGATGCTTGGCAGGAGACACGGGTCTGGAGGTAGACATGGGAACAACAGCCCATGCTCTATAGACCACTTTGAAGTGTACATGGTCTTTGGCACCTCTTGGTCTTTATCGCTCCCTGACAGCTCCACTTGCCGGCAGCACAATTACCCCGGTGCGAACAGCCTTTGATAGGGCGGGGGTGGATTGGGGCGGTGGTCGTGCAGACAAGACACAGGAAGACTCGTGAATGCAGACACACTTATGTGGATTGCAGGGGGGCGTCCAGCGCGAGGGGGATGCTTGGCAGGAGACACGGGGTCTGGAGGTAGACATGGGAACAACAGCCCATGCTCTATAGACCACTTTGAAGTGTACATGGTCTTTGGCACCTCTTGTCTTTATCGCTCCTGACAGCTCCACTTGCCGCAGCACAAGTACCCCGGTGCGAACTGCCTTTGATAGGGCGGGGGTGGATTGGGGCGGTGGTCGTGCAGACAAGACACAGGAAGACTCGTGAATGCAGACACACTTATGTGGATTGCAGGGGGCGTCCAGCGCGAGGGGGATGCTTGGCAGGAGACACGGGGTCTGGAGGTAGACATGGGAACAACAACCCATGCTCTATAGACCACTTTGAAGTGTACATGGTCTTTGGCACCTCTTGGTCTTTATCGCTCCCTGACAGCTCCACTTGCCGCAGCACAAGTACCCCGGTGCGAACAGCCTTTGATAGGGCGGGGGGTGGATTGGGGCGGTGGTCGTGCAGACAAGACACAGGAAGACTCGTGAATGCAGACACACTTATGTGGATTGCAGGGGGCGTCCAGCGCGAGGGGGATGCTTGGCAGGAGACACGGGGTCTGGAGGTAGACATGGAACAACAGCCCATGCTCTATAGACCACTTTGAAGTGTATATGGTCTTTGGCACCTCTTGGTCTTTATCGCTCCCTGACAGCTCCACTTGCCGGCAGCACAAGTACCCCGGTGCGAACAGCCTTTGATAGGGCGGGGGGTGGATTGGGGCGGTGGTCGTGCAGACAAGACCCGTTTGCCGCAGGGCCTCACCAAGGAGAGCCATTCTAACTGAATGTAAGAGGATGGCTGCAGGATCTACTACATGGAAGGCAGGGGGGTGAGTTTATAAATACCTCACCCTCCCAGGAGAATATATGGGGGTCATCTCTGTACCCGGTGCCCAAAAAGAGGATTTATTATGATCAACCATATTTATTATTTACCTATAACCATGTTTTGTATCAATAAAATCGAACGGCTTTTTATTGCCAACGCTTCATGCCAACCCACAAAATAATATATGTATGACTGCTGCATATATGGGTTCAACGGTTATGTGGATTGAAGGTGGGCGGCCAGCGTGAGGGAGGATGCTGGCCGGAGACATGTGGTGTGACAAGGCAATGGAAGGCCATTCAACAGAGACACACTAGATTCATTTAAAAAATCAAAACAACCATTGTTAAAATATATGTTGGCTTTATTTTAGATTTTAATTAAAATAAAGATAAATAATAAAAATTACACATTGTAAATTTGAGGTTGCAAGACATCGAGGGAAAACCCGCGTATTGTCCACTGTCACTGGGAAATGTTGTCTAATGGCAAGTACCGCACAGGCAGGTATTACTCTCCGAACGCGGTATCCGAGCCTCCCGTGAAGCCACCAAGTGAAGCAACGATAGGCCACCAGCCTGTACCACCTGTGAAAAGAAAGATGCAAACTGTATTAAACTGACAAAACTTTCTTATCAATGTCGATTCAGGTAAAACATGTCATTTGCTTAGAAAAAAATATATCTAGAAAATGCACAATATGGAACCAATTTACATGCGTTCGAATGATATGTAGATGTACTTTTATATGTGGGAGACGACCATGAAATAGTAGTGGCATCACTGACATCACAAACAGAGTATACTTACTCGTTACTCGGATTACGCGGACGAACAGTGCCGCGAAGTTCGTGCATAAGCACCATCATCATCCTCAACACGGTCCGTGAGAGGCAGGCTTCCCTGAACTCTGGCAGCTCGGTGATGCATTGCGGACTTTGCTCGCCTTCCTGCAGACTTTGCTCGCTTTCAGAAATGTAGGCCAAGCACCCGGAATTTTCACGGCAGCAGCAGTTCTCCTCCTCAGTGGGCATTAACTCGCACCGATTGCACGTGCACCAGGTGGAGACGCCGTCCATGCGACATGGTCCAGGCTCTTCATCCGTTGACAGGTCCTCCCAACTGCCGTCCGAATCCCCATCGTTTCCGCGTGCTTCCCTTTCCAGTAGTTCCTCCTCGGTGTACTCGGGCTCGTACATGTAGGGCATTATTGTAGCCATTGTGTGGTAAACAGAGTAAAATAATTTACCGAGATGGTACAGGTGTTTACACGGGCTACAAGCGACGAAGGTAGCTGACCAGAGCACTGAAACGAGTCACAGAATACTCAAAGTAACACAGAGAGAGGAATGGAATCGAAAATCTGCTGCTGTGTGTTGTGAACGGTCTGTTTATACTTATTGGGGAAAGAGGCGTCCTGCCATTTCCATGGCGACACGTCAATAGCTGAGGCGCAGCGATTGTTGACACGAGACGTGCTTGAAATGGGCAGTACGCGTCTGCTGATGTCAGGCTGAGGGAGGGGATTTGATTTAGTGCCGCAAAGGCAGGTGAGCCAGGTCGATGGGGCGAAATGATAGGATTATCACAAAATGGAGGCTGATTTCGAGTGCTTTAATGGGCGAAAAGTCGGGTAAGGTCCATAGGAAAGTTTTCTACGATCTACCGATTTATGCTTACAAACACATGGCCGACCCCTAGGGACAATAAAAAAAAATTCCCGGAACTATCCTTTAACATGAGACAAACAAGCGTAACAATATGTAGAACAATTTCCTTGGATATTGGAGATGAGGAAAAAGTGAGAAGGAAGGGAGAGAAGGGAAGGGGACACAGTTCAGTTATGTGATATAATGTCGAGAGGCTGTGAGAGGAGGGGAAGGGGAGGTATGGGGATGGGAGGGTGGGAGGAGAGAAGGTAGGAGGTCAAGGGGGGAGTGGAGAAGAAGGGCTTTCAAGGAGGTGCGGAAGGAGGTGTATGTGGGGGTGGAGCGGTGGGAGTGATGCTGAAGTTGTCACGTAGTTGGTTTATGAGGATGGAATGGTTGACCGTGTCAAAGGCAGATGAGAAATCGGGGAGAATGAGAACAGCAGGAGAGTTGTAGTTGAGATTTGAGAGCACACTTTCACAGGTATTCAGGAGAGCAGTTTCAGTGCTGCTGGATGCCCAGATTCCAGATTGATAGTCATGAAGACAACCAACAAGATCACTGTAGAGGGTGACTTGGGGAAGACCAACTTTTAAGATAGTTTACCCTTTGAAGAGGGTAGTAGAGCTAGTTAGCCAGGCAGGAGGGGTCAGCAGATGGCTTTTTTATGAGAGGGTGCACAAGGGACTGCTTTAGGTATAGAGGGAAAGAGCCAGTGGCGAAGGAGTGGTTACAGAAGTCAGCAAGAGACGGGGCAAGAGAGGAAATGTTTTCCCTGATGGTTCAGGAAGAGCAGGGGGCACTTGTTTGGAGGAGGCCTTCCTAGAGCGGACCACTTTAGAGACCTCATCCGGTGCAATGGGCAGGAGGGAGGAGAGTGAGGTGGTGGGAGGAGCGGGTCTGGGGGAGGCAAGGGAGCAGGCATGGGAGTGGAGATGGGTTGGAGGAGATTGAGGACAGGATGTCCTGAATTTTGGATGTGAAGTGGGAGGCCAAAGCAGTGCAGACATCCGGGGAAGGAACGAGAGAGGCAGAGACTGAGAGTGGATTGGCGAGTTCTTTGCATATTTGTTTAAGTTTGGCTGTGTTGTTAGTGGCTCCAGAGATATGGGCTTGGATGTGGGCCTGCTTCTTGAAGTGTTAGAGAAGCAATATTGCTCACTGGTATTCCTCATGCCTCCTGTGAGCCACCTCATCTCAGTACCAGGAAAACTAGTAATCCTCATGTTTTCTATGTCCTTCTTCATCCTAGTACTTTCTTTCTTAATTGTACTCCTGGCACTACAGAAATACATTGGCTTAATTTCAATATAGTGCTTAGCAATTGACGGGGGTGCTAAGGCATGTGAAGGAGGGATGTTATGTAATATGTTGTGGACAAGGTATTCGTCTTAATACCCAGAGGGGGAGTCGCTCCCATGAGGTCCTACCACGTTATACCACCCCTACGGGGAGGTAAACGCCGCACCTGCCTAACTTCATGGGAAAGGGCTCCCCCTTGGGGAGAAATAATGATACCTAGTGAATCATCACACATCCCACTAAGCTGTGTACCTTTACCTGCCCCAATACCTATCAGGGCCTTGCTCATGATGCCTGAAAATCACAGCGTCATGCAAATATGGACAAGCACCATTGTCATAACTTGCCCTGGGCCAACAAAGCCAAAAATTGTGAAACCTGGCATTCAGGGTACACATCGCTAAAGTGACATCCCCATGCCTCTGCCGATGGCTGACACACGTGACATACTAGCTGAGATGCACCGAACATTGCCATAGCCTTCCCACTTACAGTGGTACGAATGGAGAATGACCAGCAAGCCAACTGGGACAACCTGTCAGGATACATAGAGACCATAGAACCATTGGCTCCTGCAGTGTTCTATCCTGGCCAAGACATCAGTGAAAATTAGCATTGCTGTACACCCAGCACCAGAACCTGCAAATCAGGAATGGCCTCTGCACATCACCAAACTCACACATGAATTGCTAAACATGACCGCTCATGGGGGAAAACTGCATATGTTTTTTTATTTATTTATGTATTGGGCATGTGTAAGGTACTTATACATCAAGAAATTGTGTTTCAAAGTGCCGACAGGGCAAAGGGAAGGAAACAAGCGAACAATACAAGACAATGGAATAAAGTAACAGTGATGAGCAAAAGACAAAGGCGGTCCTACTAGGCCTTGTGAACATTAGGAGTGTGCAAGTGCAGAGAGACGGAAGGCACATGGGATGGGGGTAAGTGCTAGAGGCTCCACAGAGGGGGAAATGCCAGAGAGCCAGTTGCAAGGGCAACAGGTAAGTGCCAAGCTGTGACCACTTGGTAGGTGAAGGGTCATCTGCCAGTATAATAAGTGCAGGTCTGGGGGACAACACAGGCCATTGAGTGCCCAAAGGCAAGTGCTGGGGGAGGACGGATGCTGCAGGCGATTGGGCAGAAGGTCAGGAAACAGAGAGACACATAAGTGCCCAGGCCACCAATCACAGCGACTATGGGTATAGCACAGGAGGGAGAGAGGCAAGGAGTAGGAAAATAGTAAAGTCTTGAGGAGCTTTCAGAAACTGAGGACATTTGGCTCATAACGAGAGAAAGGTGGAAGCGGTTCCAGAGGAGGGAGCCAACCAAGGAAAGAGAACGGCCAACCACTCACTGCTTAGAGAAGCACTTGACAAGCAGAGAGTTGGAGCCAGAGGACTGGAGGGATCTGGAAGGAGAGTATTTGGTGAGAGCAAGTTGAAAATAGCCTGGTCCCCAGCCCTAGACAGCATTATGGATGATGCGGATGGATTTAAATTGTATATTTCAACACCCGGCAGGCCGTGGAGAGATTTAAGGCCTGGAGAGATCCAGTTCCTCTGCTTGAGGCCAAGGATAAAAATCGCAGCCCTATTCTGGATTAGCTGGAGGTGGTGGAGAGATTAAGAAGGTAGATTAAGGAAGAGGCTGTTGCAATAGTCCAGCCTGGAGAGTACCAGAGCTCTGGAGACATTGAGCTTCTGGGGAAAAGTAAGGGAAGGGAGGATGCCTCTGAGGAGGTGGAGTTGGAAATGAGCCTTCTTGGCAAGATCAAAAATGTGAGGAATGAAAGAGAGAGAGGAGAGGAAGATAACTTCCAGGTTTCTGGATTCAGAGGAAGGAGAGGGAGATAGCTGAAGGAGGGTGGACAGAGTGAAGAAGAGGGAACCAGATTCCCGATATGAGGATCTCAGTCTTGCTGGCATTGAGACAGAGATCATTGGAGATGCACCAAGACTGGGTAGCAGACAATCAAGAGATGCAAGCAGTTCTTCACAGGTTTTCAGGAGAGCATTTTCCGTACCTCTGCAGGCTCCGAATCTATATTGATTGACATGCAAGCAACCAACGAGCTCAGTATGCTGGGTCAGTTGTGGGATGACCAACTACTCCAGAAGTTTCCCAAGGAAGGGAGTGACAGAGATTGGGTGGTAGCTGGGCACAAGGGGTCGGCAGAAGGCATTTGCAGAAGGAGCTGCATAAGATAGTGCTTGGGGGAAATGGGAAAGACCCAGTAGCAAGAGAATGATAACATAAATCAGCAAGTGCAGAGGCAACGGAGCCAATGTTGTCCCGAATAGTTCTGGATGAACAGGGGGGCACCTGTTTGGAAGAGACCTTAATAGAGGGGATAACTCTAGTGACCTTGCACAATGTGATAGGAGAGAAGGAGGAAAGAGTGGATGTCAGAAGAAAAGGGGCCAATGGAGGTAGGGCAATGGGAGGAGGGGTGCCAGAAGGGGAGGGAAAGAGAAAGCTCAGGATGTCCTGAGTTTTAGCAGTGAAATGGGTGGCCAGTGCAGAGGGGCCTGGCAAGGAAGAAGTGAGGTGGAGACTGCAGATGGGTTGGCTAGCTCCTTGCAGATTCTAAAGAGTTCAGTCATGTTGTTTGAGGCTCCAGAGATGCGGGCCTAGATGTGATGCCTCTTCTTGGAGTGAATGGAGAGACGATAATGCCTTTGGAGAAGGTGACAGGCCAGTTTATCAGAGGTCTGCCACTTTCGTTCAGCAGCTCTGCAGTTGCGTTTCAGGGCTGCTAAAATAGAATCTTACCAAGTGTTACACTTGGTGACCGGTTTCAGGTGGAGCCTCATGACACGGGCAAGAATGTCAAGGGTGTTGGTTATGGCGAGATGGAGATGTGAGCAGAGTCAGTAGTTGAGTCAGCAGTGGAGGAGGGAGGAATGAATGTGAAGCGAAGGCAGCAACTGACACTCATTTCATTCAACGGATGTCCACAAACGAGGCTGGCAGAGCTGGGGGTGGTTCGGTCAGAAGGCCGAGATGACCAAGGTGGGAGGAGAGGAAGGAGTGGTCAGACCAGGAGGGCAGGGTGGAGTGAGGGGCAGAGAGCTAAATATCAGTATGGATGAAGGGATTGAGAGTGTGCCCAGCCGAGAGGCTAGGCCCAGAGGGGAGACTAGAAAGGGAGAGAGAGGTGCAAAGTTCATGTAAAAGTGTAGGGGACATGATTGAAGAGTCAAGGTAGATGTTGAAGTCCCCCAGGAGGAAGATTTAGAGGTAGAAATCAGAAGAGAGGAGGAGAAATCAGCCCATTATTAAAGGAAAGTGAAGATGAGAAACCACGGACATGTAGATAGTGGCAATGGTCAGAGAGGAAGTAGGAGAGATGCCAAGCTTGTAGACCAGGTTTGTAAAAGTGGAATAGGGTTGGATGGGTATGAGGGAAGAAGGGCCCACTAAGGGAATATCAATGCCACTCCACTGACTGCAGGGTTGGAACGAGGCTTGGAGATGATCTTGTAGCCAGCAGGGAGAAGGGAATCAAAAAAAGTAACTAAGCTGGCATTGAACCATTGCTCAGTGAGAGTGAGGATGTTGAGATCAAAGTCTTCAAGTATGAGTCAGATGTCGGAAGAATGTTTGATAGCAGAGGAAGCATTAAGTGTGGCTAGGTGAAGGGTACAGGGCGGTGGTATGCCCAATGGAGGAGGAGAAGCCGTGTTGGGGAGAGAGAGTACAAAGGGATAGCAGGAGAGGGAAGGCAGTTGATAGGAGCAGGCAGGTGCTGGTCAAAGAGGAGACAGATGGGCTGCAGACCCTGTGCCATGATAGTGCCATTACAATAGACATTAATGATGCATCTGGATGAGGAGAAGCCTGCCAAGAGTACTTCCCCATCTAGTGCCACCATTAATGGGTGAGGAACAGAAAGGGACAGAGTGGAGATCAGGTGAGGAGTCCAGAGGTTTGACGAGGGGGCAGAAAAGAGGATATCAGTGGCAATCTGTCTGGAAGTAGCGCTGATATAGGTGTCAGACATAGGTAGACCAGGATTAGAAGACAGGAGATCTCTTTTGAACTTTTTTCTTCCAGACGTCGTGAGAGAGGGAGGATAGATGATAGAATCACAGTTAGAATAGATGGGAGAGATGGAGAGTGCCATAAGAATGGGAGATAGGAGAGTAAAGGGATTGAAGAGAGATCTGCTCAGGCAGGACACAAATACTCACCAGGTGGACTAGCAGCCGAACAAGGAAGTTGGATGACCAAGAAGAAGTCTTATGCTGGAACAGGAGGATGTCTAACCAAAACACTTATTTCAGAGCAGGCGGTTCAGGAGGGATGGAACATCAATAAAATAGGCAGTGATGGTCAGATCTGTGGTATCAAGCGAGAGACAGGGAAAAAGGTAAGCAGAGATAAAATGGGTGAAGTTGATGGTTTGGGTCAGCAGATGATGATGAATGAGAGGATCATTGTTGTGAGTGGGCAGCAGCGGACCCCAGGTTGCAGCGGAGCTCCAGAAAGACAGGAGGGCCTGCAAGGTGTAGATCAGGTGTCAGGGTCCGCCGAACGATGGAGAATGGCATCATGGAGGAGGGGGACTATGCGGGGGATGAAGAGGGAACCAAGGGCACCGGGCGGCTGAAGAAACAGGGCCTTCAGAATCTGTTGCACAGGGTGAGGGAGGCAAGTGAAGGCTGCTACTTGTGCCAGGCCCACCGTGAGGCCCCAGCATCAAGCATGGTATAGGATGGTGAGTGGACCATCTGTGGTCAACAGTGTACTTCTTGCAGACTCGCCAAGTGAACAGGCTCTCCTCTAGATACCAGGTAAGCCCTATTGCTGCCCATCGCCACTGTTCTTCTACTGAGAAGTACCTAATTAGCATTGTGAATCTCCAGGCCTGAGGCACAATAAGGACTCTCTACTGATGGTCAGGCTCTCTGAATGCCCCCAGTGAGCCCAGCGCCATCACTCCAACTCCTCCACTCTCTAGGCGTGGGGAGGGTGCTAGGCTCACCGGTTCTTCATGACAGGGGGCCCATGCAAATTCGGGTGCAATGGTGGCTGATGGAAAGAAGGCACCACCAGTTTCTTTCTGTGTTGACCACGCTCTTCAGCTCTATGCACAGTGAGCACAACAGCCCCAACCTTGGCACTTTTTCACCGAATAAACAGTTACTTATTTTGGGCCACAGACCCTTGTCTGGTCGTCAGTGGGCTTATCTCTGCCACTCAGTGGAGGAAGATGTCCTCGGATGCACTCTTCACTTTTGCTCAGGTCCCAGACCCTTCTTTGGTGGCCAGTGGTCTTATCCCTGCCACTGGTATGAGGAAGATTTGCTGGGATGCACTCTTTACTTTTGTTCAGGTCCCTGACCCCTTGATGCACTTGGTCTGGCCTGAAGCTGAGACCTCTTAACTCCCTCCACGTCCCTACCAGTCTGCCCATCCTTCCCGTTACCTTCTGGGATTTGCTCATATGTATCGGTTTCTCCAGGGACTAGGGTTGTTCCCCTTCCGACTTCCTGCAGCTGTCGGCTTCTCCTCTGCTTCTGCGGTGGCTCTGCATGTTGATGCTTCTTGCAGCCTCGGCACCGTTAAGGGACTGCGCGGTCCATCACCTCCTGCAAGTCATGCCACTGTCTCGCCTATTTGCAGCTGACCTCAGTCCTGACGATGCAGGACCAGTCCCGGACTATGTCAGATTCCTGCTGGAATGCTCTACAGAACCCTTCCCTCAAGTCCACCACATACTTCGAAACTCACTGTTTATCAGACCATGAGGAAGCCGAAGACCTTGAGTCCTTTGCTTTCCTTCTTATGGAGCTTGCTCCACCATAGCATAACGTCAACCCCTGTTATCAATTGTATTTATTTATTTATTTTATTGAGCATTTGTAATGCGCTTTATACAGCAGAATTGTCTTTCAAAGTGCCACAAGGCTAAATGGGAAGGGAACAGGGGAAATAAAAAATAATGGCAAAAACAGTAATATACAGTTGTGGTCCTACTAGGCCTTATGGCATTCAGCCATGGAAGTGCATAGAGGAAAGGTGCTAGGGAGGAGGATGGGGCAGGAACAGAGGAGTGGAACAGTGCTGGGGGAGGGCCTGGAAGGAAATTGCTAAGGCGAGCCAAGTAGGAGTACCTCAGGCTAAGTGCTTGTACAGGCAACTCTCAAGGTGGGATGAGGCGCCACCGGGCAGGGGCCTGCAAAGGTCTGGCTCAGGTCTGAGAAAGGCAGGGAGGCTGTTCCCAAGGGTGGCACCAGCCGAGGAGAGAGACCGCCCTCCTGCTCTAGCAGGGGAGTATTTAGAGAGGGGAAAGTTGGAGATAGTGTGGACCCAGGCCACAGAAGGCCTTGTGGATGATGCAGAGTGTCTTGAATTTGATCCTTGCAAAAACCGGGAGCCAGTGGAGAGGTTTTAGGGCTGTAGAGATGCGGTGCAGCCCTGTTCTGAATTAGCGGGAGGGGGCAAAGGAAGGAAAGAGGGAGATTGAGAAAGAGGCTGTGGCAGAAGTCCAGCCTGGAAAGGACCAGAGCTCTGGATACATTGAGCTTCTGGGGAAGGTGAGAAAAGGAAGAATGCTCTGAGGAGGTGGAGCTGGAAGTGGTACTTCTTGGTAAGGTCCATGATGTGAGGGGTGAAGGAGAGAGCATAGTCAAAGATGACCTGAAGGTGTTAGCCTCACAAGATGGTTCGGAAAGAGGGCCCAAGGAGGGTGGCCAGAGGGTAGGAGTAAAAGAGGGTGCAAGTGTCACAAAGAGGAGGATCTCTGTCCTAATGGCATTGAGGCAGAGATCATTCACTGCACACCATACCCGAATGGTTGACAGACAGTCGGGAATGAGAGAGGAGGAAGAGGGGGAAGTAGAGGGAGGTTTGCAGGAAAGCTGTGTGTCATTGGCGTAACACTGGAAATGCAGAGAGGGAGGAGGTCAGGTGAGTAAGAGGAGCAAGATATATATTGAATAGCTATGGCAAAAGAATAGAGCCCTGGGGGACACCACAGATTGAGAGGGTGGTGGAGGAGGAGGAGAAAGAGCCCATTTGCAGCTGGGAAGGGCAGTTCGTGAGGAAGGAGGTCAGACAATCCAGTGCCAGGTCAGTGATGCTGAGGGTGTCAGGTAGTCGATTTATGAGGATGGAATGGTTGACCGTGTCAAAGGCAGAGGAGAAATTGGGAAAGTTGTAGTCTGGATGAGCATGAGATTTGAGAGGATGTTTTTACAGGTATTCAGGAGAGTAGTTTCTGTGCCTCTGGATGCCCGGATTCCAGAGTGATAGTCATGAAGGCAACCAATAAGATCAGTGTGTAGGGTCACTTGGGGGAAATCCAACTTTTAAGAGAGTTTAACCTGGAAGAGGGTAGTAGAGCTAGTTAGCCAGGCAGGAGGGATCAGCAGGTGGCTTTTTTATGAGAGGGTGCAGAAGGGACTACTTTAGGCATAGAGGGAAATAGCTAGTGGCGAAGGAGTGGTTATGGAAGTCAGCAAGATCCGGGGCAAGAGAGGAAATGTTGTCCCTGATGGTTCTAGAGGAGCAGGGGAGCACTTGTTTGGAGGAAGCCTTCCTAGAGCGGACCATTTAGAGACCTCATCCGGTGCTATGGGCACTATGGGAGTGAGGGGTGTGGGAGGAGCGGGTCCAGGGGAGGCAAGGGAGCAGGCATGGGAGAGGAGATGGGGTAGAGGAGAGTGAGGACAGGATGTCCTGAGTTTTGGATGTGAAGTGGAAGGCCAAGGCACTGCAGAGATCCGGAGAAGGAATGGGAGAGGCGGAGACTGAGAGTGGATTGGCGAGTTCCTTGCTGATTTTGAAAAGTTTGGCTGTGCTGTTAGTGGCTCCAGAGATATGGGCTTGGATGTGGGCCCGCTTCTTGAAGTGGATAGAGAAGCAGTATTGCTCATTGGTTTTCCTCATGGCTCCTGTGAGCCATCTCATCTCAGTATCAGGAAAGTCCGTAATCCTTATGTTTTCTATATTCTTCTTCGTTCTAGTACTTTCTTTCTTAGTTGTTCTCCTGGCACTACAGAAATACATTGGCTTAATTTCAATATAGTTGTTGGCAATTGACGGGGGTGCTAAGGCATGTGAAGGAGGGATGTTAGGTAATATGTTGTGGCCAAGGTATTGTCCTTATCCCCAGAGGGGGAGTCGCTCCCATGAGGTCCTCCCACTTTATACCACCCCTACGTGAACTATTGGGTATCGGCCGTACCTCCCTAGCTTCATGGGAAAGGGCTCCTCCTTGGGGAGAAATAACGATACCTAGTGAATCATCACACATCCCACTAGGCTGTGTACCTTTACCTGCCCCAATACTCAACAGGGCCTTGCTCATGATGTCTGAAAATCACAGCGTTATGCAAATATGGATAAGCACCATTGTCATAACTTGCCCTGGGCCAACAAAACCAAACATTGTGAAACCTGGCATGTGTAAGGTGCTTATACATCAAGAAATTGTGTTTCACAGTGCCCACAGGGAAAAGGGAAGGGAACAAGTGAACAATACAAGACAATGAAATAAAATAACAGTGATGAGCAAAAGACAAAGGCGGTCCTACTAGGCCTTGTGAACATTCGAAGGGTGCAAGTGCAGAGAGAGGGAAGGCACATGGGATGAGGGTAAGTGCTAGATGCTCCACAGAGGGGGAAATGCAAGAGAGCCAGTTGCAAGGGCAACAGGTAAGTGCCAAGCAGTGACCACTTGGTAGGGGAATGGTCACCCGCCAGTGCAATAAGTTTCAGGTCTGGGAGACAACACAGGCCATTGAGTGCCCAAAGGCAAGTACTGTGGAGGGCAGATGCTGCAGGCAATTGGATATAAGGTCAGGACCCAGAGGAACACAGAAGTGCCCAGGCCACCAATCACAGCGACTGTGGGTTATAGCATGGGAGGTAGAGAGGGAAGGAGGAGGAAAATAGTAAAGTCTTGAGGAGCTTGGAGAACTTGAGGAGATTCAGCTCATAACAGAGAGAAAGGTGGAGGCTGTTCCAGAGGAGGGAGCCAACCAAGGAAAGAGAACGGCCACCCACTCACTGCTGAGAGAACGCTTGACAAGCAGAGAGTTGGAGCCAGATGACTGGAGGGATCTGGAAAGAGAGTATTTGGTGAGAGCAACTTGAAGATATCCTGGTCCCCAGCCCCAGACAGAATTATGAATGATGCAGATTGATTTAAATTGTATATTTCAACACCCGGGAGTCAGTGGAGAGATTTAAGGGCTGGAGAGATACAGTTCCTGGGCTTGAGGCCAAAGATAAATATTGCAGCCTTAGTCTGGATTAGCTGGAGGTGGCGGAGAGAAGAAGAGGTAGATTAAGGAAGAGGCTGTTGCAATAGTCCAGTCTGGAGAGTACCAGAGCTCTGGAGACATTGAGCTTCTGGGGAAAAGTGAGGGAAGGGAGGATGCCTTTGAGGAGGTGGAGTTGGAAATGAGCCTTCTTGGCAAGATCAAAAATGTGAGGAATGAAAGGGAGAGAGGAGTGGAAGAAAACTCCCAGGTTTCTGGATTCAGAGGAAGGAGAGGGGGAGATCTGAAGGAGGGTGGCCAGAGTGAAGGGAGAAAAGAGGGAACCGGATTCCCGATATGAAGGATCTCAGTCTTGCTGGCATTGAGACAGAGATCATTGGAGGTGCACCAAGACTGGGTAGCGGACAGTCAAGAGATGTAAGCAGTTCTTCATGAGTGTTCAGGAGAGCATTTTCCATACCTCTGGAGGCTCTGAATCCAAATTGATTGTCATGCAAGCAACCAACCAGCTCAGTATGCTGGGTCAGTTGTGGGATGACCAACTACTCCAGAAGTTTCCCAAGGAAGGGAGTGACAGAGATTGGGTGGTAGCTGGGCACAAGGGGTCGGCAGAAGGCATTTGCAGAAGGAGCTGCATAAGATAGTGCTTGGGGGAAATGGGAAAGACCCAGTAGCAAGAGAATGATAACATAAATCAGCAAGTGCAGAGGCAACGGAGCCAATGTTGTCCCGAATAGTTCTGGATGAACAGGGGGGCACCTGTTTGGAAGAGACCTTAATAGAGGGGATAACTCTAGTGACCTGTGATAGGAGAGAATGAGCAAAGAGTGGATGAGGGAGGAGAAGGTGCTAATGGAGGTAGGGCAATGGGAGGAGGGGTGGTGGAAGGGGACGGAGAGAGAAAGCTCAGGATGTCCTGAGTTTTAGCAATGAAGTGGGTGGCCAGTGCAGTGCAGAGGGCCTGGGAAGGAAGGTGGAGACTGCAGATGTCTTGGCTAGCTCCTTGCAGATTTTAAAGAGTTCGGCCATGTTGTTTGAGGCTCCTGAGATGCGGGCCTGGATGTGATGCCTCTTCTTGGAGTGAATTGAGAGATGATAATTGCTTTTCAGAAGGTGGCTGGCCAGTTTATCAGAGGTCTGCCACTTGCGTTCAACAGCTCTGCAGTTGCATTTCAGGGCTGCTAGAACAGAATCTTACCAAGTGTTACACTTGGTGACCGGTTTCAGGTGGATCCTCATGACACGGGCAAGAATGTCAAGGGTGTTGGTTATGGCGAGATGGAGTTTGTTGAGAGCGGAGTTAGTAGTTGAGTCGGCAGTGGGAGGAGGGGGAGATGAATGTGTGAAGCGAAGGCAGCAACTGACACTCATTTCATCGGACGGATGGCCGCAAACGAGGCTGGTACAGCTGGGGGAGGTTCGGTCAGAGGGCGAGATGACCCAGGTGGGAGGAGAAGAAGGCGTGGTCAGACCTAGAGGGCAGGGTGGAGTGAGGGGCAGATAGCACAATATCCGTATGGATGAAGGGATTGAGAGTGTGTCCAGCATAGAGGCTAGGACCAGAGGGGAGACTCGAAAGGGAGAGAGAGGTGCAGAGGTCATGTAAAAGGGTGGGGGACATGATTGAAGAGTCAAGGTAGATGTTGAAGTCACCCAGGAGGAAAGTGTAGAGGTAGAAGTCAGAAGAGAGGAGGAGAAATCATCCCATTGTGAAAGGAATGCAAAGATGGGGACCCCGGACATGTAGATAGTGGCAATGGTCAGAGAGGAAGTAGGAGAGATGCCAAGCTCGCAGACCAGGTTTTTAAAAGAGGAGTAGGGTTGGGTGGCTATGAGGGAAGAAGGGAACCACTCAGGGAATATCAATGCCACTCCACTGACTGCAGGGTTGGAACGAGGCTTAGAGATGATCTTGTAGCCACCAGGGAGAAGGGAAACAAAAAAAGTGACTAAGCTGGCATTGAAGCACTTCTTGGTGAGAGTGAGGACGTTGAGATCAAAGTCATTAAGTATGAGGCAGATGTCGGAAGAATGTTTGATAGCAGAGCAAGCATTAAGTGTGGCTAGGTGAAGCCGGTCATCACCGTTGAAAATCTTCAGAGGAGGGTACAGGGGGTTGGTATGCCCATTGGAGGAGGAGAAGCAGTGTTGGGGAGAGAGAGTACAGAGGGATAGCAGGAGAGGGAAGGCTGTTGATAAGAGCAGGCAAGTTCTGGTCAAAGAGGAGACGGATGGGTTGCGGACCCTGTGCCATGATAGTGCCTTTACGATAGACTTTAATGATGCACCTGGATGATGAGAAGCCCGTCAGGAGTACTTCCCCATCTAGTGCCACCATTAATGGGTGAGGAAGAGAAAGGGACAGAGAGGAGATCACGTGAGGAGTCCAGAGGTCTGGTGAGGGGGCAGAAAAGAGGATATCAGTGGCAATCTGTCTGGAAGTAGCGCTGATATAGGTGTCAGAGATAGGTAGATCAGGATTAGAAGACAGGAGATCTCTTTTGAACATTTTTCTTCCAGACATCGTGAGAGAGGGTGGATAGGTGATAGAATCACAGTTAGAATATATGGGAGAGATGGGGAGTGTCATAAGGATGGTAGATAGGGGAGTAAAGGGATTGAAGAGAGAACTGCACAGGCAGGACACAACTACTCACCAGGCAGCCTAGCAGCCGAATGAGGAAGTTGGATGACCAACAAGAAGTCTTATGCTGGAACAGGAGGATATCTAACCAGAACACTTATTTCAGAGCTGGCAGTTCAGGAGGGATGGAACATCAATAAAAATAGGCAGTGATGGGCAGATCTGTGGCATCAAACGAGAAACAGGGCAAAAGGTCAGCAGAGATAAAATTGGTGAAGTTGATGGTTTGAGTCAGCAGATGATGATGAATGAGAAGATCATTGTTGCGAGTGGGCAGCAGCGGACCCCGGGTTGTATCAGGGCTCCAGAAATACAGGAGGGCCTGTGAGGTGTAGATCAGGTGTCAGGGTCAGCAGAACGTTGGAGAGCAGCATCACGGAGGAGGGGGACTATGCGGGTGGTGAAGAGGGAACCAAGGGCACCGGGCGGCTGAAGAAACAGGGCCTTCAGGATCTGTTGCACGGGGTGGGGTAGGCAAGTGAAGGTTGCCACTTGTGCCAGGCCCACTGTGAGGCCCCAGCATCGAGCATGGTATAGGATGGTGAGTGGAGCTTCTGTGGTCAACAGTGTACTTCATGCAGACTCATTAACTGAAAAGGCTCTCCTCTAGCTACCAGGTAAACCCTGTTGCTGCCCAATCGCCACTCTTCTACTTAGAAGTACCTAATTGGCATTGTGAATCTCAAGGCCTGGGGCACAATAAGGACTCTCTACTGATGGTCAGGCTCTGTGAATGCCCCCGGTGAGCTCAGTGCCACCAATCCAACTCCTCCACTCTCTAGGCGTGGGGAGGGTGCTAGGCTCACCACTTCTTCATGACATGGGGCCCATGCAACTTCTGGTGCAGTGGTGGCTGATGGAAAGAAGGCACCACAAGTTTCTTTCTGTGCTGACCACGCTCTTCAGCTCTATGCACAGTGAGCTCAACAGCGCCAACCTTGGCACTTTTTCACAGAATAAACAAAGTTACTTATCTCGGGCCGTAGACGCTTGTCTGGTCGTCAGTGGGCTTATCTCTACCACTCAGTGGAGGGAGGTGTCCTCGGATGCACTCTTCACTTTTTCTCAGGTCCCAGACCCTTCTCTGGTGGCCAGTGGTCTTATCCCTGCCACTGGTATGAGGAAGATTTCCTGGGATGTACTCTTTACTTTTGTTCGTGTCCCAGACCCCTTGATGCACTTGTCCTGGCCTGAGGCTGAGACCTCTTAACTCCCTCCACATCCCTACCGGTCCGCCCATCCTTCCCGTTACCTTCTGGGATTTGCTCATATGTACCGGTCTCTCCAGGGATTGGAGTTGGTCCCATTCCCACTTCCTGCAGCTGTCGGCTTCCCCCCTGCTTCTTCGGCGGCTTCGCATGTTGATGCTTCTTGCAGCCTCGGCACCGTTCAGAGACGGCGCAGTCCACCACCTCCTGCAGGTCATGCCACTGTCTCGCCTATTTGCAGCTGACCTTGGTCGTGACGATGCAGGACCCGTCCCAGGATAGGTCAGATTCCTGCTGGAATGCTCTACAGAAGCCTTCCCTCAAGTCCACCACATAGTTCGAAACTCACTGTTTCTCAGACCAGGGAGGAAGGCGAAGACCTTCATACAGCAGAATTGTGTTTCAAAGTGCCGCAAGGCTAAATGGGAAGGGAACAGGGGAAATAAAAAACAATGGCAAAAACAGTAATATACAGTTGTGGTCTTACTAGGCCTTATGGCATTCAGCCGTGCAAGTGCATAGAGGAGAGGTGCAAGGGAGGAGGATGGGGCAGGAACAGAGGAGTGGAAAAGTGCTGGGGGAGGACCTGGAAGGGGAATGCTAAGGCGAACCAAGCAGGAGTACCTCTGGCTTAGTGCTTGTACAGGCAACTCTCAAGGTGGGATGAGGTGCCACCAGCCAGGGGCCTGCAAAGGTCTGGCTCAAGTCTGAGGAGGGCAGGGAGGCTTTTCCAAAGGGAGGCACCAGCCGAAGAGAGAGACCGCCGCCCCACTTTCTGCTTGGAGAAGCGTTTAACAGTCAGAGAGTTTGAATTAGAGGAGTGTAGGGCTCTAGCAGGGGAGTAGTTAGAGAGGAGAAAAGTTGGAGATATTGTGGACCCAGGCCACAGAAGGCCGAGTGGATGATGCAGAGTGTCTTGAATTTGATCCTTGCAAAAACCGGGAGCCAGTGGAGAGGTTTTAGGGCTGGAGAGATGCGGTCCAGCCCTGTTCTTAATTAGCAGGATGTTACGCTCACCTGGTCTCTACAGGGATGTTGGGGCATGGTTGGAAGCCTCCCAAGACTTGGCTCCCTTGGTTCGACTCTCTCCCCAGCTGCTGCGAAATTGAAGACTCGGGGCTCTGGTACTGCCCCTGAGAGAAGATGAGAGGCAATGAGAGTGGCGTGGTGGTGTCGTGATCCCCCTCAACCCTTACGTGCCAGAATGAAGTGAGCAGGAGTTTTCCCATGCAAGCTCACCTGTTTTCATGTAAGGATGAGCTCTCCGTATTGCTTTCTGTCAGCAGGGGTGCCGTGGATGTACCTAGTTGCATCACTGGTCCTTAGCATGGAGGTCCAGAACGGCTGCAACCTGTTCCGCCTTGACGGTAGGTGTTTATAACAATGATTATTGTTCGTATCCTTTGTGGTGATTTTCCCCAATGATTACTGTCCTTAATGTCATATTGTCCTTTCCTCTCTCTCTAGGTATGAAGATGGCCCACGAGTGTGGGGTGATGGAAGAGAGTCCAATCTGGAAAACCTACAAGTGGTAAATTGACTTTCCGGATGATGCGCCAAGTTCGCGAGTTGCGCTGCCCAGCATTTAGAGTTTATGCAATTGCTAACCTTGTGCTTTCTGTCTCCTTTGCAGGTGATGGCAAGCGGTTGCCCAAACTCCTACCGGCTGCCAGATGAGAAGATCCGCGAAGATGCTGTGCCGGAAGATGGCCCCGTGTTGCTTGGGAGTTCGGGGCAGGTAAGTGCAAGGCGCCGCCTGAAGTGGATTTGAGGAGACAGGTAAGAGGCCTGCAGCCGCTGCTGGGTTGGAAGCGAGTAGAAGTGCTCCAAGCGATGGCGAGGCTCATCTCAGAAAAGATGCGCGGTGTAGCTGCAGAGTCGGAAGCGTGTAGCAGAGCTTCTAGCGATGGCGTGGCTGACCTCAGGTAAACTGCGCGTGGCAGCTGCAGAGTGGGAAGCGAACAGCGGTGCTTGCAGCAATGGTGTGGCTGAATCCTGGTAAGATGCTGGATGGGTTCCGTAGACTGAAGATGCTCATGCTGAACAGGTAAGGATCTGTAGACGGCGGTACGCGTTATGCTGCATAAGCAGACTAACGCGAAGCACCAGCATGCGGGTGGGGCTGGCTTATATAGCCTGGCCCCAGCCAATCCCTTTATGCCCCAACTTGTGGCCCCACCTTGCCACTCCCCCTGTCTTCTGCACGTGCCTTCCATGTATTTTTATGGCCCCGCCCGGCCTAGATGCACGTGCCCTGAGCATACTGTGTGCAGAGCACACTTTGAAATGAGCTTGGTGCCAGAGGTGCCAAGACTGGGTACATTGGGACCCTGCAGGAGATAAAGTGAATCGCCCTTGACCAGTGGCCATGACAGCACTCCCCCTCAAGGCCCCTCTCACGGTTGTCCTTCCCTCTGGTCCTGGTTTGGTGGGTTGTCCCGGTGAAATTGTTTGATGAGTCGCGGAGCATGGACAAATTCAGCTAGTTCCCAAGTACAATCCTGAGGCCCGTAGCCCTCCCAATCGATTAGATAGTAAAGTTTTGAACGCACTTTCTTGAAGTCCAGGATACTTTTCAATTCATACTCAAGTTCACCAGCGATGATCTCTAGTTCTGGTGGCGTTCAAATTCGAGTGTCTGGTTTCACTGGTTTTAGAAGAGAGACGTGAAAAACTGGGTGGATTCTCATGTTGGCTGATAAATCTAATTTCATGGCCGCAGGGTTTAAAATGGCTTTAATTGGGTAGGTATGGTCCCAGGTATCTTGGCCGGAAGGCACAAGATCCCTTTAATGGAATGTTTTTGGATACCAACCATACTTTATCCCCGACGTGATATTGTGGGGCTTCTCTCTTATGTCGGTCTGCAAATTTCTTTTGTTGTTCCCTAGCTCGATTTAAGTTTTTGGTAGCTTCTTTAAGAGACTAAGTAATAATTTAATGCAATGACGTGATCGCTGGCATCTCCAATTCGTCAAGTCGATCAAAGGAAGATGTTCTTGGGTGCTGACCATTCATTGTGTAAAATGGGGTCTGTCCAGTGCTGGTATGAATAGAGTTGTTGTACGCAAATTCACTCAACCAGAGGATATTTTTCCAGGACCCTTCTGTTTGTTGCAACATACATCTCAGGTATTGTTCTAGCGTCTGGTTTGTCCTTTCCGTTGGACCATCGGTTTGGGGATGGTGACTCGTGGATAGGCGAAGGTCGATCTGGGCCAATTTACAACATCTTCTCCAGAAGGCTGAAACGAATTGAGTTCCCCGGTCAGAAACCAATACGGATGGGAAGCCATGCAGCCGAACTATTTGTTCCAGGAATATCATGGCTAGAATAGCAGCGGTGGGGAGTCCCTTCAGTGGAATAAAATATGCCATTTTGGAGAATAGGTCTACCACAAATAATATTGTATTAAACCCATCACAGAGTGGCAGATCGGTAATGAAGTCCATAGACAATGTATGCCATGGTGTTGGTGGTACTCTTAATGGTCTCAACAATCCTGCAGGGTTTAATTTTTGGGATTTGTTTTGCACACAGACACCACAAGTTGTAACGAACTGGGCAACATCTTTTCTCCAAGAGGGCCACCAATAGTTTTTATGGATTTTGGCTCTAGTCTTTGCGATCCCAGGATGTCCTTCCACCAATGGCTCGTGATAGTTTGCTATTATCTTGGTTTGCATTTCCTTGTCTTGAACATATAGGGGGTCATTACGAGTGCAGCGGTAAGGGGTTAATGGCACCGGTGAGGATGCCGGTGCCGTTAACCCCTTACTGCCGCATTCCTAGGTCCCTTAGTGGCTCCCGCTAAGGCCGGCTGGTAAAACCAGCCGTCCTTAGCGTGAGCCGGTAAGGGTCCAGGGAGCTAATAACGGGCCCGTAATTTACGGGCCCGTTATTAGTTCCTACCCCATTCCCATTGAGCCCTATGGCGGCTCGAATGGGAATGGGGAGTGGTTTTCAGAATGGGGACTTACTGGGTCCTCCAAGGTTGGAATGACCCGGTAAGTCCCCATGCTGAGAACCAGGACCCGGACACGAGTTTGGAGGCAGCCATGGCGCTAATAGTGCTATGACTACCTCCAAACCCGTAATGACCCCATAGTCTTCCTTAAAAGTATGGTAGATTATCTTTGATGGAGTACTGATCCCCCTTACTCAACCCTTCCTTTTGGGCTGTTTGGTCCATCTGCACTCAGATATCAGTCTTCAAGTCTTCCCAGCAGGTAGTGACAACAATCTGATGTTGAATCCTGTCTTTGGGAATAATGGCTATCGATTCGGATGGATTAAAGGCGTCTTTGTCCTGTCCCATACGCGATAGGGATTCTGCCTTTCCATTACGCACTCCTGGTCGGTAGGTTATTACAAAATCGTACTCGAGAAGAATAAAGCCCAACAGAGTTGACGTGAAGATTAAGCCTTAGCTGTTTTTAAATATTGCAGGTTACAGTGATCTGTGATATCAGTGACCGTGTGGCTTGCCCCTAAAAGGTAGTGTCTCCAAGTTTTGAAGGCCCCTTTGATTGCCAGGAGCTCTTTGTCAGTGATTGTGTAATTCTTTTCAGGTGCAGAAAACTTACGGGACCAGAATGCTATGGGATGAAGCTGCCCCGTCTCTGGGTCCTTTCGCGATAATACGGCTCCCATCGCAATACTGGAGGGGTCCATTTCAACCACATAGGGTAGGTCAGGCCGAGGATGTCGAAGTATATGTGCTGAGGTGAAGGCTTGTTTTAATTCCTGAAAGGTGTTCTCAGCCTCAGCGGACCAAAAGAATTTCTTATTCTTTTTTAGAAGAGATGTGATTGGATGGACGATCTGTGAAAATCGTTGGATAAATCGTCTGTAAAAATTAGCAAATCTGAGTACACGCTGCACCCCTTTGGTAGATGTCGGGGATGGTCACTGAAGGATAGCCTCAACTTTACGTGTGGCCATATGAACTCCTTGTGGAGTAAGCATGAAGCCCAAAAAGTCGACCTCCGTGATGTGGAAGGAGCATTTTTCTAATTTGGCAAACAGTTGGTGCTGACAAAGCTTTTTCAACACTTCTCGTACATGGCCAATATGATCTTCCTTGGACTGTGAATATATCAGGATATTGTCAATGTAAACGAGGACACAGGCATCCAATAGTTCAAGGAATACATCGTTCATAAAGAACTGGAATGCGGCTGGTGCATTGTATAACCCAAAGGGCATCACATGATACTGGAAAAGTTTGTATTTGGTCCAGAAAGCTGTTTTCTACTCGTCGCCACTTTTAACACGTACGAGGTGATCGTCCCCCCAGAGGTCTAGTTTCATGTAGATTCAAGCGCTCTTTACCTGATCGAGTAATTCGGGGATGAGTGGCAGAGGACACCTGTCCTTAACCGTGATTTGATTCAATGCCCTGTAATCGATGCACGTTCTGAGGTCGCCTTCCTTCTTGGGTATGAAGAAAAGTGCTGAGGAAGCAGGAGACTTAGATGGGCAGATGAATCCGTTAGCTAGGTACTGGTCTAGGTAGGTTCTTAGGTGTTGATTTTCTTGCTCCGTTAAAGCGTATATTCAACTGCACAGGATTTGAGCCCCGGGTATCAGGCTGATCTGGCAGTCGAAAGGTCTATGTGGAGGCAGAGTGTTTGCTTGTTCCTTTTGGAATACGTCTTGATAATCCAAATACTCCAGGGGTAAGGCACCAGTAAGACCCAGAAGCACTTTTGCCTTGATTTTGTGATGTTGCTGGTCCTTATGGTAACAGGTTTTGGCGCATTCTTGCGGAAAGGTCAGCACTCGTGTTTTCTGATCTATTCTGGGATTATGGGTTTCTAGCCACGGTAATCCTAGGATCATCTGGAACTGTGGTGCCCCAATAAGATCAAAGGAGATGTCTTCCCGATGACCGTCCTGAAACATCAGCATAACTTTACTGGTGTGTTGCGTTACTGGCCCAGATGACAATTGAGAACCATCCACTGCCGTTACGTTTTTCCGTTTGTAGTTTCTGCCGAAGAGGGAGGCCTATTTGTGCAGCTAGATCCTGATCAATATTACCCACAGCTCCACTGTCAATATACTGTCAATATACGCCTCCAAAGCATGTACCCTTAATGGTTGCTGGTGGTGGACTATGAGTACCGGAATGACTAGATGTGAGGTCGGAACTACTTTCTTCATTTCGCTCAACAAGTGGACCCCTACACTTGTCGTGCGCTGGAGTTTTCTGGGGTCTAGTCTTGTTCGTCATTGCTGTTATCTGTTGCACCTACAGATTTCTTGGGAGGTTTTATTGGGCAATCCCGAAGAAAATGTCCTGCCATGCCGCAATATAGACAAAGTTGTTGTTGCCTGCTTTTCTCTCTTTCTGCCTTGGATATAGGGGCCCGTAACCCCCCGATCTGCATGGGTTTGGTTGTTTCATGAGCCTTGACTGGATGGTCCCTGGGTCGCATATAAACCAACCTCCCTTCAGTTCTTGTGTGATCCATTTTTTTGGTCTTGTAACCTATGATCCAGTTGCATCGTCAGATTAATATATTCTGCACAGCATTCAGGAGGGTTGACCACTTGGGCTAGTACGTCCTTTAATTCCCCACGCAGTCCTCGGTAGAATAATGTGGTTCTATTTTCTTCAAGCCAGTTGGTTTGTGCAATGAGGCGATTAAAAGTGGCTATGTACGTAAGCAGATCATGATTTCCCTGTTTTAGAGACAACAGTTCGTTATCCAGGGCCTGTCCTTGGGTGTGTCTCACGAACAACTTTTCCAATTCCCGTTGAAATTCCCCAAAATTGTGGAGTACTGGGTCATTCTGGTTAACTAATGGTGTGGACCAGTCTGCTGCGCTGCCTCCTAAATATGAAAGTACGAAAGCAACTATGGCACTATCGTTAGGCAAAGCTCCAGGACGGCACAAAAAGTGAAGGAGACACGTATTCATAAATATGGCATATTTGTTGGGTTCGCCAGTACACAGTTCAGGTGGGGCCAACAGTACAGCCCCTGGGAGTACCACTTAAACTGGTGGTGATGGTGGCAAAGGGGTTGGTGCGATTCCAGGTAAAGGGACTTGCCCCGCATGAGTTTGAAGCACCTGTCTTGAAAGTTCGTCAGTTCATTCACGAGCAACAATTAGATCCCTCCATAAGGCATTTGTATCTTCTCTGGAAGCAGGCACGTCAGCCCGTAATTCCCCCAGCAATTGTGCCAACTGGTCAGTCTCGGAGGTATTCATAAGACCCAGGCAGAGATTTGGAGAGGCTTCACGTTCTGTTACGCTCACCTGGTCTCTGCGGGGACGTTGGGGCATGGTTGGAGCCCTCCCAGGACTTGGCTCCCTTGGATCAACTCTCTCCCCCAGATTCTGCAAAATTGAAGACTCGGGACGCTGGTACTACCCCTGAGAGAAGATGAGAGGCAGTGAGAGTGACGTGGTGGTGTTGTGATCCCCCTCAACCCTTTTGTGCCAGAATGAAGTGAGCAAGAGTTTGCACATGCAAGCTCACCTGTTTTAATGTAAGGATGAGCTCTCATCCTGGTTTCTCTCAGCAGGGGCACCATGGATGGAACTAGTTGCGTCAGTGATCCTTAGCGTGGAGGTCCAGACCGGCTGCAACCTGTTCCGCCTTGAAGGTAGGTGTTTATAACAATGATTATTGTCCGTATCCTTTGTGGTGATTTTCCCCAATGATTAGTGCCCTTAATGTTATATTGTCCTTTCCTCTCTCTCTAGGTATGAAGGTGGCCCACGAGTGCGTGGTGATGGAAGAGAGTCCAATCCGGAAAACCTACAAGTGGTAAATTGACTTTCCGGATGATGCACCAAGTTCGCGAGTTGCACTGCCCAGCGTTTAGAGTTTATGCAATTGCTAACCTTGCGCTCTCTGTCTCCTTTGCAGGTGATGGCAAGCGGTTCCCCGAACTCCTACCGGCTGCCAGATGAGAAGAACCGCAAGGATGCTGTGCCGGAAGATGGCCCCGTGTTGCTTGGGAGTTCGGGGCAGGTAAGTGCAAGGCACCGCCCGAAGTGGATTCGAGGAGACAGGTAAGAGGCGTGGAGCCGCTGCTGGGTTGGAAGCAAGTGGAAGTGCTCCAAGCGATGGCGAGGCTCATCTCAGGTAAGATGCGCGCGGTAGCTGCAGAGTAGGAAGCGGGTAGTAGAGCTTCCAGCGATGGCGTGGCTGACCTCAGGTAAGATGCCCGTGGTAGCTGCAGAGTCGGAAGCGGGTAGCAGAGCTTCCAGTGATGGTGTGGCTGACCTCATGTAAGATGCGCGTGGCAGCTGCAGAGTGGGAAGCGAACAGCGGTGCTTCCAGCAATGGCGTGGCTGATTCCTGGTAAGATGCTGGATGGGTTCCGTAGACTGAAGATGTTTGTGCTGAACAGGTAAGGATCTGTAGATGGCGGTAAGCGTTATGCTGCACAAGCAGACTAACGCGAAGCGCCAGAATGCGGGTGGGGCTGGTTTATATAGGCTGGCCCCAGCCACTCCCTTTAGGCCCCGCCTTGTGGCCCCACTTTGCCAGTCCCCCTGTCTTCTGCACGTGCCTTCCATGCATTTGTATGGCCCAGCCCGGCCTAGATGCACGTGCCCTGAGCATACTGTGTGCAGAACACACTTTGAAACGAGCTTGGTGTCAGAGGCACAAAGACTGGGTCCATTGGGACCCGGCAGGAGATAGAGTGAATGGCCCTTGACCAGTGGCCATGACACAGGAGGGGGCAATGGAAGGAAGAGGGAGATTGAGAAATAGGCTGTTGCAGTAGTCCAGCCTGGAAAGGATCAGAGCTCTGGAGACATTGAGCTTCTGTGGAAGGTGAGAAAAGGAAGAATGCTCTGAGGAGGTGAAGCTGGAAGTGGTATTTCTTGGTAACGTCCATGATGTGAGGGGTGAAGGAGAGAGCATATTCAAAGATGACCTCAAGGGTTTTGACCTCACAAGATGGTTCAGATAGAGGGCCCACGGAGGGTGGCTAGAGGGTAGGAGTAAAAGAGGGTGCAGGTGTCACAAAGAGGAGGATCTCTGCCTTACTGGCATTGAGACAGAGATCATTCACTGCACACCATACCCGAATGGTGGACACTCGGGAATGAGAGAGGAGGAAGAAGGGGAAGCAGAGGGAGTTTTGCAGGAAAGCTGTATGTCATTGGCATAACACTGAAAATGCGGAGGGAAGGAGGAAGTCAGGTAAGCAAGAGGAGCGAGATAAATATTGAAGAGCTATGGCAAAAGGATAGAGCACTGGGGGACACCACAGATTGAGAGGGTGGTGGAGGAGGAGAAAGAGCCCAGTTGCATTTGGGAAGGGCAGTTAGTGAGGAAGGAGGTCAGACAATCCAGTGCCCGGTCAGTGATGCTGAGGGTGTCACGTAGTTGATTTATGAGGATTGAATGGTTGACTGTGTCAAAGGCAGAGGAGAAATCAGGAGAGTTGTAGTCGAGATTTGAGAGCATGGTTTCACAGGTATTCAGGAGAGCAGTTTCTGTGCCTCTGGATGCCCGGATTCCAGATTGATAGTCATGAAGGCAACCAACAAGATCAGTATGGAGGGTCACTTGGGGGAAGACCAACTTTTAAGAGAGTTTACCCTGGAAGAGGGTAGTAGAGCTAGTTAGACAGGCAGGAGGGATCATCAGGTGGATTTTTTATGAAAGGGTGCACAAGGGACTGCTTTAGGCATAGAGGGAAATAGCCAGTGGTGAAGGAGTGGTTACAGAAGTCAGCAAGAGCCGGGGCAAGAGAGGAAATGTTGTCCCTGATGGTTCTGGAGGGGCAGGGGAGCACTTGTTTGGAGGAGGCCTTCCTAGAGCGGACCACTCAAGAGACCTCACCCGGTGCTATGGGCAGGAGGGAGGAGAGTGAGGGGGATGGGAGGAGCGGGTCCAGGGGAGGCAAGGGAACAGGCATGGGAGAGGAGATGGGGTAGAGGAGAGTGAGGATAGGATGTCCTGAGTTTTGGATGTGAAGTGGGAGGTCAAGGCAGTGCAGAGATCAGGGGAAGGAACGAGAGAGGCAGAGACTGAGAGTGGATTGGCGAGTTCCTTGCAGATTTTGAAAAGTTTGGCCGTGTTGTTTGTGGCTCCAGAGATATGGGCTTGGATGTGGTCCCCGCTTCTTGAAGTGGATAGAGAAGCAATATTGCTCATTGGCTTTCCTCATGGCTCCTGTTTGCCATCTCATTTCAGTACCATGAAAGTCCGTAATCCTTATGTTTTCTGTGTTCTTCTTCGTTTTAGTACTTTCTTTCTTAGTTGTACTCCTGGCACTACAGAAATACATTGGCTTAATTTCAATATAGTTGTTGGCAATTGACGGGGGTGCTAAGGCATGTGAAGGAGGGATGTTATGTAATATGTTGTGGCCAAGGTATTCGTCCATATTCCCAGAAGGGGAGTCGCTCCCATGAGGTCCTCCCACGTTATGCCACCCCTACGTGGACTATTGGGTATCGACTGCAACTCCCTAGCTTCATGGGAAAGGGCTCCCCCTTGGGGGAAATAATGATACCTAGTGAATCATCGCACATCCCACTAGGCTGTGTACCTTTACCTGCCCCAATACCCATCAGGGCCTTGCTCATGATGCCTGAAAATCACAGCATCATGCAAATATGGAAAAGCACCATCGTCATCACTTGTCCTGGGCCAACAAAGCCAGAAATTGTGAAACCAGGCATTCAGCGAACACATCGCTAAAGTGACATCCCCGTGCCTCTGCCGATGGCTGACACACGCGACATACTAGCTGAGATGCACCGAACATTGCCATAGCCTTCTCACTTACAGTGGTACGAATGTAGAATGACCAGCAAGCCAACTGGGACAACCTGTCAGGACACTTACAGACCATAGAACCATTGGCTCCTGCAGTGCAGTCCTGGCCAAGACATCATTGAAAATTAGCAATGCTGCACACCCAGCACCAGATCCTGCAAATCAGCAATGGCCTCTGCACATCACCAAACTGACACATGAATTAGTAAACATGACCCTCATGGGGGAAAACTGCATATGTTTATTTTTTTCTTTATATATTGGGCATGTGTAAGGTGCTTATACATCAAGACATTGTTTCAAAGTGCCCACAGGGCAAAGGGAAGGGAACAAGTGAACAATACAAGACATTGAAATAAAATAACAGTGATGAGCAAAAGACAAAGGCGGTCCTACTAGGCCGTGTGAACATTCAGAGTGTGCAAGTGCAGCGAGAGTGGAGGCCCATGGGATGGGGGAAAGTGCTAGAGGCTCCACAAAGGGGGAAATGCCAGAGAGCCAGTTGCAAGGGCAACAGGTAAGTGCCAAGCAGTGACCACTTGGTAGGCGAAGGGTCACCCACCAGTACAATAAGTGCAGGTCTGGGAGACAACACAGGCCATTGAGTGCCCAAAGGCAAGTACTGTTGGGAGGGTGGATGCTGCATGCGATTGGATAGAAGGTTAGGACCCAGAGGGACACATACCCAGGCCATCAATCAGAGTGACTGTGGGTTATAGCACGGGTGGGAGAGAGGGAAGGAGGAGGAAAGTAGTAAAGTCTTGAGGAGCTTTCAGAACTTGAGGAGATTCAGCTCATAACAGAGAGAAGGATGGAGGCTGTTCCAGTCCAGAGGAGGGAGATAATCAATGAAAGAGAACGGCCACCCGCTCACTGCTTATAGAAGCGCTTGACAAGCAGAGAGTTGGAGCCAGAGGACTGGAGGGATCTGCAAGGAGAGAATTTGGTGAGAGCAAGTTGAAGATAGCCTGGTCCCCGGCCCCAGACAGCATTATGGATGATGCAGATGGGTTTAAATTATATATTTCAACAACTGGGAGTCAGTGGAGAGATTTAAGGGCTGGAGAGATACATTTCCTGGGCTTGAGGTCTAGGATAAATATTGCAGCCCTATTCTGGATTAGCTGGAGGCGGTGGAGAGAAGAAGGTAGATTAAGGAAGAGGCTGTTGCAATAGTGCAGCCAGGAGAGTACCAGAGCTCTGGAGACATTGAGCTTCTGGGGAAAAGTGAGGGAAGGAAGGATGCCTCTGAGGAGGTGGAGTTGGAAATGAGCCTTCTTGGCAAGATCAAATATTTCAGGAATGAAAGAGAGAGAGGAGTGGAAGATAATTCCCAGGTTTCTAGATTCAGAGGAAGGAGAGGGGGAGAGCTGAATGAGAGTGGCTAGAGTGAAGGGAGAAAAGAGGGAAGCGGATTCCCGATGTAAAGGCTCTCAGTCTTGCTGGAATTGAGACAGAGATCATTGGAGGTGCACTAAAACTGGGTAGCGGACAGTCAAGAGATGCAAGCAGTTCTTCAGGGGTGTTCAGGAGAGAATGTTCCGTACCTCTGGAGGCTCAGAATCTAGATTGATTATCATGCAAGCAACCAACCAGGTCAGTATACTGGGTCAGTTGTGGGATGACCAACTACTCCAGAAGTTTCCCAAGGAAGGGAGCAACAGAAATGGGGTGGTAGTTAGCTGGGCACAAGGGGTCAGCAGAAGGCATTTGCAGAAGGGGCTGCACAAGAAAGTACTTGGGGGAGAGGGGAAAGAGCCATTAGCAAGAGAATGATTACACAAATAAGCAAGTGCAGAGGCAACAGAGCCAATGATGTCCTGAATAGTTCTGGAAGAACAGGGGGAGACCTGTTTGGAAGAGACCTTCACAGAGCAGATAACTCTAGTCACCTTGCACGATGTGATAGGAGAGAAGGAAGAAAGAGTGGATGAGGGAGGAGAAGGTGCCAATGGAGGTAGGCCAATGGGAGGAAGGGTGGTGGAAGGGGACAGAGAGAGAAAGCTCAGGATGTCTTGAGTTTTAGCAGTGAAGTGTGTGGCCAGTGCAGTGCATAGGGCCTGGGAAGGAAGGGGTGAGGTGGAGACTGCAGATGGGTTGGCAAGCTCCTTGTAGATTTTAAAGAGTTCAGCCAAGTTGTTTGGGGCTTCAGAGATGCGGGCCTGGGTGTGATGTCTCTTCTTGGAGTGAATGGAGAGACGATAATGCCTTTGGAGAAGGTGACAGGCCAGTTTATCAGAGGTCTGCCACTTTGTTCAACAGCTCTGCAGTTGCGTTTCAGGGCTGCTAAAATAGAATCTTACCAAGTGTTACACTTGGTGACCGGTTTCAGGTGGAGCCTCATGACACGGGCAAGAATGTCAAGGGTGTTGGTTATGGCGAGATGGAGAGCAGAGTCAGTAGTTGAGTCGGCAGTGGGAGGAGGGGGAAATGAATGTGGAAGCGAAGGCAGCAACTGACACTTGTTTCATTCAACGGATGTCCACAAACGAGGCTGGCAGAGCTGGGGGAGGTTTGGTCACTGGGCCGAGATGACCCAGGTTCGAGGAGAGGAAGGAGTGGTCAGACCAGGAGAGCAGGGTGGAGTGAGGGGCAGAGAGCAAAATATCAGTATGGATGAATGAGTGTAAGAGTGTGTCCAGCCAAGAGGCTAGGACCAGAGGGGAGACTAGAAAGGCAGAGAGAGGTGCAGAGGTCATATAAAAGAGTGAGGGACATGATTGAAGAGTCAAGGTAGATGTTGCTGTCACCCAGGAGGAGGGTTTAGAGGTAGAAGTCGGAAGAGAGGAGGAGAAATCAGCCCATTTTGAAAGGAAAGGGAAGATGGGGACCCAGGGACATGTAGATGGTGGCAATGGTCTGAGAGGAAGTAGGAGAGATGCCAAGCTTGCAGACCAGGCTTTTCAACTGATGAGTAGGGTTTGGTGGGTATGAGGGAAGAAGGGACCCACTCAGGGAATATCAATGCCACTCTACTGACTGCAGGGTTGGAATGAGGCTTGGAGATTATCTTCTAGCCACCAGGGAGAAGCGAATGAAAAGCAGTGACTAAGCTGGCATTGAACCACGTCTCAGTGAGAGTGAGGACGTTGAGATCAAAGTCTTCAAGTATGAGGCAGATGTCAGAAGAAGGTTTGATAGCAGAAAAAGCATTAAGAGTGGCTAGGTGAATCCGGTCATCGCCGTTGAATGTTTTCAGAGGAGGGGCGCAAGGGGGGGGTATGCTCATCGGAGGAGGAGAGGGCAGTGTTGGGGAGAGAGAGGTCAGAGGGATAGCAGGAGAGGGAAGGAAGTTAATAAGAACAGGCAGGCGCTGTTCAAAGAGGATAAGTATTGGTTTTGCCCCCTACCATGATAGTGCCATTACTAAAGACATTATTGATGCACCTGGATGATGAGAAGCCCGTCAAGAGTACTTCCACTAGTGCCACCATTAATGGGTGAGGAAGAGAAAGGGACAGAGTGGAGATCAGATGAGGAGTCCAGAGGTCTGGCGAGGGGGCAGAAAAGAGGATATCAGTGGCAATCTGTCTGGAAGTAGCGCTGATATAGGTGTCAGCGATAGGTAGTCCAGGATTAGAAGACAGGAGAACTCTTTTGAACTTTTTTCTTCCAGACTTCATGAGAGAGGGAGCATAGGTGATAGAATTGCAGTTAGAATAGATGGGAGGGATGGAGAGTGCCATAAGGATGGGAGATAGGAGAGTAAAGGGAGTGAAGAGAGAACTGCACAGGCAGGACACAACTACTCACCAGGCAGTCTAGCAGCCGAACAAGGAAGTTAGATGGCCAACAAGAAGTCTTATGCTGGAATAGGAGGATATCTAACCAGAACACTTATTTCAAAGCAGGTGGTTCAGAAGGGATGGAATATTAAGAAAGTAGGCAGTGATGGGCAGATCTGCGGCATCAAACTCGAGACAGGGCAAAAGGTCAGCAGAGATAAAATGGGTGAAGTTGATGGTTTGGGTCAGTAGATGACGATGAATGAGAGTGTCATTGTTGTGAGTGGGCAGCAGCGGACCCCAAGCTGCAGCGGAGCTCCAGAAAGACAGGAGGGCCTGCGAGGGGCAGATCAGGTGTCAGGTTCCGCGGAACGATGGAGAGCAGCATCATGGAGGAGCGGGACTATGCAGGTGGTGAAGAGGGAACCAAGGGCACCGGGCGCCTGAAGAAACAGAGCCTTCAGGATCTGTTGCACGGCGTGAGGGTGGCAAGTGAGGGCCGCCACTTGTTCCCGGCCCACCGTGAAGCCCCAGCATCAAGCATGGTATAGGATAGTGAGTGGAGCTTCTGTGGTCAACGGTGTACTTCCTGCAGACTCTCCAACAGAACAGGCTCTCCTCTAGCTACCAGGTAAGCCCTGGTGCTGTCCAATCACACCTCTTCTTCTATTGGGAGGTACCTAATTGGCGTCGTGAATCTCCAGGCCTGAGGCACAATAAGGAATCTCTACTGATGGTTAGGCTCTCTGAATGCCCCGGGTGAGCTCAGTGCCACCACTGCAACTCCTCCACTCTCTAGGCGATGGGAGGGTGCTAGTCTCACCAGTTCTTCATGCCAGGGGGCCCATGCAATGTCCGGTGCAATGGTGGCTGATGGAAAGAAGGCACCACCAATTTCTTTCTGTGCTGACCCTGCTCTTCAGTTCTATGCACAGTGAGTTCAACAGCACCAACCTGTATATCTCTGTGAGTCTCAGCATCTCCAGGGTGTCAGCGGTTTGCATAGAGCTTCAAAGCCCCAGAACATGCAGTGTACCATCTCTGTGCTCCTAAGGACCTCAAATGCTGGCTTCATGATGAATTCAACTTAACCATAATGTGATTATGCTCTAGGGGTTGCACAGATGGCCTACCGGTAGGGATCCTGTCCTCGATGAATAGGAGGTGGTCAATCGGCGACTGTCACCTGAGTGAGGGCTAGCCCACCCGGATACACGCTCTTGGCAAGGATGTTCAGCAGCAGAAGCATGGCCCTCGCTACGGCACCCAAGATGCTGGGGCGAGCGATCCCGCTAAAGAGCACAATGTTAGATATCATGGCTCCACCCAGTGCTCAGTCAACACGCAGCATACCAAAGCGGGGGGCTGAGGCGGTTGGCTTCTTTCATGGACATTCACAAGTGCTGTGTGGCCCAGGGCTCCTCGCCGCATCACAATACGGGGCATATGATGGGTACATTCAAAGGACATGGCTAATTGCACCAGAACCATCCCCTTTCATGTGCCACGAATACATCAGCCAGGAACACCTGAAAACGATTGCAATCAACCCTAATGTGCTGCACGTGCCCCTGAAAATACAAAATGGGACCACCAGAACAAAACTGGTTCATCAAGGCCTGCTGTTCAAGCAGAAAAGAAAAGATGTTAAAAAGCCTTGTGCAAGGCAGCACACCATGCTACCAGCAGCTGTTAGGATGATGAGATGTAGAGGCTCTGTCTGGCATCCACAGAAAGCAGAGGGCACCACTTCAAACCTCCAAGAACGGCTGAGGGCAACCTTCCAACTGCACCCACAGCCGTTCAGACAACCTATGGTAGCCACAGAACACATCACATCTACAACGGACACAGATGCCACCACAAACACCAGGCCAGAACATAGACCTCTCACGACAAAACACCAGCACTGCACCACAGAGGGGAGGGAACATGTTAGAATTTTAAAAAGCTGAATTGCCGATGCTGGCCCAAGAAGTGTAGCCTCACGTAATGTCGCTTCACAATGAGGGGCTAATGGACAGTAAAAGAAGATGCAGTGGAAAGATTTGTGTAGGCTTTTCTGCACACAGACCCAGGTCTATCGTAGGGTTCTTAACTTAAGAAATACTAGTGTCAGATTCACATATGCATCCAGGTGATGGATAGTGGCGAGGGCCAAACGGAGGAGGTGCACAGACCTGTGCCAGCTCTGACACCTTTCTCCCCTGCCTTCACATGTTGGCATGTTGCAGTATTTATGATCATCACCTCTGCATGCACAATCACTGCCACGTTCAGTATGTTAATTACTCTGCGTTAAAATCTATCACACACTGTGGCTTTCGACAGCAAACTTCTAACTGCCCCCTTAGCAGACAGAGCTCTGGCTAGCAGCTTCTCTTCTCCAAACCAGAGTACCTTTGCAATCACCTCCAGAAACTCCTCCTTTTCTCTCTCTCATTACCCTTTTAAAGGCCCATGGGCTCAGTCACGTGGCACCACTTGTATTTTTGTCACCAAACCTCTTGGCAAGAGGTGATTTACCACATATCCTTGCTGCAATCTACACAGTCTTAATCTGCTTTTCTAATAATCTGCACATGCTCACATTAAATGTAAACCCCCCAACCCTCCTTCCACTGCAAATCCACCACAGGGCCAAGAGACCACGCAAGTGGCAGGAGTGAGCGGTACAAGATCCCATAACCATAACATTAACATCTTGATGAATCTTTGGAGGCTGCAAGTGTGCAGCCAAAGCACCACCATTAGCCTCTGAACATATATATCAATCCTGTGTATGTGTGTTTATTGTCTTCTCCAACAAACCGTTGTATGTGCCCCGCTCCACATAGTACCACGGTATGCCGGCAGCAGAACCTCCACAGTCAATGGTGATGTTGGGTGTAATCAAAGGCGCCAAACCAACAAAAGTGAAGGGCCATGGGAAGCATGGCCTGTAGCTTTCATCAAAGAAAATAAGAAAATACTTTACACAGAAAATTGGCCTATTATAGCAGACTGTGGGGGTTACTGCATATAACATCGGGGATGTGCTATGTGAAAAGGCTTACCTGTCCTTACAAAAGGAAAAGCAGCCTTTTATTCACAAAGGTAGAAGAAATTCAAAGGTCCCTTTCACATGAAAAACAGGAGTTTTAAACAATGACACCAAAATGACTTTGCATGTGTGTTTGCATTTTAATGCAAGACATGGCATAAATGTACCCCAGCTAGCATAAAGAAGTCAGGGATAAGACATGATGTTGACAAAAAGTAATGTATATTATGCTTCACATGCACAATAGCAGTAAACATCTGAAAAGAAAAGACCACTTTGTTTCCATGAAAAGGTTCCTGTAGGCCTGAGGCAGCCCCTTTTGCTTGCTGTGGGGAAACCTTCACAAAGGACTCCCCCACTGAAAGCCTGGCTGGCATCCCAGCTGTCTACAACTGCAATAAAGTGTGGCAGGTAAGAGGTGTTGAAAGCTGACTTGTCCGGAACTGGGATCTCTGAAAGCTCATTTCTGTGGAGAGCAAATGTCTCTAGCCGGTGCATGACTGAAACATGGGACGGCGGTCTCTGTGTTGCCAAGGTGCCTAAGTGTTTATGACTGGCAGTTACCAACTTCAAACAACAAAGAGACTAACAGAAAAAACTCTTGTCACAGGCTGGCCCAGAGAGACAAATAGCATGCATAACCTAAAAAAGATCTATTAATTTTAAAGGACTATTATCATTTAAGCATTTTTCTCAGCAACCATAAGTCATACTTCCTTGATTGATGTGTGTCATATTTTAGGTGCTTTCTAGGCAAGTTCGTTGAAATATAATTCATCCTCCTGCGACTTAGGGAATTGTAATGGCGAGCTAAAAGGTGTTCCTGGCTGCTATGAACATGTCCCAGATTTAAGGGTTGCAGACTGCTGGGGGGTAAAATTAGGGTTGTGGGTAATAAATTACATGTTCCGAACTATTGTCCTTTTTGTAACTACGGTGGGAAATTGCCAAACTGCTGTGCAACATGGTGCGGACCCGGCTGTCATTTTATTAAATTCCCCAGGAGTAGCTGATTCAGAAAATATATGCATTGTGGCAGTTACTAGTAAATCACACATTTTTTGACACAACTAGATTTTTGCCAAAATGTTGACATGGGAACAAAATGGGATTTTAAATGGAAGTTGCCATATGTCTGTTCCAGACTCCTAAACCAAACCAGAGAAAGAGAGGCTGGACTTGAGAGGAGAGAGAAGGCTAACTGTCCAATCCTATTTGTGAGAACTCTTGCACTGCCCAAGATTGCAAACTTGAGGGTGTCATCAGTAGTACATAGAGTGGATGCACTATGAGGAAGGGACAGAGCTGCTGAAACTTACTATATGGCAGCTACAAGGAAACACCAAAAGGAGATTCTTGCTGTGAGTGACTCTGTGTGGAGCTGTCCATTGCTGGGAAGGCCTAAAAGCTGGCCAGGTCCTATGGTGGAGAGCTGGGGACCATCCTTGAGAGTGGAGTGGCCTGTCCTTCCAGAGGGTCCTGAGATGCAGCTGGATTTCCTGAACTTTAAACAGAGGTTTTCAATGTAAGTAGACTTGAACCATTTGCAACCAAAAGGTGAGGGATCTGCTGGCCTTAAATCCTTTGCCTTTAAAGTGGTTGGGGGAGGAGGAGAATGGCGTAGATCCTTGGCATATTTAACTAAACATTTGTTTAATTTATTACCCTTTGGCAGAACACCACAGGGTGATTTTTGTTAAAATTTGAAATTAACAAAGCTCATGCCCAGTATGTGCTTAAAACTATAGACTGTAATTTAAATGGGTAATCCTATGGCTTAAGCTTCCCCAACACAGGTCTTTAAGTGGAGGTGGGTCTGAAACCAAAATTTGCAAAACGTCCCAGTCCTTACCATCCAGCATCCCCAACACAGGCCTTTAAGTGGAGGGGGGTCTGTAATCCCAAACTCTTAAATCATTCCAATTTTTCTGTCCAACTTCCCCAACACAGACCAAAATAGAGGGATTGGGTTCTGAAAAACCCACTCCTAAATCAGCCTCTGTTTATTTACTGCTAGTCATTTAAGCACACAGGAAACCCGAAATTGTACAGCATTGCAAATGTAAATTGATTTAATCAGGGACCATTTTTGATGATCATTTGTTTTGAAATTTGCATAAAGTAAAATATTGTGATTTGAGTTTTCCCCCAACCAAGTTGTGCGAGTTATTTATGTAGAGAGAAGTTTATTGTGGTGTGCCATGGATAAAGTGGTGTGTGACATTTTAATTTGATTTTCTATTACCTATCATCCAAATAAATACAAATATATTTCCTGTATACCGTCTTGGTTCTTGGCTCATTGGTAGCTCAGGGGGAGGGATCGAAGGGGTATGATATGCACCACAAATAGGGCTGAATAAAGAACTGACAGTAAACCATTTATTTTGTGACACCTAGATTGGGGTGGGAAGGAACTCCCTGAGTTGAGGGTGGCCACTCAATAAACCATTACAAATGTGGGGCTTGTCTGGGATTTGACTGGCTATTTTCTACTCATGACAAGGGCAGTGCTGTCCCCCACCCCAAGGCAGCCCTCTTCTACTATCCCCGTGCATCCCGCTTCCCGCTCCCATTATCTCTTCTTCCAAACCCCCACCACTCCAATTCACTGCAGGAGGTGTCGCGATTCACTATGTGTTCACAATCACCGAACTGTTGCCAACGCTTGGATTTGATTTTATGGACACATTCACTGTTTGTGCTTCAACTTCTCAACTCTCATGCTGGATTTCTTACTCAGGGTGGCCCTGAACCATGCTGTGCCCATCGTCACCGTGAATCCTTGCCTACATTTTCTGTTCCCTGCAACATTATGTGTTACTACTGATTTCTGCAACTGTATTTGCTCTCCCCTCTGCTTCTCTGCTCTTTTTCACAGTTTTATTCTCTGTTCTCTCCTCCTCTCCCTTCTCCCATCTCCCTCTCTCCTCCCGCCCTCCCCTACTTTTTTCTATGCACTTAATCTATCAAAAGTGTCCCTGTATCTAGTATGAAAGCAACAAATGTTTGTCTCCTCCCCGCCTCCCTTACTTGTTTTTCATCCCCTCCAGCACTATCTGAAATGTCGTCAGGCCCAGGATGATATTTGCTTGTTTTGTTCCTCTCCCTTTTTTCTCCTCCCCTCTCCCTCACCTCTTGTAATTCTCTGGCTCTACCAGAAATGTCGTCAGGCCGAGTATAGTAGTTGCCTGTCTGTTCCCATTTCCTTCCTATCTGGGTCTTAGCACTCACTATCTGAACTGTCGCCAGGCTGAGTACGATAGTTAATTTCACATTCTTGTTGTTCATTGCCTGTAAGAATGTTATTGTATTTTCCCTTGTTCCCTCCCTTGCCGTGAAGCACTTTGAAACACATTGGGCCTCATTACGGGTTTGGCTGCCTCCAAAATGGGTCCGGATTCCCTGAATGGGGAATTACCGGGCCATTCTGAGTTAGGAGGGCCCGGTAATTCCTCCCTCAGGGAACCCGGGCCCGGACCTTCCCCATTCCCATTCGAGCCCCCATAGGGCTCAATGGGAATGGGAGAGGGAGCTAACAACTGGCCAATTACGACCGGCCCGTTGTTAGCTCCCTGGTCCCCTCGCGGGACCCGGTAAGGATGCCTGGTTTTACCAGGCTTTACCAGGCGTCCTTACCGGGTCCCACGAGGGGACCTCATAATCAGGCGGAATGAGAATAACGGGTCTGCATCCATTAGCAGACCCCGTTAACCCATTCCGCCTGACTCGTAATGAGGCCCACTGTGTATAGGCGCTATAGAAATAAACTATCACATCATATCATATAATTGAGACAGACTATTCATCTTGATGTAATTGCATTAAGGTGGAGGGAAAGACATCTTTGTTTTATTAAAGTGCCGCAAGGACTTGAACCCTGAGTTCCACTGTGGTGTATAGGTGATAAATTAAGATTGAGTAAGAATTGAATTTTGATCTGCCATTGTGAGTGAAAATTAAGTGGGAACAGGTTTTTTTTTGACCCTGCACAAAGGAAATTCTACAAAAATTGCAAAAAGGCTATTTAAAAGAAAATGAATAACATTTAATTAGATGATGTCAGGAGACATTTCCTTACTAAGCTGTTCATTCATGGTGGGCGTACAGAGGCAGATGAAGGGAGCTGGCAAGCTGAAATGATGCAAGATGTTACATCAGAAGGAACTGACATTTGGTGTGAAGGTGGGATATGGCACAAAGCATTAGAGGCCTTTTATATGACCTGAAATACTCAAGAAGAACTGAGTCAAATGGCTCAGCTCACAGCTTATATATACTTCCACTTGCAGTTTCTGGAAGGGCGAATGCAGAAGAGTGAGGCCTGTGTGTGAAGTCTGATTGAGAATCTAAATGAGGCGCAGGAAGAATTTAAACAATTAAAGGATCAAGCACAGCAGAGCCATGAGTTCGAGTTAAAACAAGAAAGCCTCATGGAACAACTCACAAATGAGTTAAAAACCCAGCTGTTAGGAAGTGCAGAGTGTGAAACACAGTTTTCTACACTGCAAAATGCACATAAAGAGTCTGTGGAAAATATGCAACATAAGGTAAATGATCGGAATATGTATAATAGAGGGCTGTTAGATGACCTTATGGCCTTTCAATTACAAATAAAGGAGTTTAAACAAATTAAAACAGTCCATTAATTATAAAAGGGGTTGATTCCCAAATTGACTTTGATCAGATATATCAGCAGGTACTTACTGGCCAAGTCGCCTTACTCCTCCTCCTAGCCCTTTCTGCAGCATTCGACCTGGTCGACCACTCTGTCCTATGCACCCACTTCAACACATCAGCTCACTTCTCCGTTGAGGCCATCACATGGATTAGATAATTCCTTAACGGCGGAACCATGAGGGTTTTTTTCACCTACAGCAGCAGCAGACCCCATACCCATCACCTGTGGTGTGCCACAGGGCTCTTGTGTCTCCCCCACAATGTACAATATATTCACCAAGCCCCTTTTCGATGATCTGGATCATCTCGGTATCGCCTAGACCAACTACGCAGATGATACCCAGATCCTCCTCCCGCTTTCTGGGGATTATGAAGAGGCTTGGCGAAGAGAGTGTAAATCATCATCCAGGCATGGATGGCCACTCATGGACTATGCCTGAATGATGATAAAACTGAAGTTATCATCCTGGGCACCGCCTCCAGTTTAAAGAAATTAGGGCCTGTCTACTCTTCTTTCACAATTGATGGCAATAGCATCAAAGTAGGACAAGAGGTTAAAACGCTAGGCTTTTACTTGGATTCTAACTTCTTCTTCAACAGACAGGTGAACTCCCTAGCCTCCTCATTAGCTTAAACGTGTAAACTGATCCGCGCAGCCAAACCCTTTCTGTCCGACACTAGTTGCCTGACCCTAGCTAGAGCCCTCATATTGTCCCGCCTGGACTATTGCAATGCTCTTTATCTTGGGTCCTCCAAAGCCACTACCAGCAAACTACAAACTCTTCAGAATAACGCTCTTAGAGCGGCATTGGGCATCTCCAGAAGAGAGCATATTACAGCACACAGCCAACAGAATAATTGTCTCTCTATCAAAGACAAAATCCTCCTAAACACTGCGTCACTTACTCACAAATCTCTCAATAACACTGCTCCAATTTATCTGATCGATAGATTTCATAGACAGACCTCTCTGAGACCCACAAGAACAGTCTACAAAGACTGCCTTTCTGTCCCCAACTTCAAACATTCCACCATAGGGGGCAATAGCTTCCCAGTGAAAGCAGCTAAACTGGAATTCCTTACCGCCAACTCTCAGAATGGATTTGCCTCATCAAAACTTCCGATCTAAGGCTGTTTCATGGTTGAAAACGCAGGCCTTCTAACACATCCAGTTGTTAAGTCTTTCATGTTCCTATATGTACATATTGTACCTACATGTGTTTATCTGTATATATGTATATAATCCTGCTTTTAATACTACTGTGTTTATGTATATATTTTTGTTGTTGTAACTATGCTTCGCATATTCATGTAACTACTGCGCCCTGTTACCCAAGGGTATGTTTGCGCATTACAAATAATAAAACTAACAAACAAACAAACTTTAAAACAACAGATAATTCAACCAGTGAAGAAAAAAAAAAACTCTTCAACCAGGAGAATAGCGTCCTTGCACAGGAGGTGCATCAGTTTAAAATGGATGCATGAAAGGGCCAGTCAGGTCCTCAAAAATGAACTGGAAATAGGCAAGAAAATGTAGAATTCATGGAGCATGTGAGGCAAGCGAAAGTGACCTGTTACAAGCAGCGCAGTGTAGAAAAGCGTGCAAGCGGGATCTGTATTTTGAAAGCAAACCGCTTTGAATATGCGCGCCCAATGCAGACAGCTAAAAACAAATGAGTCAAGTTGGAATGATATCAGGGAATTGAAAGATCGATTAATGGCCCAGAGTAAAGTGGTCGAGGCCAATCCTGCCTTGGACTCAGAGTTAAAAAGCCAGCTCTCTGAACACCATCAGGAAATAAGGACAGAGAGAAGCAGATGTGAGAGTTTGACAAAGGAAATTGAAAAACACAAACAAGCACTGAGGCACCCTGACCAATCAGGATATGGGGAAAGGGCCCTCTTATCCAGGGGTGGTGCCATCCCCATCAGGATCCACATGCCAGTTAAACAGGACTTCCTATGGGCCGACTGTGACTGACCTGATGCTTTCCTCCTACAAAGCCCAAGGAAACATGAGACACCTAGACATACCCAGGACTAGTCAAACTGATCTAGAAGGCCAGTTCTTATCTGAGATTGAGGAGTGCTCAACTGTACCACACAGAAGGGAAAGTGGCCGGACCAGTGTGTCCTGGAAAGTAAAGAATAATCCAGTGAGTAATTCAGACCATGAAAACTCCCTTGATGAGAAAATGAGAGAGTTGGACTTTAAAATAATGAGATTGCAGAGAGACCACCTAGATCACTTAGTTGGAGAAGAACATTCAAAGTTTCAACCCAGGAGGGGGCATATTAAAAAGCTCCTTACATTCAGTGGAAGGGGTGAAGTTCCCCAGGCTGTCCGAAAGGGGGGAGACTACACAGTTGAGTCAGTCTGAGGAATAGACTGAGTATGATCCTGTGCCAAACGGTGACTGCAGGAGAAATGACCCTGAAAATTTACAGCGGCACAGGAAAGAAGAGTCCAGACCCCGTGGTTCTGAGAGGTATTCCCAGTCTCATAGAGATAGGGAACGCCTAGAAGAGAGGGAATGGAGTACCAATAGCAGCTCTGAGTCAGAAGGTGAATGGACTCAGGTGCTGAGAAAAAGGAAGACAAGGAAACAAAGAAAGGGTTGTGTCAATGACCCCATTATAAAAATCAAGGCCATAAAGAGCGTCATGACCCCATACCATAAAAACGCTAAGTATTTGGTTGGAACATCTTAAATTGTGATATCGATTTGGAATAAAAAATTATGTAAATTGTATGGCGTTTGTGAAATGGATGTTCTCTCGTGAGTACTCCAGTTTCTTTTCGGGACTGAAGGACCAGACAATTATAAATGGACCACCTATAAGGTGGTCATTTTGAAAAAAAAATCCACACATTGAAACCCACAAGATGCCCGTAAGACTGCATATAATTTTCAATGTGGGGAGGATCAAGGGCCTAGGGAGTTTGTACAGGAGTTAAAGCAGGCATTTGCTCAGACTTCCCAGTGGGTGAACACAAATAGTAGGTAGTTCATAACTACTTATTTTCATGTGCTCCCTAAATACATAATGACTCCATTGGTGCCTAATTTTCACGAGTACAGGACCCTGAATTGAGTGATTGAACAGGCCACCCGGCCCTACGAGGTCCAGAAGCCCCCTGAGAGTAAAAACACCTCCAAAACACCAAACCATCTAACACCCCTGCTGCTGCGAAGGTGGTGGGGTAAAAAGTACCCCTCCATTGGATCTGGAGACAGGGGGCCTAAACCTAACCCTCCTACTTCAAGCAAAATGGAAGGAGGAAGGGACCCCCAACCTGGCCCAATCAAATGGTAGTCAGGCAGGGGCCCAGAACAATGATTCCTCAGACCCTGCCACCTATGTAAGCATTAGGCACAAGGGTACCAAACCAATCCAGAGTTATGTATACACTCCCCCGGCTAAAGGGGGGTTCCAATCAGGTAAGGAATGCCCCAGGAAACTTCCCTCCAATCATCCCTCAGGAGAGAAGTATCACTTCACCTCCTAATTTGAACTTTTTCCCCAGATATCCACCGAACCAGAATTTCCAAAATAATCCTCTTCCCGCTCCCTGGTTCCAAGTCAAGCGATCCATGAACCCGGGAGAAAGGAGATTCAGGATGGAGAATTGTGGGGGAGATTTCCAGTACCCAAGCTACTCCAGGAGAAGGGACAGTTCCCCTTTTCTGGAGCAGCAGAGGTATGACTCGAGACTTCCGTACCACCCGGAAAAGGTCTTGCAGCTGGAGCGACAGGTCCAGCAATTGACCAATGATATGGGGTGCATGCTGAGGGCACAGTACAACCCTCAACCTAACCCTACTTCCTAGCATTCACCATCATCAAGGTCTGATGCCCCATGGGGGAAATGACTGGAGGAAATGTTCAACAAACCACAGGTTCCTGAGGAGTGGGTTCGGGTGGAGGGGAGATACCAAGCCCTAGAGGAAGCTTCCTCTCTCACCCAGACAGAACCCCTAAAAACCTCTCAGCCTGAAAGTGTCTCTTCTGCCCCCAAAATGTTAGAACACAAAGAGCAAAGGGTAAGTAGGAGAGACCAAAGAAGAACCCACTTTGTGGAGGAGATCAAGATCATCCCCTTTGTAAGAGAAGAGTCTCCAGATGATTCAGGTGAGCAGACCTTCACTTTCAAAAATGGGGGTAACCTTCCCAAAGAAAAATGGGTCCCAAAAGACTTTGAGTGGGACAGGGTAAGTATGGAGACCGCCCCAGAACAAGAAACTATTCAACCCTCAAAACATGAGCCAGATAGAATATAAATGGAGGTGTCCTTCCCCATAAACAGGTTCTAAAAACTGCCACAAGGAAAAGGGGGACAGCAAAGAATCAAAGGAGAAAGATGAATCCCCTAATCTAACGATTGTTAGTTGTAAAGGTTTCATCACAGATTCCCGATCCCCGACACAGAAAATTGCCCAAGATCACACAGTGTCATAGTTCAATATTAAGAAAATAACCACTGGGCTGTCAAATAACTCACACTTTCTTTGCATCTTCGATGAAAAAGAAAGCTGATTTCATGCACCCGTCAAGGTGAGGCGTTCATGTGAATTATCAGATCTGGTGGATACTGGATTCCAAGCCACCCTCTGGTGCAAAAAAGCCTTTGACCAACTAAACTGAGGATGGGGGGGTGGGTGGCCAGCAAATTCCCCTCACACCACTTCCCGGACAACTCCATAATTTCACTGGGAATTACATTTCTGTAAAAGGACTTAACAAATGGGCTCCTGGTTTGGAACCTATTCTGCCCAGGAGGGCTACTTATGGAACAAAGAAATCAATCTTTCGTAACCAGTTCTGGAAAAATCTTGATTTTATAAAAGTTGCATGGATCAACATTCAATGTGGTGTGAAAAACTTGAGCATCAATCGGCATTCAGCCGGTCATACATAAAAACAAACAACAACAACAATAGAAAAGTATACACAATTGGGAATACAATTGCTTGTGTGAAGAGAAACGTTAGAGTCCTTTGCTGTCAATTCCTAAAAGGACAGTATTGTATGGGAAAAAACAAGTGAACCTTTCTCAAGATTTTTCCAGAACTGGTTATGAAAGACTGATTTCTTTGTGTATACACGTAGGATGACAGGGGAAAGGAGAGTGCTCAAGTAAATACCCTGACCTATTCAATTGTATTTTTGTTCCATTTCTGTAAAAGGGACTGCAGATCTGAAGAAAGAAATTGGGCAACATCAAGTTAAATATGTTGTGATAGTGGTGACTCCAAAGGGCACACCTTGTTCCCTGGGGAATGATCTTCTGAGGAGGTTATCACCTCCGATCAACTGTGTCAAAAATATCCTCTGGACCCAGACTAACTGGCCTATAAAACTAAGAATGAGTACCAATTATGCAAGCATGAATGGTACCTGTCATTTAATTAATCAGCGTTCTGAGAATGTAGAATTCCATTTCAAGAATAACCAAGTCCTTTACATCACTGTCATCTCTGTAGGAGAGCAAACTGGTGATGGGAACCCTTCTCCATCCTTGAAACTCAAACTTCCTCCCCCCCAGTTTTAAGTGGCATCCACACTGGAAGGGAACACCCTAAAATGTTATACGAGTCCAAAATCAGAACAAACAATGAGTCCTGTGAAACCAGACAAGGAAGAACTCGCCCAAAGTCTGACAGACATTCAGAAAAAGGGCAAATAGTTGTTTTTCCCCATTCAGTTAGATGAGGGGGAGGAGCCAGTGCTCACCACAGTATGCCTGAATAACAGAAGGAGCTTCATCAGGGATGTATTACTCAGGAAACTCCCAAAAGATCAGACCATTCCCACCTTTAAATTGATTGACAAATGGGAAATAGGTCCGGAAACACCAAATTCCAAGCATCTCCTGCCTAGCAGGTGCATGCTAAAAATGTCCATTGGTGACAAAAGCATAGAATATAACTGTTGGGTTGTGAGAGATGTCCCTTCCACCTTTTATTTAGGCAGTGACATTCTCAAGCGATTCACAATCAATTTGGACCTAATTAATAATAAAGCCTGGTCACGACTGAGGGGTAAGCCCATGGGCTTTGTCAACATTGAAAAAGCATTTCATTCAATTCAAATGCTGCCTTATGCTGTTGACGCTGAAGTGCGGGAAGAGGTTTCCATCCCAGGACAGGTGCGACAATTCCCCTCAAAATCAAGGGAAGCAGAACCTCAAACATCAAGACACCTATACAAATTCAAATTCCCATCTCCAACCACAAGGTTTTTATTTAATCCGACACCTCTAGTAGACCTAGAACACAACACCATTCGAATATTGGTGGTTAACAGCAACCCTCAAAGTATCACTTTGGGTGCAGACACCTTTATTGGAATGGCGGTTGATGTCCATTCTATTGATTCAGGTAATGAAATCATGGGACCATTTCCAAACTACTGTTTCGACATCAGCGATGTATTCCTCCCGAAAAGATTTTTACTAGTCATGGGGGGAATTTCATGGTGTACTCTGTGGGATGTAATTACCCATGCATCCGGGCCCTACCTCAAAACTGTGCAGTACTGGCATTGAAAACATCATAATGGCGAGAGCTCCCCAGAAAATGCACAGGAAAATCCCATTTCGCCTATATTGTGAGTTCAGAGAGGCAATGCTGATTGCCAAATGCAACCTAGAAGTGTGGGGAATTCATTTCTTAAATCCCAAAAATGGGTGCAGTACCAGTACTCACCACTATCCAAAAGCCGGCGTTTTAAAACCACTCTGTGTTTTTCTGAAGGCAAGTCAAAATGCCTATTTTCAAACATTGCAATATGTGCAAAATATTCACTGAACACCAGCAGACATTTGGCAGAATGGAGTTTTGTGTGCCTACAAAATCTGGGAAATGAAGATCATAAGACAAGGTTTATAACAAGACTGGCTGAGCTGTGGATTGCAGCAGTTTAAGTTGCACTGGATTTAAAGACACTAAAATCGAAAATGTTTAGATTAAATGAGTGACCTATGTTTGGTGTCACATGCCTTTGTAACTGTTGAAATGTCATAGTTTTGCACTTAGAATCAGCATTCTAGCTGCTTGTGTAAAATTGCAAGTTAAGTTAAAAAGCAACAAAAAACCTGCCAGTTAGCTGAAGGTCTGGCTTACGGAACTTGATTTTGCTTGACAGCTACCCCCATCAGGAGTGAAACTTGAGTCACAACTATGTTCCCAGGCCAATCTTCCTTTTGCTGCCCACACTAAGGATATGCCATCCATCTGATAATTGAATTACCTGTGCTCTGCAGGAGAGTGAACAAAGCCCTCTTCACTCAGGCAAAGGTTTTATTACGCAGTCGTAAAATGTAGCTTCCTCTTGGCAGGAGCTGGGAGGGGCACTGCCTGTGAGAGCAAGCTGGCTTGGCAGAACTGGAAAAACCAGTATTCTACCTTGTGCTGAGAGAAAACCACACCCCTTTGTAGCCAGAATATTGTTTAGAAAAAGATTAATAACTCATGGTGCGGACATGTGAAAATTTTATAAATGATACCATAATTCTTGTGATTTTTCTGCCCACAGTTTAAGACGTGGTAGGAACCGGTGGTATGTTCGGGGGGTTTTAGCGGAAAAGTGGATATTACTCTAAATGTGTGCATGTTAAAAATCTGAAACTTCATCAGTTAATGTCCCTACTCCCTGCACACATGTATGTAAAGTTGGGTCCATGTCAGAAATTGAAAAATCAGTTAAAAAGTCAATTATGTACCATCTCTGAATGCAAGCTCCTAGAAAAAGCAGATTTGGACAGAGACATGGCTAAATTCAGCCACACCATGTATATGTAATTTCAAACAACTGTGTAACTCTGAAGTATGTATTTTGATCATATATAGATTTGGGTGCACAGATGATAAGGGAGGTTGTTTCAAGAGATCATAAATGGATGACATCACCCTGACACAACTTAGTTCGCCAATCAGGGGACGAATGAAAGCTTGACCAATGACAAGTGAGAGGGGCAAGGCTAGTGATGCTGCATACACACCCACTCTAAAAACACATAAAAGCAGAGAGTCAGGACAGATAGAGGTTTTCAATTCCATTTGCTGCAACGCACTCTGCTGGACCATACAACATCCTGAGATCCAGACTTCAAATTCATCAACCTCCAGAAAGCCAAACTAGAGACCAGACCAGAGAGAGAAAGCAGTGCTGTACCCAGAGAGAAAGCAGTGCTGTGCCCTGAGAGAGACCAGAGCCCAGTCTAAAACCCTGACCAGATCCGTGACGAGGCCCATTTAATTCAAGAATATAGTGTGAGTACCCAGCAGAACTGTGTAGAACCAAAGCTCTTAGTTTAAATTCATCTAATTCAACTTATTTAACCTAAGTAGAACTGCCAGATAGCTCCAAATCTGTCACCTATCCCTTATAGTTTTACCGCAATCGCGGAACACGCATCCGCGAATTTTACCGCGAGTTGCAATTTCTTCACATGTAAAAACTGCTGCTGTTTGCTTTCCATTTGCCAGAAATTCGTTTAACCTGTTAACTATCCCTGCATCATTGCTAGTGTGAGCCTGGACTAATATTAACTAGATACCACTCACCCTGAACCTCTGAAAGGGAATTAAAAGCATTTCCAGCATATTTCTCATCCATTGCTAGCACATATCAAAGCATTTGGGCCTGTGTTTTCAAAACTCCTATCTGTTTTCTGTTAAGCTTGCTGGGATGAACTGAATTACATTGATTGCATTTCTGAGAACTGTGTGCTTTCCTTCCATTTCCTTGCATTGCATAAAGGGGGGGGAGTGAATAGCCAGAGAAAAGTGATTACATTGTTTGGTTGAAATCATATTGAGTATTTTCTGTACTGCATTCATTGAATATTGCATCCACCTGAGCTTACATAAAGCATCCTCTACCACATTATACTTTTGTTCCTATTTACCAGTGTGCTACCTTATCCATTTCATGTCAACTCATTAGTGATTATAAAGAAGTGTGCTAGTGCCAGATTCTCCGTTGTTAATCTTTATCATATCAGATTAAGTGTGATATTCAATTATTAATTTATTATAAAGTGTGATATATATATATATTTTAAATTATCAATAAACCTTTTAAACTTGCAAAACAGAACTACTTCTTGGCTCAGTGGGGTCAGGGGGATTCCAAGAGAGGGGTGTTATATAGGGGTAGTCATCCAGAACGCATGAACTGGACTAAAGATATATCAATAAGGGTTTTCATTCAGTATTCTAGACTAGGCGTTACTTAGCTGTAGTGTGAATTGAATCCTCTTACAAATTGGGGGCTCGAGCCGGACGTTGGGTTAGATTTACCACTTGTGCAGATTAATACAGCGTGCCAGCTGACCAGATACATACATCCGGTCGGAATCACCACGCTGCATTACGCTGTGAAGCATTCCTCAAAAGGGACACTCCAAGAAAAGTTCTGTTCTGCAAAAATAAAATACTAACTTCTGTAAGTCACGGACAGAGACCAATCTCTAGAATGACGACCTTGGTAGATATGAAAATAGCCAGAGAGCACTTCTTACATAAGCTATTTGTGAGAGGTGAGTGGACTCACCAGGACCAAACAGTCTGGTTGCAGGCCATCACGCGACAGGTCACTGAAACAGGGTCAGATATATGGAGAGATCAGGGTCCATTACATGTGGCCTGAGTGAACTATATATGGCTCCTAAAGCCAAAGATGAACACGACAAGATTGTTAGGATAGCGGCATATTTATATTTATATATGGGAGCCATACAGGACAAATGTGCTGAAGGCCAAGATCTGGCAAATAGGCAACAGATGGCGTTAGAGAAGGCCCAATCTGATCTGGACTCTTCTGAGCAAGAGGCTGCACAGGAGCCAGGAGTCAGAAAATGAGAGCAGACAGTACATCACTAAAATAAAGGAGGATATGGATGTGCTGCAAAAGGAAAAGTCAGAACAGGATACCAGATTTCTGGCCTTGCAGAAGGAATACCAAGAAGGTTTGGACTCCCTACTGCAAAGCCAGAAAAAGCTGGAGCAACAGCTAGACTTCAATAGGGCATGTGCTGAGCAGGTAGTCACCCTGCAAAGCCACCTAGATAGGGAGAAGGCAGAGAGCAATAAACTGATTCTGAAAGACCTGGATACCCAGGCAGAGTTTGATCAGGAGCGCCAGAAAGCTGGTGCCTTCCAAAGGCAAAGGGACGACCTGGCGGCACAAATGCAGGCTCTTAGTCAGGAAAGAGACGCCTTAGGCCAGGAAGTCTGCCACTTAAAAAGGAAAATGGAAGAAAATCACCTGGCCCTCCAGGGACTGGGTGACCTCCAAAAAGAACACCAGAACTTGTTAGAGCACACCAGGAGGGTGGAGGATGCTCTAGCAAGAAAGGAGCAGGCCAATAGGGACACAGCTCAGGAGGTAACCTCCTGCAGCAAAGACTGGCCCAGTTCTCCAGGACCAATCAGGAAGCACAGAGAGAAAATGAGGCTCTCTGCCAGCACAATGATAGGCTCCAGCAACAGGTAGCGATGCAGGAGAGACTGATAGAGTCTAGTAAGGCCTTAACAGAGGAACTGAAAGCACAAATGCAGGCTCTTGCATTGCAACAGGGAGCAGGGGCGGATAGAGATGAGGTTCGCTGGAAAGAGAGACTCCTGACCATAACCTCAGGAGCCCTAGTACCAGAGGCCTTCATCTCTCCCAGTCCCTGGACTCTGCCACCCCCATGTCCCCTGGCGCACATGAGCACAGGGCCACAGGGATGGCAGATTACTATCCAGCTAAGAGTATGGGGCTCATAGGCCAGTACCACCAGGAATGGAGGGTGGGCATCCGGGTATGGGCACCCAAGCACAGTACAGTTCAATGGGGAACCCCAGGAGAGTAGGCCCATTAAGGGCATCCTGAAAACCTCTGCCCAGTTAGGTCAGTGGAGGGGGTACCCATCAAATCCTGGCAGCAAGGAGGAATCTGAAGACTCCTCTGAACTGCGCAGGACACAGGAGACCAGGTCCCCACATTCTGCCAGCCATTCCCAGGCTCGCAGAATCCGGGAAAACCTGGAAGAACAGACGGGAACCTCTGGGAGCAGTGCCTCTGAGTCCGAGGACGAATGGACAAGGGTTACCCGAACCAAAAAGGCCAATAAGGCAAAAAGGGCCTTGCTTAAGGACCCTTTAAAGCAGATTAAGGCGATCAGGAGCGTCATCACGCCTTACCATAAGAACGCTAAGTATTCTGTTTGGGAGCACTTAGAGTTGTTTGAACAAATGATGGAGACTTTCCATTTGAAGGACAGCCAAAGCTGTATTCAATATGTAAAGTGGACCTTCTCCCCGGAATACTCCAGTTTCTTTGCGGGGCTGGAGGACCAAAATCATTTAAGATGGTCCACCTATAAGGCGGCCATCTTGAAACATTTTTCTGTTCACAGAAATCCTCAAGAGGCTCGCAAGGCAGCCTACAATTTGCAATGTGGGGAGGATCAGGCCCACAAGATTTGTGCAGGAATTAAAGCGTGCTTTTGCAGCAGACCACAAGAAGGGTGCGCACGGATAGCAGAGAATTTATTAATACGTTTTTCCATGCCTTGCCCAAATACATAATGACCCAGCTCGTGAGGGATTTTCACGAGAAAAGATCTTTAGACTGGGTCATTGAACAGGCTACCCGGATCTATGAGGTGCAGAAGCCCATAGAAAATAAAAGCAATGCCCAGAAAAACCCCAAAGCCAACAGCACCCCTGCTGCTGCCAAGGTGGCAGAGGTAAAGGTCACCCCGTTTTGATTTGGAGATGGGGGGCCTAAAAACCTACCTGCACCTAATAATGCTAGGCCCAGAAGGTCCTCGGGTCAGTCACAGACAGGGAGCCAGGAGGCAGCCCCACAAATGGGGTCCCTCGCTCTCCTGATTATGTAAGTCCCCGTTACAAGGGAAATCGACCCATCCTGGGTTATGTGTGGACTCCTCCAGCCCAAGGGGGGGGATCCAGCCAAGCACCTAACCCAGGGAACTTCCCTCCCAAACTTCCCACAGGAGGGCAGAAATTTACCAAACCCTGGGCAGAACTTTTTCCCCAGATATCCACCCGACTTTCAGCCCCAAAACCATCCATCCTTCTTTCCCCAATTCCTGAGCCCAGACCACTGAATCCGGGAGAGGGGAGGCCAAGGGTGGAGGGGTACCCAAATCTTCCCAACCCGGGGTACTACCAGAGAAGGGATAGCTACCCTTCCCGGGATCAGCCCAGGGGAGAAAACAGGGCCCCGTATCAGCCTGAGCGGTTTCCCAGTTAGAGCGCCAGGTTCAAAACATGGCGCGGGATCTGGGTCACATACTGAGGGCTCAGCAGAACCCTCAGATGGCATGCCGGCGCAGAACGCACCCAACTCTGGACCTGGTGCTCCAGAACAATGACGGGGCAGCACCCCGATAACTCACCGGTTCCCAGGGAGGAGGCACAAAGGGAAGGGGGGTGTAAAGCCTTGGAGGAAGCTTCCTTCCTCACTTGTAAACAGCCCCTGGAAACCCAGGAACCGGAAACAAAATCTCTTGCCCCTGAAAGTCTGCCTCCTAAGGAGCAGAGGGGGGTAGGAGAAACAAAAGACCCAAACAGACTCAGTTTGAGGAGGAGGTACAGATCTTCCAATTTGAGGAGAGGGATCCTCAGAGGATCCTGGGAAAAGGATCTTCTCCTTCAGAGAGGGGGGAACTCCTCCCAAAGAAAAATGGGTCCCTAGGGATGCAAATCCAGACTGGGGAGATGTGGAGACTGAGCTACCGCCGCCCACCATCTCATCCCAGAACCAACAGCAAGAAAATCCCTGGTTCAAACCCATCCTGGTGACTGCCTCCAAAAAGGGGGGGCGGCCCAGAACCGGAGCCAGGGGAACCCACAATGGCTCTGATCTCCAGTTGCCAACTTTTTCTTTCAGATTCCCAAGCTCTCCACAGAATTCTGCCCAAATCTCTTCGCTAGCGATGTCCAAAACCAGAAAGTTAGCCCACCAGTTGTCCAAAAATGTACATTATCTGTGCCCCTTGAGGAGAAGGAGGGAAGATATTATGCCCCGGTACAAGTACAGGGGCAGGGTACAATTTTGGCACTGGTGGACACTGGATCTCAAGCTACCCTTCTGTCCAGAAGGGCCTTTGACGAACTGAATGCAGGAAGGGGAGAGAATTACCAAATTCCTCTCACCTCTCTTCCTGGACAACTCCAGAACTTTGACGGGAAGGAAATTCCCGTTGAGGGGACTGCAGACTTGACATTAAAATTGGGCGACACAAGGTGAACACCCGGTCATAGTTGTGACCCAGAGGGCACCCCTTGTTTACTAGGGAATGACCTCCTGAGAAGGTTGTCACCCCTAATAGATTGCGTAAACAAGGTCCTCTGGACCCAGACTAGCCGACCAATAAAATTAAAACAGAGTGTCAACCATGTTAGTTTAAACGGCACCTGCCACATGGTTGAACAAAAATCTGACCAAGTAGAATTTCACTTCCAGAACAACCAAATTCCAGACGTGACAGTAATAGCAGTAGGACAACAGACTGGTGATGGGGGTCCTCTCTATTTCTGAAAATCAACCTTCCTTCCAGTTTAAGGTGGTATTCCACACTGGAAGGAAACACTCTGAAATTCTATACTAATCCACAATCAGAAACTCCCACTCCTATAGTCCAGAAAGATGTGAAATCAGCTCAGAGCCTGGCTGATATTCAGCAAATTGGAGAGCAGTTGTTCATCCCTGTTCAGTTAAATGATGGGAAGGACTCTGTTCTCGCTCGAGTGTGTGTGAACAACGGTAAGAGCTTCATCAGCGAAGCCATGTTCCGCCAACTCCCAAAAGATCCAGCCATTCCCACATTCAAACTGATAGACAAATGGGAAATGGACCTGGAAGCACCTAATTCCAAACATCTCCTGCCAAGCAGGTGTATGCTCAAAATCTCCATTGGCAACAAGAGCATAGTCCACAATTGTTGGGTCGTGCGAGACGTCCCTGCCGCCTTTTACTTAGGCAGTGACATTCTCAATCGCTTTGCCATTAGTTTGGACCTAATAAACTTCAAAGCTTGTCCCGATTAGCGGATATCCCATGGGCTTTGATGATCCAGAAAAAGCATTTAGGTCAGCTCAATTGCTACCTTATGCAGTTGAAATTCAGGTTAAAGAGGAAGTCACCATCCCAGAAAGGACCCGACAATTCTCCCTGGAAGTGAAAGTTAAAAGGGGACAAGAGTTGAAAAACCCTGATGCTTACATACATCTAAATGCTTTCTCTCAACAGCAAGGTTGGGGGTAAACCAACTCCATTAGTCAACATAGAACATGACACCATTCTAATAGAGGTGGATAACAGCGACTTAAAGAGTATTACTCTAGCCGCGCAGCCACCATTATTGGAATGGGCGGTTGATGACCGACATTTTTCCATGGATCTAGTAACTGAACTGTTAGGACCAATCCCCAAGGACTGTTTTGACAGTGACAGTGATGACAATACAACACCAGACAGGATTTGTCACCCGGCACGGGTGGGAACTTCCTGGTACACTTCCTGCCCTATGGTAAGGAAGATGTGACTTGTGACTTCAGGAGGGATGAGGTGATTTTCCAGGTGCATTGAGGGCTGCCTTTCCCACCTGAAGCCTCCGGTCCAAATCAGCACTCTGACCAGGGACTTCTCCACCCAGCTGGAGGAGGCCGCGGAGATAGCCAAACCAGAAGTCTTCCAGGCTTCAGGCAGATGGTGGAAGAGAGAGTCAACCTAGCTGATGCTGTGTGACGCTGGAACAAAAGCAAAAGTTGAAACAAGTTTTCTTGGATTTCCAAGATCTCTTTGCGGTAGACTCATATGACTGTGGTCACACTGACATCCACACAACAACAATTCCCACGGACCCTGGCATGACTCCTGTGTTTGTGAAGCAATATCGCTTGCCCCTCGCATCAATGGAGTCCCTTACTGAAATAATTAAGAAGCCTTGAGTCCCGGGGAATAATCCGTCCAGTCCACAGCACCTTCAATAATCCGGTGCTGGGAATATTGAAGCAAACGGCCAGTGGAGACTCTGCGCCGACCTCAAGGGAGCTCAACAAACGGGTCCATACTTCCCGATGGCCTCTGCCCTACATTGACCAAGGGCTGGCCCAGATTCAGGGTCACAGGTATTCACTGCAATAGACCTGACCAATGGATACTGGACCGTGCCTGTCAGCAGGGGACGGACCAATACAAGCTGGCTTTTACCTTTGGGGGCCAGCAGTACACCTGGACGCCGGACTCCCTTCGGATACCTTAACTCTGGTAATGAGTTCAATATTTTCCTACATAAGGCCATGCCCGACCTGGGTGCAAGGGGTAACCTGGCCTATGTAGACGATGTCCTCATCAAAAGCTCAATCTGTGGAGGAACACATAGCGGAGATCCGTTATGTTCTGACACAGTTGAGGGCCGCCGGAGCAAAACTTTCCTTTCAGAAAGCACAGTGGTGTAAGAACCCGTGTTAATTTCTTGGGCATGAGATTACTCCTCAGGGCGCTCTTGTCCCCAGGAAAAAGAAAGTGGAAGCCACTCCAAAAACTGAAAGACCCCACAACTCTGCGAGAAACTAAGGAGCCTCCTTGGACTGACTAATTACAGGCAGAAAGTTCATTGAGGGCTACGCAGAGATCACCAGACCCCTGATTCATCTCCTGAAGGGCGGGGTCAAATGGGGAATGGGGTCCAGAACAAGCCGAGGGCAGTAAAACAACTCAAAAGAAGCCTCTCACAGAAACCAAAGGAGCTTACCTGTCAGAACAGGAGTTCTTCTGGAGACAGGGGTTCTCTAATACGTGCTGACAGGCACGTATTATAACACAAAGCATGACAAGGTCAATAAAGTAATCTCCTATGCGAGCAAAACTTTATCCTCTATGGAGGAAAAATTCAAGCGATTGTGAGAAGGCACTCCTGGCAACGGTGTGGGCATTGAAGAATTACCGCCCGTTTATCCAGGGGAACACATCATAGTGGAGACTCCACACCCAGCCTCTGCAATATCTCCAGAGTGACAGAATCCGGGCCGGAAATGTGAGTAATTCCCGAATTAGCTTCCTGGATTCTGTCAATGCAGGCTTTCCTGTGGAGGTCAGATATGGCCAAAACAAGAAGAGTCCCCTCGCGCAAGGTCTGGCTGACTTACATGATTGTGCCAGAGAAAACTGTCTCGAGGACGAAAGTCTAAAAATAAGGACAACATGGAGGCATACCTTAATCCCCCCACAAAGTCTTTGAAGAAGACAAGTGTGAGGGAATGCCCACTGTGTATGTGGATGGATGCTCTTACAATGTTGACAACAACGGGGAGAAAGAACTGGTGGCGGCGTAGGGAATGCATGGGTGAATGAGTCCCCAGAACCC